>OY747705.1:19370000-19780000 GCA_963556495.2 Valencia hispanica
GTGTCGCGACCGCGAGACCCACTCACCGCCCCCTCAACGCCACCTTAACGTTTCCACTGAGCCTGCTGATCAAATCTGCATGGAAAAGTGTTGAAAAGGCAAACAGGTCAGCTTTCAAATAAAATGGCCAACTTCCTGTGGGGTATGGGCACTGGGTTCAAAATAGTTTATTAGGTCTTCATAAACTATGAACACTAAATGTCATTATTATGGTTGAAAGCGGTGGTTATTGCTGATTATTTCAGTGCTTTCAGGAGGTGCTGTGGAGGAATTAGGCCACACCCACCCAATATTCACATACATATAGGTTAGGGGTTGAAGGAATATCCAGTTTGTTGAATATGGTGCAGATCGGATTATGTATGTGGAAATTAGAGGCAAATGTATTTCCTATGCTACACCAGCCACACCCTCCTTAGAACAACCTCAGTACAGGACAAGAATTGATCCCAACTTGTTTTCAGTCTCTGACCACAGCCAGATGTTGATTAGGTAAAATGAGGCAATTTTTTTAAGTCTGTAAGTGAAAACCTCTAGGAGGAGTTCGTTCAAATACGACATTTACAAACCGGACAAAATGGTGGGTTGGATTTATCATGGCTGACTTCCTGTAGGGTTTGGACCATGGCTCCAAGAGACTTTTTTGTAAGTCCTGAGACACTCCATTGGTAACCCGGATTTTATAACCCTCTGATAAAATATGGTTGGGGGCTTGCTGTTTTGGTGATTCTAGGGGACGCTGTGGAGAAATTTGACCACGCCCACCAAAACTTTGCATTTATATCTCTTAAGGGTTGGACCAGTAACCGTCCTATGTAATATGGAGCAGATACAATAAGTTTTGTGGAACTTATAGCCAAATGTATGACCATGGCGTGAAGCCCAACCTTCATCCCTCTGTAACTTTCTGAACAGGAGTTATAAGAACTTTAATATTTTTGCCATTTAGTCAGCATATACGAAAAGTCAATTTTACTGATCAATTTTGATCCCCCATGCCTAAAGGACAATCCTGACCAAGTTCCAAGTCGAGAGAGGAGTTTGATCAAATGCGGAGGCTGTAATTGTCAAAAAAGGGGTAAAAATCGCATGTTTCAAGCAACAATTGCAGCTCCCTGTGCGTTTGGGACCTTGACGTTTTAACACAATTTGGGAGGTCTTGGGGAGTTCTACTTGTGTGCCGAAGGGCATGCCTCTACGATGAAATAAGGTCAATGGGGAGGGGTTTTTGAAATTTTGCAGGTGGCACTACTGAACCATTTCTGTTTGGACTTTTTTGAAACCTTTAAAATACGTAAATTTCACTCACACCTGATGCGTCCGCCAAATATTGTGAGTTTTTGAGTATGTTTAGGCCTTCACAAAGCCAATTCATTTTTGGGAAGAATGATAAGAAACAGTACAGATACAATAGACCTTCACAGTGCTTAGCTGCTCGCGCCTAATTAACACAATGGAATGGTAGAGTTAAAAAATGCTGCCTCTGGCCATCAGGATCTCATCCCGTAGCCTTGTCACTCCTTTGTTTTCCAGGATGCTCATTAGGATCTCAAAAACAGGGAAATGATCCAATCCTACATTGTAGTGCTATATATATGGGTTCTGCCACAGGTGCATTCTGTTCGAACATATTTTTCTTTTTACCAGGTCATCATGCAGTGTCTGAAAGCAAAGAGTAAAGAGTGAACATGTAATCAATGAGATAATCTAATTTCGAATAGATTCTGTTCAATTACCTTTATCTGATCCCAAGAAAATAGCGATAGAATCCCTCCTTCTTCTACAGCATTCCCAATCCTGCAGATAAAAGATAAGTTTCAAACCACGCATCAGGTCAAAGGAATGGTCAAACCCAGATGTTAAAAGTCTTTGCTCTAGGCATCTATCTTGCTTGATATTTGATACATGCATCTAAGCAAGAATTCAACAGACCACTTACTAAAAATGGGTTTGGTATAAAAACTGGCAGGCATTGCACATGTACAGTCCATTGATATTTGTTTTATGTATCTAGAGGTCAAATATAGGAGGAATTACATCTCTCCCCTGTATCCACATAATTATTAAACTTGCTAAAACATTTTTATTCAATCCATCCTCTATATGGAATGCTATCCCCTTCTACATCTTTTGCAAAACAGGTGTGACATTCACAAACTTCCCATAAACCGGCTGATATGGGGCATTTCACAGGTAACCCTGGCAACCGAGAGGCGGATAAAGTAATTCCACTGAGCTTGAAATCAATCTGTTTATGGGTGACGTAGAGCCACGGAAAAACGTTTTATATCAATCAATTAATGTTTATCTATATAGAACTTTACTCAGCCAAAAAGGGACCATGGTACTTCAGAATAAAAGACTAAAATATAGGTAGCAATAAGAAAATGTGTAACAAGAGTAAAGAGACTCAAATAAAAAAATAAAAGCAGCAGCACAAGTAATAAACAAATAAGAACAATACAGTTTGAATCATAAGATTACTTTTTGTAGCAACAATAAGATTGGAATAAAAGCAAATTAAATACAATTAAAACTAATTTACAGCAGAACGTAATACGTTTCAGCACTCCTATTTACAGTCAGACATAAAAGGTGCATTTTAAGTCTACTTTTAAAAAGTTATGTCTGTGTAAAATATTATTTGGGGGTCACAAATGCAAGAACTGCAAGTGACACAGCATTATTGTAGCGGGGTGCATGACATAAAAAATAAGGTGGAGGCAAAGAGGAAGATGGCATGCCACAGCCAGAATGTGCTGCGTGGTGGTGGGGTGGGGGTGTGTGTGTGTGTGGGGGGGGGGGGTTTGGCTGAGATGCACATTTCTGCTGGTAGATCTAAAACCGGGCCCAGTTCAGCACATAGATCTAACAGGACTGCTTAAGGAAATCTAAATTGGCTCACCCCATCCATATGCTGCCTGTGGCGTAATCTTCAATGGGCAACAATGCATCCATTGTGCAGCATTATGCAGGAGTGTCACTGCATTATTTATATTTCTACATATCACAATTAAAGGGGCTATATGCAACTTTTTCCCCAAAATAAATGTAACAATAGCCTTTTTATTTGACCATTTATGACTCCAACATCTACTGATGAGCATACTGACACCTTGTCAGCTCACAGTGGGTGCACCTATAAGCCTGTATCCAATTTTTCCTATTTTCTGTAGGGTCGGATTTTCGTTCATGCTAAATGTTTCAGATCACTCTGCCACGACCGCTAGTCAGCACTCGTAAGCAGTTCAATGGATTGTGCGAATACACAGAAGAGACCAAGGACAACTCTGACACCAACAGTAACTCCACAAAAGACTAAAAAAGTTAAACCTCTGACAAGTGCCCGAAAAAGATCGAAGATTGAGAGCGACTGGCGTACGAGCGAGCACTGCGAGAGCGAGCAGAAAGGAAGACCAGTTCCGTTTTTTGGCCACAGGTGTCAGTCGCGAGTTTAAATTTCAGAAAATTGCAAATAGCCCCTTTAATGTTCCAATAAGTGCAACTGCTATATAATCTGGAGATGTACATATTAACATACTGTGATATGATTCTTAAATGCAACATATTTTCATTCAGTTTTTCATTTTTATTCTCAGTTCAGAGACTGTTGGTTGTGTGTTCATGTGTGTGCAAGGGTCTACAAGGCTGAAAATGTGGCTTAAATTCACAATTTTGTCATTCCACCGGCTACACGGCCAGTGTCCTCCGTGTCCAAAATGTGCGTGAGCAAGGTGCTTAGTGTGCCTAAAGTTGCACACATTTTCTTGTCACGTTTTTTTCTATTAATCACAAACTTTGCACAGAACATGACTTACGCAATTTTCAGACCCCGTTTTATGTGTAAGCAAGCTTTGTAAATGAGACCCAGGTCTCTGCATTAAGAAAAATAAGCCCTCACAGAGTAGTAGTAAGAGTGCAAAAACAGGGTCAAATAACCACTGTTACACAAGTCATGCACAGGAAGTAGTTTTAGATAGCCATTTTAGTTTCCCCAGAGTTACACAGGAACTTTGATTAGACCACAGATTATTGCTGTTTACTGCTTTGATGATTTGTTGTACCAAATAAAAACATGACATCTTGCATCGTGAAACTATCCTACTATCCAAAAAGCTGTAAATGGATCATTTAAGTTTTCCTCATTGTTATTCACCCCCCATGTACAGTTTTACTTATTCTTAGTATTAAAAGATTACTCATCAAAGTGAATGTGAAAGTAAAAAAATCCAAAAAATGTTTTTAAAATTTATTTACAAATATATATCTGAATGGTTTGGTGGGTGTTAGTATGAAATCCACTTTATAAAATGGCCTGCATTTGGATAGCGCTTTTTTAGTCTGAGGAATACAAAGCACTTTGTACAACATTCAATCAATCACTCATTTACGGACACATTCACATGCTAATGGCGCCAAGCTACATTGTAATTACAGCTGTCCTGGGAAACACTGACAGAAGTGAGTCTGACATACACAGACACCACTGGATGCTCTGAGAAGGGTGGAGAGTGAGGTGTCTTGCTCAAGGACACAATGACCAAGATGGACAGACATACCGGCAACCCACTGGTTACGGGAGAATCCCATGCCACCCGAGCAACGGTTGCCCTACTTTACTCTGACACAAAAATACAGTGCAACCACTCATCTTCAGAATTCATTTAATTAATAGTTTGAATCCACTTGTGTGAAATATATGTTCAATATAGTAAATACAGCTGTTCATAGAAGTTTTTCCCCCTGTCATCTGCAAAACAAAAACAGTTTGACACAACTGCAAAAGTATAAAAGCATAACTGTCAGTATAAAATGAGACGTGAAGGGAGGTTTAATAGGAGACATGAGAACCATGGTAACTCTGTGGGAAGCTGCAGAGATCAATAGCTGATGTGACGGAACCTGTTGTCACACAACTGTTAGTCAAGGACTTCATAAATCTGGCCTTAATGGAAGGGTGGCAAGGAGCAATCAGTTGGTTAAAGAAAGCCATATAAGGCCTACCACAAGCCAGGTAGTGATAACAAAAAAATATCAGATTGACACTGCACTTCTGTTTGCTGTGTTCTGTTGTTGTAAAAGGTAAAGTAAATGGGACTAAACTTTCAGTTCATAAGCTATGGTATGTTTCTCAAGACAATTTTTTGCCAGTGGAGACAGCGGTTGATTGTAAGGTTTGCAGACCCCTGGTTTGAACCAAAGAATATTTATTTGTTAGAACGGTCCAGTCAAAACTGCTCAAATGAAAACCTTTGGCAATATGTAATACTGTTCACAGAAACTCTATCTTATCTGGTTATGTTTTCAGCTATTTCAAGAATGTAAAGGGGGTTTTGCAATTCCTGCCCACACTGACACTAGAATGAATAAAATATGTGACTGAGGACATGCCAACAGCCAATCTGCAGGATGACATAATACGAAGACCTCAAAAAAGGGTGCACTGTAGCATGCCACCATACTGATTAAATGAAAGAAGAATGAGCAGAGATGTGCAAAGCTGATAGAAACAATCTCCAAAAGACTTGCAGCTGTAATTGTAGGGAGAGGTGACTCTGCAAACTATTGACTCATGGAGCCTGAAGACAACTGCGCAATTATGTTCTGCAATTATGTTCTACCCTGTAAAGGTCTATCGTATAAAATCCCAATAGTCTTCATTGAATTTTGTGGTTGCATCGTGACAAAATCTAATAATGTTCAAGGGCTAAGAATACTTTTGCAAGGTACTGTAAAGACTGGTTGATGCAAAAGCTGCACAAAGGTTTGTTCATCTCTTCCATGGCAAAAAAACTATTATTTGACTTTAGAATGATAAAATTATGATTGGTTATAACTCATACACAATTGCTATTGCATTTAACCTCAAAATGATTCTTCATCATTTCACCATGTGTTTGGCCACATCACAAGTGAACTTAAAAATGACAGCTCTCAGACCTCAAAAAGAAAACCATACAGCAACTGCTGTGGACAGCAGAACTTTCTTAGACATGAATCACGGGCAATCATATAAATGTTCATATGTAAAAGATAAAAGATGGTTTTGTTTGCTAAGGTTTATACTTTAGTCATAATACATATTTGTACTTTTATCTTCCTATAAAACCATCTTTCGGTAACAGATTCTTTTTATCACATTCACTTTTATCTGATTTGGTTATGATGCATTTTTATGTGAAGCAAATGACAGTTGCCCTCCTCTGTTCTTATCTTCCTACTTGTTCAGGTGAACAACCGAAATGAAAAAGCTTGCTTTCCTAAAACAGTGGCACTTTCTCTGTTTTGTTTTTACTGACTTTTTCGGTTTTGTAAATGTCTAAATGGTCTTAGTTTGCATTGCAATCGCTTTAGAGCTGCAAGTTAGTAAAAATTGGTGTGGCATTGCTTTGTAACAACTATTATGCCAGACATTGAGATCTTGAACTAACCATAAAAGCCAGAATTTGCATGATCAAAAAATAAGTACAAACTATTCTGGAAAAAAGGGAGCGATGTTAGCACTCACTTCTGTGTTTTATCCATACATGAAATATACAGCATTAATCAGAGCCATGAAGGAGTGTCATGGGAGCTTATTCATTTCTAGAAAAAAAAATCAAAAAGAGAGACTTTTAGTGCCAAGAAAAAAATGTTAATAATAAAAAACAGGAAACCACACACAAATCATGTCCCCACACCGACTCATAAAGTCTGAGCAAATATATATCCTGATCTGACCTGTCAGGAATCATTAGATAAGATGTGCTCATCTGTTTTCCTCATTTAAAATTCTCTTTTAATGGCAAAAACAGGCTGTCTGACTCTCCCTGCAAAGTGGGCCAGGCCACTCTAAAGATACACTGTGTATTGTTCTCACCCTAATCCTCCTTATCCACATTCTGATGATCTTCTCTCTGGATCAAAATACCTTCAAATACCTGCCTCTTCTTTCCCCTACTCACTGCCAAATACTCAGAATACCAATGTCACTTCCCATCTGCTGGGACCAATCTACTAAAGGCTTCCTGTATAAAGTTAGCCCTGGGGAATGGGGCAATGAGAGGCTTGGCCATAGTACAAACCATGCATGGTGCAGGTATTCCTATTTTGCACAAACAGATGAGAGAATGTATTCTTCATGATTCATAAATGTCTTTGCAAGAAGCTTAAGATGAAAAGAAAAAATTGAGATAATTTGAGAACAAATTCAAGTATGCGGGATGATTCAGATTTTTATTTTTTTTTAAATGGGATAGAATGAAAATAACAGATTGGATGGATATGACACCTCCGTAATAAACTAAGCCAATTCTTAAACAAAGTATTTCAAAAACACACTCAAGCAGTCTTTCTGGAACATAGTCAAAACCACAGCTAGCTTACAAATAACCATAACTTTACCAAAACCCAATGTCGACCAAATGTTAGATCATCTCTTTCTTCAAGGGTTACTGTGGTTATTTTTGGTTTTGTCTACACCCAAACTGGAAAGATGCAAACCAGGTAGCCGTATTAATACGCACATACAGCGCTAACAATAAACATTTCATAAGTCTTAAATGCTTTCATTCAAGAGAAATGTAATAAATCTTTGCAAAGTGTCATTATTTACAGAGTTGGCTTTTTATTTTTTTCAAGACCTCTGCAAGTCATCCTGGTATAATGGATATCAGCTTCTGGGCCAAATCATTTCTGATGGTGATCCATTCCTATTTTAACAACAATCCCTGAGCCATTTGTTTTCTTTTGTGTGAGGGTGCTCCATTGCACTGAAAAAAAATCCATCCATCCATCCATAGCCTTCCACTATTTCGAGGTCAGGTTGCATGGGCAGCAGCCTAAGCTGAGAGACCCAGACTTCTCTCTCCCCAGCCACTTGGGCAAGCTCCTACGGGGAATCCTAAGGAATTCCCAGGCCAGCCGAGACACATAGTCCCTCCAGAGTGTCTTGGGTCTTCCTCTTGGATCAGCTCTCTCCTAACTGCGACAAACCGGTACAGCGCCTGCATCACTGCAGACTCTGCACCAATCCTCCTATCAATCTCCCACTCTATTTTCCCTCATTTGTGAAAAAGACCCCCAGAGACTTAAACTCAATCACTTGGGGCAGGATCTCATCTACAACCCGAAGAAGGCACTACCCTTTTCCGGCTCAAGACCATGGTCTCGGATTTGGAGGTCGGGTTCATCACCAAATTCCTCTTGGATCGTTGGGCAAAGTTGCTCTTGGAAGACATTTTAATTCCACTCTTTATTTAGGTCAGAATTTTTAGATATAATTGCGAGTAACCCTACTCTCATGGACCAGAGGTAACCTCACGGAATGCATCACAGTGCCTTGCTTTCAGCATGGCATGGGCTTTAGTGAAGCATTCATTTAGACTATTTTGGAAACTATCTCCCTGTGTATGTCATATCTGCAGTGTGGGGGTGTTGCTCTGGGTTTGTTATGCTTTGTCTCACCTTTCTGCTGCAGGGTGTGATGGCAGGCTCGGTTCCAGGTGCTCTCCATTGAGGCAATTTTGGAGCATACTTATAGGAGTGGGGTCCTGGAAGCAGACGCCAGATGGTCTACTCATATTTGTAGTAAATCGGTCAACTGAGCTTAGCCTCGCATTCTAGTCTGAAGAAATCTTACCTCTCTGTTTTCCCCGCAAAGCCAGGCGCTGGTCAGTGGGCCCCCTGTTCCAGTCCACTGGAGTTCCTCCAGCCACCTCAAAATTCTAGAATTGCGCTGCTCTGGGTGGCTGCATGTTGGAGTGGCTCTGTTGGCTACATATTAAGTTTTGGGTTTTTTTGTACATTGGTTCCTCTTTTCTCTTAAAGAAGATTGCATTTTTTTGACCTGTATACTTTCTAGTTTTTGGTGCTGTGAAGCTGGAAAGATTTTTGCTGTAAATTTTTCCCTTTTTGACAATTTGTTATGATGCGTAACCATGGCAACAATGTGGTTTACAGCCAGGAGCAGCTGATTAACATCGCAAAAGCTGAAATAATACCTCAACTGAAGCCACAAATCCCTGATGAGTTGATAAGGAGGAGACTGGATGCAGAGCAGGAGCGAAAAGGAGACAGAGAAAGAGGAAGTTCAAGCCATCTCTTCCATCGATCATGATGGGCAACGTAAGATCACTGGCTAACAAGATGGATGAACTCCAAGCCCTTACAAGGACTCAGCCAGAGTACCGTGAATGCAGTGTTATGTGTTTTACGGAGACGTGGCTGCTGGATCATATTCCCGACTCCAACGTCTGTCTGCCAGGCTTCCTGACTGTACGAGCAGACAGAGATCTGAAGACGAGCAGAAAAAGGAAAGGTGGTGGAGTAGCAGTGCTTGTCAACAACAGATGGTGTCATCCAGGACATGTTACTGTGAAGTGTCGTCTCTGCAGCCCGGATCTCGAACTCTTGGCAGTAGGTTTTCGTCCATATTATTTGCCAAGAGAGTTCACCAGTGTAATTTTGGCAGTTGTTTACATTCCACCTTCAGCCGTTGCCGACAATGCATGTGATGTCATCAGTTCCATTGTTGCTAAGCTACAGACACAGCACCCCAATGCATTTGTGGCAATATCTGGTGATTTTAATCATGCCTCGCTCTCTACTACACTTCCAACATTTCAACAATTTGTCAGCTGCTCTACAAGAGAAAACAGGACCTTGGATTTGTTTTATGCAAATGTAAGGATTCATACACGTCCAAACCAAGACCTCCTCTGGGACAATCAGATCACAATCTTGTTTTTCTCTGTTCAGAATATAAACCACTTGTTCAGAGGCAACCTGTGACAAAACGAACTGTGAGAAAATGGTCACAGGAAGCTGAAGAACCCCTGCAGGATTGTTTTGCAACCACAGACTGGATGACTCTTTGCCAAGCACATGGAGAGGACATCAATGGCATGACTGAGTGTGTGACTGACTATATAAACTTCTGTGTGGACAACATCATCCCCACCAGAACAGTGAGATGCTTCCCTAATAACAAACCCTGTATCACCAGTGACCTGAAGGAACTGCTAAACAAGAAAAAAAGAGCCTTCAGGGAGGGAGACAAGGAATTACTGAGGAGTATACAGAAGCAACTTAAGGTCAAGATCAGAGACAGCAAGGAGGCATACAGGAAGAAGCTGGAGAACAAACTACAGAGGAACAATATCAGAGATGTCTGGTCAGGAATGAGAAAGATCACAGGTTTTAAGGACAGGAAAGATTGGATAGATGGAAGTCTGGACAGAGCCAATGAACTGAACACATTCTTCAACAGGTTCAGTTCAGGAACTAGCTCAGCATCCCCCTCTCCTGTTCCCAGCCAAACAGACATCCCACTCTCCTCTGATCAACAGCTTTCCTGTTACACCTCGGATGTTTTATCCTTCACCTCAGCCATGGACTCTTCTAATTCCACAAGTTTGACTTCAACCAAGTCAGGAAATGCTGCTACCCCCTTTGCCTCCCCCTCCCACTTGTCTGTCTCCAAAAGTCAGGTGAAGAGGCAGCTGGAGAAACTGAACCGGAACAAGGCTGCAGGTCCAGATGGTGTTAGCCCCAGAGTCCTGAAGGCCTGTGCAGAGCAGCTCTGTGGGATTCTGCAGCACCTTTTCAACCTTAGCTTAACTCAGGAGAAGGTCCCAGTATTGTGGAAGAGATCCTGCCTTGTTCCAGTACCCAAAATAACTCACCCATCAGTCATCAATGACTATAGACCCGTTGCCCTGACATCCCATATCATGAAGGTCCTGGAGAGACTCCTGTTGGCACCCCTGAATAAGCAAACAAGAACGTATCAGGACCCACTGCAGTTTGCTTATCGCTGTGGATTTGGAGTTGAAGATGCCATCATCCACCTACTTCAACCAACCCACTGTCATCTGGACAAAGCAGGCAGCACTGTGAGGATCATGTTCTTTGATTTCTCTAGTGCATTTAACACAATTCAGCCTGATTTGCTTTGTCAGAAACTCCTGAAGACACAGGTGGAGCCCTCAACAATCGCCTGGATCAATGATTACCTGACCAACAGACCACAATTTGTGAGACTGAAGAATTGTGTGTCAAACCAGGTGGTCAGCAGCACAGGAGCACCACAGGGGACCGTACTCTCACCATTCCTTTTTACTCTTTACACCTCAGACTTCCAGTACAAATCAGACACCTGTCATCTGCAGAAATACTCAGATGACTCTGCAATTGTCGGGTGTATCAGAGATGGACAAGAAGCTGAATACAGAGAGTTGGTGGACCGCTTTGTGACATGGTGTGGAAACAATCGTCTCACCTTGAATGTGAACAAAACAAAGGAGATGATTGTAGATTTCAGAAGAAACAGGGATAAGTCAAACACTGTTTCCATCATGGGAGAAGAAGTGGAGGTGGTTGAGGAGTATAAATACCTCGGAGTTCACCTTGACAACAGACTGGACTGGAGGCGCAACAGTGAAGCCGTCTACAAGAAGGGACAGAGCAGACTGTACTTCTTGAGGAAGCTTAGGTCCTTCAAGGTTTGCAGCAAGATGCTGCAGATCTTCTACAAGTCTGTTGTGGAGAGTGTAATCTCTTCAGCCGTCATCTGTTGGGGTAGCAGCATCAGAGCCAGGGATTTAAAAAGGCTAAACAACCTGATAAAGAAGGCTGGTTCTGTTCTTGGGACAACTGTGGAAAATCTGGAGATGATAATGCAAAGAAGGATTCTTCATAAAATCAAAAAAATTATGGACAACCCTGAGCATCCTCTTCATGAGACAGTCATACAACAACAGAGCGTCTTCAGTCGGAGGCTTCTTCAGTTTCGCTGCAATACAGACCGCTACAGGAAATCCTTCCTGCCCACAGCCATCATTATCTACAACAACTCCTTAAAGAATTAATTATATGAGCTATACCAACACTTAATTTCCCTCTGGGATCAATAAAGTATTTTTGAATTTGAATTGAATTGACCCCTGCGGGCTTCTTGAATCCTCCTGATTCCAAGCGTCTGCTTCCACACTGCTCCTCCCGGAAAGGGCAATTGCTCCTGCCGTTCCCCACCTGCCTGTCCACCCTCCAGCTTTCCTCTCCATCGCTCTGCTTAAACTGGGGAAATAACGGGAGGACGCAAGACTCCAACAGAACCCAGATCCACCAAATCTAAGGACCTCTCCTCCCTGTATCCTCATCTGGCCTCCCATGAAGCAGCCCCAGAGACTCTCTCTTTCCTCTTGCATTTCAACCCCCAGTACAAAATAAAATCCTTGAAACCATCCAACTTGGTCCGTTTGTGCTCGCTCCAGAGTATTATTGCAAAAGAATGTCAGCGTAACAACCATTCAACCATTCATTTTCTTAAACTAAGTTAATCCTTGCAGGATGACAGAGGGCCTCTTGCCTATCTCTAGTGGTCAACGCATGAGATGTGGGGTACATCTTAGACAGGTTGGCATTTTATTTTAACCATACTTTTCAAGAAGGTACTTTTTGACAAACAAGCCACACATATTCTACATTCTTAAATGTGACTGTAGATACTCAACTCAGCAGGAACTGCGGTGGATACCATTCTTACTTCCACATCTGGTACTTCCATAATTTATCTCAGCTGTGATTAGAATGTCCTGATATCAGCTTATATCCCTGTTTAATTATTCTTGACCCCTAATTTTCTCCACCGCAAAAAAACCTAGCGTATTTGTCTTATGTTGCCTACTCACAAGCCTTGTTAGCACTAAAGGGAAAGCCTACACAGCACTTTTTTCATTGGCCTTTTTTTTCTTTCCATGCTGTTTGACCGACCCACTTGTCTTTCACAGTCACTCTCTGTGGACAGAACACTACATCTGTGTGCTGAGACTGACAAACTGATGAGAAGACATTGAGCTCTGAAGAAGTGTTATGCACAGGCTTATAAGGATAAGGAGTTCTCATAAAACTTTGTGTGTTTCGCATCCTAACAGATCCATAGAACTGTAAGAAAAGCTAGTAAAATGTAGAAAATAACGTATAAGGACTTCCTGTTACTTTTTGGTGGCAAGATTTGCTGCAGTACATGACTGTCACGTTTTGGCTTTTTGCAGATCCAAATGCAGAGATGCGTCTGGTTTTAGCAGGTCTCATCTTTAATAATTGTCCAAACTCAGGTAGCCCAGACATGGACAGGAAAACTATGAATCAAAGTCACAAATGACGACTGACTAGTAAATGACTACGATCCAACGAAAGACACACAGGGGCTTAAATACACAAGGAGGGTAATGGGAGAGACAATCTGGGAAACTTGGGACAGCTGGGGACAATTAAGAACGCAGGGAATTGACAACGACAGGGGAAGAAATCACACCGTGACAATGACCTTATAAAGAAATCCAGGACACGATGACATCAGCTAATCTCATAAATTTTAAGAAACTGCTGATAATACGTTTTTCTGAAAAGTCTGTCTGTGCTCTTAAATCAAAACATTCGTTTTCCTTGTCATTTGAAACTTTCTCTGTTCTTTGTACTGAGTACCCATAAAACACATGTGAAGAGTTGTGTGTTAAAGTACTGTACATTGAAATAGTATATGCTCTCTTAAAGATTTGTGTTGCTTTTCTTTTTTTTGTTAAATTTAAATTGTTTAGATCAAATAAACATTTTTTTATAAGACAAAAATACCAGAGCATATAAAAAGTGTTTCTCAAACTGTAATTAAAATAAAGATTTAAAAAAACATTATCCAAATCAACCTAGCCCTTTACAAAAAAGTAATTGCCCTGTAAACCTACTAACTGATTGCTGTACTTTTAGTGGTAACAACTGGCTTTAAGCGTTGGCAATGAGTCTTTTACATCATTCTTTATAAACTTTGGGCAATTCTTCCTTACAGAATTGTGTTAATTTGGTCACATTAAACAGTCATTCATTATCTTGCTGCATATCCTGTCATGATGTGATGTTGCTGAAGACCCAAATGCAGAGCAGAGAAACACAGGAGATCAGTGAAACAAAAATTTAAATAAACAGAATGGACATGAAACCAGCATGATAACAACAGCCGGAACTGACATTGAGTGAGTGAAGCCGAGGAGTATAAGCATATACAAGGGAGTTGTTTACTTGATAAAACACAGGTGAGTAGATAAGCAGATGGAAAACAGGTGTACGAGAGCAAGAATCAGAAGTAATGAGGTAAAAGTAACACTAGTGATCAAGAACACAGAAACAAAATGAAACATCAGATGGAACAATATAAGCAGAACAGGCCAACTAAATTCAAAAGTCCTACAGAATATTTCAACATTTCTAAAAAACAAAAACAATTAATCAACACTAGATTTAAGCTCGTCAAATACAAGTGGCTCATGAGAGCATGTGTGACACCAGAAAACTCGAACAAATATAACTGGAATATTCCTGATTTATGTACAAAGTGCACAGCTACTAAAGGAATGCTGTTCCACTGTATGGTAATCTCCTGAGGTTGGAGGGTTTTGGGAAGAGGTTAAAAGAGTAATAGAGATGATAATTTTAAAGGACATTTCAAATACTCCTGCATTTTTTATATTTGGAATCTTTCCCAAAAACAACAAATTTACAAAGAATGATCAAATGATGATAAATATGTGCCCCTGACAGGTAAAAAGAACAATAGCAATATATTGGGAAAAAGATTCATAGGCCTTAGCTGCCACATTGGTTGAAACAAATGCTAATTGTACTTCCTTTGGAAAGAGGTACATGTTTTAGAAAAGGAAAAGTGTCACTGTTTGAAAAAGTATGGAAGCCATTTAAATACTTTGTGCAGAATTATAATTTACCTGAAAAGATAAAGATGAATAATTTCTGTAAACCAAAGTATGCACCCCCTTGGAGACATTTACTCTTAAAATATTAGGGTGTATAATAATTTTGGAAAGAACCTTATTCTTGGCGCAGTCAGATTGTTTTATTTGTTGTTTTAGTTCTGTTTCGTTTTGTCTTAAGAGTGATTTTCTGTCTATAAATATGATTAAGTAAATGTCTGTGCAACACAATGCTGGCATACTAATCCTAATTGTATTGTATCACAACTTTGTAAAAAAATAAAATAAAAACACTGTTGGAAAAGTCCAACAGATCGTGACATACCCTAAGGGACATAAGCTGAGAATTGGACACTCTCCTCCAGGATTTCTGCTAGAAAGCCAAATTGATGGTTACACCATTTATACAAAGTTCTTGAGGGCCTGAAGCAACAAGACAGCACCAGATCATCATACTACTATTACCATGTTTGACTGTGGGCATGATGAATTTTTTCTGTTTTGATTTTTTTTTTTTCATTTGTTGCCAGATGCGACTGGACACAAAGCTTCTAAAAAGCTGCTGTTTAGTCTCATCACCCGGTAATTAACCCTCTCCAAACAGTCATAGAGATCATCGAGACGTTTTTTTGTGGCAAATTTAAGACAGATGATTGTCTTCTTTTTGGTCTGCAGTGGTCTTGGTCTTTGAACTCTACCATGGGTGCCTATTTTGCCAAGTCTCTTTCTCATTCAGTACGTTTACATGAACAGCTAAATCTAGCTTTTTTGAGAAATCGGACTAAAGACTTCACTCCTGCAGCGAGCTGAGTCCCAGTTTACATGTCCTTCAGAAAATCGAATTATTAAATGAAGTACGTTCCACTCCCTGACGATAGATGGCGATATTCGCCCCTACGAGTTAGCGTAATAGCGGTTAGCTTCCAGCTGCATTCAGGCAGTAAACTGAGGCTGGCAGGAGTGAAGCAGACAGGGTTAAAGCAGGATATTCACAGTAACAACGCATCGCCTCTTCGTAAGTCCAAACATGCACTGATTGGCCGCTTACGTTTGTCTTAGATCCCATATGCCTCTTATAACACCACTGTTGTTAGTACTGGGTCGGATTACCGGCTCTCCAAACTTCCCGAGGGGCGTGCGCGAGTCCCATTTCTGGCAAAATTGACCACAGTTCCGTGTTTTCTGCACTGGTAGATTAAGACTCTCACTGCAGTTTGCTGGAGTCCCACAGGCTTAGAAATGGTATCAAATTATATTTCAAACTGAAATATATCTATTAAGATTTTTTTTTCATCAGTACTTGAATGGGTTTTGGATCAGGGCATGATGTGTTGTTTTTTGATTATCTTATTTGGCCTACTTTGTTTTAAGGCAAGTTCTATTTAAGATATTTCCCGATTCTACAGGTCTGGTAGTAACCAGGCATGGATGTTGCTGGTAAATTTACAAGGGGGCAATTTATTTTCCATTTGGGTGCAGGTTGGTTTGGGAAGCTTTTTCCCTTTAAAAATACTCATTATTTGAAAACTGAATTTTGTTTTTACTTTTTTTATTATCTTGTCTTATTTTGTGACAAAAACCCCAAAACAGAAATAATCTGCATGAAAGCAAATACCTTTTCATTGCTATACATTTTGGTGTCCTCAATTTGGTTGGTAGTGTTTTGACTCTTGACTCTTGACTTTGACTTCAGATGAGCATATATGTCACTGGTGGCAGCATGTTGTTTCGCAAAACTCTACAGAAGCAAAACTCCCCTCACCCCAATCCTACCATGTGAATCAAGTTTTTCTTGATGTTTTGAGCCTGCAAGTGCCTCTTTCTATCAGTTTGAAAGTCCAACACACGTTTTCACTTACCTAAACAAAACCATGCTATAGTTTTTTTAGGATCAATGCCAGCGTTGATCATCAGAGCAAGTTTAAATCGCTCTTGGTGGATTTTGATTCGGCTCAAACTAAAACAAGTGCATAAAGTAAGTTAGGAAATAAAGTTACCAGGGAATTAAATTGTGATAGCATTTTGTTAGATTTATACTGTACAAAAAGATTGGTAATTCAGGATGTTCTCTTTCTTTTAAGACAGATATACAGTTAGACCGTTCACTGCTAGAGAACGAATTATTGTAATGAACAATGTTCCCTCTAAGCTGCGCGCGTGCGCAATTGCGCACTGCTGACACAGTCTTGAATTGAAAAAAACAACAACAAACAAATAATTAATTATGTGCTATTTTACAGTATAAATCAATAAGCATATGCACCGATTTATAGTTCCAGCGGTGGCCCTGCACCGGTCCAATTAGAAAAACTCACACTCACCCGAACCCGTTATCCATGGTTATTGCCATAATCAATGCGGCAGAGACCCGCACAGTGACACAACACAGATTAAAGATAGACACGGGTATGCAAATAAGACTAAGGTAAAAAAAAAAAAATATTATTAATCCAGACACAAACGCAGATCCTCCTGTTTATATAGGAGCGGAGCGCTTTCGTCTATGCACAGAGCGGCTGACAGCACCAAGTCCGTGCGCTGTGAAATGTGCTTGATTTATTTAGAAAGTCTGTAGTGTTTTGGTGGAATTTTCTTTAACGAAAAGGGGGATTATGGAATGTTCTAAAAACATCTGAAGTTTTCATTTTATTCCACTCAGAAACGTGTTTGGTCTCGCTGTTTGATTCTGCATTTGGGTTAAAAGATTTCGCTTCAAGACACGTTTATGTCACTGAGTGACCAGTGGTTGGCTGCTCCAGCCAATGATGCGATTCACATACGTATTTACGCAGCTAATCAATCGATATTTGTGCTACATTTCAAGCATCCAGCGCAGACTGTGAAAGAGGCTTTAGTTTAATGAATCTTATCAAAACAGCATCGAGAAATTGTCTTGAATTCTACAATTTGGATCAGCTGATGTCTATAAGGCAAAGCTGCAAGCAGATGAGCCCATCAACCTGGACAATGTGTACAACCACTGGATACGTGAGAAGGACAGACGAAAAATTAAGGGGATATTTAAGTCCTCATTCAGATTTCTGCTTATCTAGTGTCTTGTATTTACAATATTCATTTATGAAAATTTATCATCATGAGAGAAATACAGAATAATTGTGTGATTATATACTGTATTTTGCAGACAAAGAGTTACTTTTACCCAGTGGACAGCAAGAGCTTCACACAATGGCTCATGCTTATAATACAAGTCAGACCTTTATAATAAAAATTTTAAGTTTTTTTTTCAGAATTTGAGTTTATAGTTAGCTTAGCTTACTTGGCAGTTTATGTTTCTCCACAGTTATAATGACATATTTATACTTACAATAGTGTTAACACACTGAATGAATTAGATCTTTGTCATTTTCATTGTAAGTGGGATAATGCACTTAATTAAAAAGTATTTTCACAGAAATTTAAATGCTGTAATTTGATTGTTTTTATAAACTATGTAAACTGGATGGATGCGATGCTGCTCACAGTGGTCAAAGGGAGCGCTCAGGGCGTGTTTGCTCAGACACATGAAAAATTAGAGGGAACATTGGTAATGAAACGTATTCACTTACTAATCATGACTTGATTTGTTACATTTTCTCACTTTAAAAAGGCTATCTTTTTGGGGTTGTGCAGAGGAGCTTGAGACACACAATCTTTGTGGCCAATATCACTTTCCTACAAAATGTGGTCTGTTTTGATGGAATTCCCGTCTTCTTATTATACTGCTTTAAATGGGATACATTAAAATTTTAATTCCACCTCTGAAGTGGAGACACAGCATATGGTTTTTGAATTGAAAACTTTCAAGCAGAACAAAAAACACCCGCAGCGCTGACATAATTTATGCCATTCAAAAGCTAAGTCAAATGCTTTCTTTTTCTTCTTCCTTTAACTCCTTGTTTAGGACTGTGTTATGACTGAAAGACTTCCACATCCTTAATGATCAAATGTCATATATAAAAGAAACAGTGTAAAATAACAAACTGATTTGTGCAAAATTGGAGTTTCACAGAAAGTCTTTGTAGTAGAGAAAACTACCAGTTCGATATTTGACATAAGCGGAGTGTGTCGTCAAAGAAACCTGAAAAGAATGAATCAACTTTAGATCAAAAGGGCTTTATTTTAAGAATGCCATACCAGAAGTCAGTCACACATTGGTGGGAATTATAACTTTCTTAAATACTTTTTATGTTTAATATTTCCATAGAGACAAGGATATTATTTACTTCCAAAATCTACACACAGACAAGCTATGAAGGAACAAACAGTAAAAAATTACATTATTCATGCATTCTTAATATGTGAATGTTTACTCCAACCTGACTGTATGTATGTATGTATATATATATATATGGTGTTCAGTCTCGAGAAGTTTCATCAGTACACATATGGTCGCAAAGTTACTGTCCAATCTGACCATGAGCCATTAGAGACTATAGTTAGGAAACCTCTTTTGAGTGCACCTGTCATGGTTTCGTTTAACCTCCTGACCCACATGCAGAATCAAGCTCAGACACCAGGACGAGGTTAAGTAGTTTAATTTAAAAAGGAAAAATCGAAGTGGTTCAGCTGGAACGGCGGGGATCGCTGAGCATCTGGGAAGTGAGAGGTGAGGTTAGTTGAGATCTCTGACAGATGGGGAAAAAAACCGACTCTTTAAGGCTGAAGTACTCAATGGTCTGGTGGCGTCCAATTCTGGGCCAATACCGTGAGGTCAGCTGAGCGGCAAAAGCAGCTGCAGGGATCCGATGGATCGAATCAGGAGGGGGGCGTGGCAGAGAGCGGGCAGGCAGGTGAAATGCTGCGCACCAGGCTGGCTTGCAGCCGAAGGAAGCGGTCAGCTTGTCAGAGTTACTTTATCTCTTACTTGAAGGCTTCACTTGGAGAATGGCGGGATCAGGAAACTCTTCAGAGGAACCTGGAGACACAGGGAGTACTGAGTATACGTAGGAGAACTCTAGGAAAAGATCAAGAGAAAACTCATGGATCAGAGGCTTGGAGGTACCGGTATGGTGACCATCAGGCGTTGAATGGTTGTCAGCCAGCTCCTTAAGAAGCCCAGGAACACAAAGGCCAGATTGGCACCAGGTGAGTGCAATAAGCCCGTGCAGCTGATCTCCACCATAGATCCTCTCTGACCAGATGACTCACTACAACCAAAAAACAGACGCACAAACACAGAACTTCACCAGATCAGGACAGCTACAAAAGATGACAAAACACTTTAAACTGTGATAAGACTGATGAAGCAGGGGATGGCCATCAGACAAAAGGGCCATACCACAAGAAATCAAACCCTACTTCTCATTCCAGGAGGAATTAAGTTATCAGGATGGCATTGTGTTTCGAGGTGAACGTGCGGTTATTCCATCTTCACTGCAGAAAGACATCACCCTCCGCCTGCACTCCTCACATCTCGGTGCAGAAGGATGTCTTCGAAGAGCTAGAGAATGCGTCTACTGGATTGGAATGAACGACCACATAAAGACACACATAACCATTGCTGTGATATCTGCAGGTCAGTGGACGACAAACAGTACAGAGAAACACTCAACCCACACAATGTGCCAAGCAGGCCGTGGGCCAAAGTAGGCGTTGACCTATTTCACTTTGATAACAAAAACTATCATGTGACAGTCGACTACTATTCCAACATTTGGGATATAGACTTTTTTACCAGACACGAAATCTACTACATTGATAAAGAAGCTAAAGTCACAGTTTGCTAGATATTGCATTCCCAACACAGTAGTCTCAGAAAATGGACCTCAATATTCATCCCAAGAGTTTCAAAGATTCAGCCGACCTTTGGAGTTTGACCACAAAACCTCATCGCCAGGCTACCCACAGAGTAATGGCAAGGCAGAGTCTGCAGTTAAAACGGCTAAGAGACACACAAAGCATAAGCCTCTGGACAAGACCCCTATCTCTCACTCTTGGACTATCGTAACACACTGTCACAAGGACTGGAGAGCAGCCCAGCTCAAAGACTGCTGAGTCGTTGTACAAGGTCTCTGTTACTAGTGAGACACAGCCTTCTCCAGCCTCAAGTGGTTCAAGCAGAGCAGGCCCTGTTTGACAACCAACAGCGTCAATGTGCATACTACAACGGATCAGCCAGAGATCTGGATGCCCTACAACCAGGTGACACTGTCAGAGTGCAGCCATTTGGGTCTCACACCAAATAGAAGCTGGGCAAAGTGAAAAGACCACTTGACTTTAGATCCTATGAGATTGAAATGGACTCAGGTGCAGTTCTCATGAGGAATCGTAGACACCCCAGATGTGCTCATGTTGTTCCTCAAACAGAGCCTGTTGACATAGAGACTGTGAACACCCCAGATACCCAAATGGACACTGTACTTGTTCAGCAGAACCCTCAAACTCAGAGCGATATGCCGAAGACAACTAGATGTGGTAGAGTTGTTCGTCAGCCTCAGCGCTACAAGGACTTTACTAATTAAACAGGTGATTCGGTGACTTTGGGAGATAATTTTTTTTTTTTTGAGATGTTGGATTTTATGTTGGGTAATGTTCAAAAGTTAAATGTCTAAAAGAGAAAGGATGTAACAATGTGTATATATATATATATATATATATATATATATATATATATATATATATATATATATATATATATATATATATATATATATATATATATATATATATATATATATTGTTTTGTTTTTTTTGTTTGCTTGTTTAGTAGAGTCGCCAGTAGGTGCGAACAAGGGCTACTCTAAGGCTTAGGGCAGAGAGTAAGTCAGGGAGATTGCAAAATGTGCTTGTGTACTGTTTAATAAATGCCGACCCCGTTGGGCCAGGGCAAAGAATATGAACTCCTGTTTTATCTGAAAAACCACACTTTAACACTGACAACGTTAGAACAATATTTTTCCCATAACTTCAACTAACTCATTATGTTTAGCTTATGATTTTTAACCTTTTATTAAACTATTTTAAGGTGCACTGTCTCATACGGGGCTAAACAGTGGGGCAGTTGGTACCACTGTAGCCTTGCAGCAAGAAGGTCCTAGGTTCGAATGCCAGCCTGGGTTCTTTCTGCATGGAATGTGCATGTTCTTCCTGTGCATGCGTGGGTTCCCTCCGGGTATTCCATGCTTTCTCCCACAATCCAAAACATGACTGTTAGGTTAATTGATCCTCCTTAGGTATGAGAGTGTGTGTGCATGGTTATTTGTCCTGTGTGTCTCTATGTTGCCCTGTGTTGGACTGGCGACATATCCAGGGTGTACCATGCTTCTCGCCCTATGAATGTTGGAGATAGGCTCCAGCAAACCCCCTGCAATCCTGCAGAGGATACATGGTATAGATAATGGATGAATGGATGTCTGATATGGACAGGATGATCATTTCTTTTATTAACTGTTGACTTTAATACATCAAAGGTTTATAATATTTTTTAGGAGGAGCTTTGAATTGTGACTTCCAAAAATGTGAAAAAAACAAAGGCAAATAACCTAAAGATGATAATTAAATTAAAATAGTAAAACATAGAGTAAAAGTAAAAAAAAGGGGGTCATTGCCAGTAGCACTATAGACTCTACCCCAGTCTGTATTTGTTAGCTGTCTCCCGCTTTGACTGTGGGACCTCCAGTTCATTCCCAACACAGATGTTCCTTTACACAATTCCAGCTACATGGTGATGGTGCACCATGCTGGCAAAAATCCCATAACCAAGTTAGGGTGTCTTTGCACAACCTACATCTTGGATCCGGTCTGATGTAGTCGAACCTGGCCTTTATTACTCTTGTTTTAAGTCCCTGTTCTTCTGCTGCCACTATTAGCATCACTGTGGGTCCTTTAGACCAGCCATCTCTAGTCATTGGTGTGATCTTTGTCATGGAGGATCAGGACTTTCATCAGTTTAATAGTGGCTTAAGAGGCTGTAAAGAAGACTTGTTTCTGTGCCATTCAAAGAAAATGTTTTAAATTGGTGCTGCACACTGTACTTGCATCTCATTTAGTACGAGAAAGAATAATGTTAAAAAAAAATTTTTTATGACCTCTTTCAAGATGCTACAGAAGCCATCTTCTTTTAAGATTCATTGTACCGAGGCCCAACTTGCAACTTGTTTTAGATTCATGATTTACTGGATGTTAATTTTTTAGAAGACACGTTTGAGTCCACTTAAATAGCAATCTGAGTTGAAATGCGGGGGGAGGGGGGGGTTAGACATGAACACTGACTATTCTCTCTCCTCTTGCAGATTCAACGGGCCTCACAGGCAGAGCTCTTTTTCTTTTGTCTGTACTTGTCTATCTTTAAAAACAACACTTTAAGTTGATATCTTGAAATATCACACCCCAATACATATGAGGGCCATTTCAAACCTTTACTATGTTTTGTTTGCAACATTGCAGATTAACATATGCATTCATTTGGTATCAAGTCAAAATGGTAAAAAGAGCATTTAAATGACCAGGTATCAGACTTTGTCATACAAGTCACCTTACTTATCCTAAATGCATGGATGCAACAATCCACATGAAGGATCCCCAGAATTTTCACTGCTTGAAAAGCTGTTGCTATATGTTTTAATCTGATACAGATAAGATGGCTGCTGCTCGACGATCTATTTAACCACACGTACTCTTGCTCAAGCTGTTAGCTGTTTCCTTTGCAACTGAAATCAGATGTCACGACCAAGACTGAAATGAGGACATCAGATTAGCTCAGTATATGAAACTCTAAACTTTGTCGTTCCATGCAGAATTATTATATTTACAGTTTATTGACTGCAGAGTGGAGCAGTTGTTGAGATTGAGTGTTTTCAAGATTTTGTGGAAGATATTGGAAAAGTTTAATTAAAAAAAAATCAGAGTAAAATGTGTGTAGTAAAGTATCAATAAGCCTTGTGTCAATGAAAGAACCAAATCACATAGCACACTTCCTTACTCAGTTCCTCACTGTTTAAGAATCTTCAAGTTTATTTCTTTGACTAAAATGTACATTAGCAAGGACAAAGGAGGAAAGTTTTTATGTATTTAAGCATAATTTAAAATTTTTGAGTTTATGCTTCTTAACATAGCAGAAAATGCAATAACTACTTTGCTGTCTTTTGTGCAGGTAGATTTAAGTAAACCATAATCAGTTTGTCAATATAACAGGTGTACAAGTGTATACAAGTGTTAAGTTTGCCTCAGGTTCTTTGACTTTTTTTAACAGCGGGGATAACCAGTGAGATATGAATACAAGTAGTACGTTTTTTTTTATACTAAACTTTTGCTGCTGGGGTCATGTTTGAGAACAGATATACCTCAGATAATTTCAGGATGATTGCAAAATACAGTCAGTATCACATCAGTACAGGTTTCTGATAATCTATATATGCGATTTCAGTTAAAAACACAGTTTGACCTATTGTGACTGTTCTGGGAATTTCTGTTTCCCTGTTCATTGGTTTTATTATAATTTTTTCTTTCTTCTTAATAAATATGTAATTTGTGCTTTGAATAATAGCCACTATCATTTTCCCCTTTTCCTTGTTGCTGTGTCCAATGGCTAAACCAGTCACTCTTGTCAGCCCCATGATTCTCATAAAAGTGAGGGGCTAACGGTAAAGACCCCTGTTCTACCAAACAAGCTTCTCTCTGGATGTGCTTCTGTGATTTCCATTATGGCCCTGGACTCCAGGCACTCACATCCTAAAACCTGCTTACAAGACTCCTTCAGCCCCCTCCTTTCTTCCTCTTAAAACACATTAAAACTTTTCTTTGCATCACTGAAAACAATTACACAAATGTTTATGAGAAAGATATAAGGGGGACATACTTGTGTCTAGACTGAAGAAGTGATGTAAAAGACATTCATACACTGTGGTCAGTCAGATGTATGCTTTCATTTTTGGTCAAATTGCCAAAAAGATGAAAATGAAGTTAAAGTCAACAGTAGTCTCAATATTTCAATTTAGTAAGTTTCTCAGTTCTATTTACAGATTTATTGTCCAGTCAGTACCAAAGTATTCACACCCCTTGATTCTAATTAATTTATATTTTTTGCAATTGTAATGTTACACTCTTTGCTGTAATGTATTGGGATTTGATGTGTTAGACCACCACAAAACAACTTTTTAGTGGTCTATAAATTGCATGATTTTCAAACAAAGTCCTGCTCATGACCTAATTGTTTGATTCGGATGTGTTGAAGCAAAGACACATGGAAAAGTTGCAGGACACCTGCCCTCAAGAACAGAATTTTGACACCCCTGGTTTAGATGGAAAGTTAAATCTTGCCAGGTTTGAAATTGTACCATATCCTTTCCATTTTAAAGTGATGAATTGGACAGAGCTCTCTGAGATGTAAAAAGCATCCAGTATTGTTGTATAACCCTGCTTTAAACATTTCCACAACTTTCCATAATATGTTTTCTGTGTTTCTTGCTCTTCATGAAGTAGTTTGTTAATTAAAGTTATCTAACAAACATCTGAGGCCTCCAAAGAACTGAATCAGAGATACATACAAGTGTATTCCATTTAGGTAATTTCTGAAAACAATTGGTTAAACTGATTTTATGTAGGGGAAACAAAGTGAAGGGGAACTAAGTATAAATGCATGCCACACTATTCAGATTAAGATTCTTTTCTGTCCAATTTAAGGTAGAGAACGCCTTTGTTTACTACATACGATCCTTATAAAATGCATTGCAATTTCTGGTTGCAATATGACAAAATATTGAAAGGTTAAAGAGGTATGAATAACATTACAATATTTAATCTTTACCATACAGACAGAAATTTACTGTTGTAGTCTCAATTGTTTTTCAGATGTTTTTAATTCCATGAGGCATGGGCCCTTCTGCTTTTAATTTTTTTTTCTTCAACCAGAGGGGTTCTGTGGTCAAAAAAAGATAATCTAATGATTCAATTTGACTCCCAACCCGAGAGAACAACACTCTCTGTTTTAGTGGTGTATAGATCTGCTCTGCTCTGAATGATCTCCTTTTCTTTGTGACTCAGTTCTAATAATTTCTTAATTTCTGTAGTAGCTTGCGTTTTAGATTTCACCACAAGTTCCACAAACGACACTTTGAAACAAATTCTATTTTTATGCCCTGTGTTATGATGTGATAACAAAAGAATAATGTTACCTTTGGGGCTGAGTAACAGACACAGAGGCTCTTCTTAGAAAACCATAGCTTTGATCACGAAATGTCAACAGAGATCGTTAAATCTCATTAGTATTGCTACAGAAGCACTCGTGAATAAATTATGAGTAGTTGTTTTACAGCTCACTGTGTCAATCTAATTCATCCTGAGGCTTGCACCATTTGAGTCAATTACAAGTTATCTTGCACTGACATTCCTAAAAAGTGGGTTTTCATGCATTGAAAGTTTATGGAAATAGCGGTCCAGGCCAACGTATTTATGATACATAGGATGTAGAGAGCAGTGCATCAGTTATATGGCATTTTTTACTTATAAAATAAGCAAGATACCATTGTAAATGAAATCTGTCAAAAACTGTTTATCTTCAAGCATACCCAACTTGTTTTTGTACTTACACATGCATTTCAGCAGTAGGACTATTGGCCTGGCTCTCTAATCTCAACGCTGTTTTCTGTTTAGTATTCTTCTAATAAGACCATCATAAAACATTCTGAGGATACATTTTCCTTTTCGTTCTCTATCTTCTCACCAGTAGGTCACTAAAACAGAGTCTAGGCAAAAATAACATCCTTCTGACCACTTCAAAGCTAAAAAACAATGCTGACCAAGAAAAGAACACAAGGGCCTGTCTCACATTTGCCAAAACACATTTCAATGATCTCCCAGACTTTATAGAAAGTATTTTGTGGACTAATTTGGCACAAGGGGGATTTTTTGAAGGCGTGTGGCCTGTTACATCTGGCATAATACTCACAGCATATCAGAAAAAGACCATCATATCAATGGTCAAACATAGAAGTAGTAATAGTGTGATGGTCCTTTAGTCCTTCAGAACCTGAACCATAAATTCTGCTCTCTAACTTTAACATTCCTGAATAAATAGATGCAGAGGTCCCTTAATAATCCTAATCTCAAACATGCTTGGACTAGACAATAGGACAATGGAGTACAGCAAACCAGCAAGTTCACCTCTGAATAGCACAAAGAAAACCAAGAAAGATGTAAGTGTGGCCTAAAGTGGTCAAGTCAAAGTCTGAACTTAAATGAGATTCTGTGGCATGACCAAAGAACCCCATGCTTAAAAACCCTCCAATGTGGCTGATTTAAAGCAATTTTGCAAAGAAGAGTGGGGTAAAATTTCTCCACAGCGATGTTAGACTCATTCCATTCATACCAGTCATTGCAAACACTAGATAGCATCTGTTGTCATCAAAGGGGGCACGGTTTATTAGGTCTAGATGACTATTACCTTTTCGCAAATGGGCAGGGTGGTTAGGAAAGGTTTATTTTCTTGATTAGTAAAATCATATTTTGAACTGGGGCTGCATGAAACAAAAATTCAAAAAAATCCTTGAGTAAATATGTTTTTCACAGCAATTTGATTTTTATTTAAATCCCACATGAAAACATGCATCTATAAGCAACCTGCATACTAATAATGATAAACGAAATGAAATAACAAAGTGTATTTTCATTATCAGATGATTCTTCAAGGCTGTTAACCCTACTTTCCTAAATAAGAATGTCACTGGAAACCACATCATTATGCAAATGATGTGGTGCCTACATAAGCAATGTAGGAGCTTCTTCCTCTCTCTAAAGGAGGAAGGACTGAACTTTGAACGTGTCAGAAAAACTTGACACTGACACTTTGCAGTGGAGCTCAGCTAGACTGTGGTCCCATCATGTTCCTTCACAGCAAAGTGGCAGTACTGTTGGTTGTGCTGACTTCTTGTGGTCCAGGTAAGGTACTTCAATATCATTCAGTTTTAAAAGAAAGGCAAATTTATAACGTTATTTGTAAATAAATAGCGTGTCAATTAAAGTTTTAAATGTAAATGTTGTTGTTTATCTGTCTATAAAATAATTTTGATAGAACTTTAAGCTTAAAAATAAGCAAATCAAATGTCAACATTTTTAGTAAAAAATTAATAAACCAAAATGGAATAAAATTAAGTTACTAAACACCTGACACAGACTAACATGTAAAAACCTTATAATCTAAGGATATGTACTATATTTTCTATTTGCCCACACCTGAGCTACTTTTTAGAAAAAACCCAGAAGGGCATTCTCAAATGCATTGTGCTGTACAGGAAGAAGTTCACTCCTCACTGTGACAGAAAAGCATGATTTTGAATATTTATGTTTAGATTTTCTCCAGTTTATCCAGGAAGAATTATCGGAGGCCATGAGGCTGTGGCCCACAGCAGGCCATACATGGTGCTCGTGGAGAGACGCATATCAAAGGAAAAAAGATACTGTGATGGATTCCTTCTGAGTGAGGACTTTGTGATGACTGCTGCCCATTGTCAAGCCAAGTGAGTTTAAAGCACTAATTTTTATTTATTGGCAAGAATCATGTTTTAACTGGTCTATGATACAAAAACTATTTTTTCTTTATTTTTTCTATTATAGTGATTACTTACTTTATCTTGGACTTCACAATATGCATAATTTGAGAAATGAAGTGGTGCGCATAACAGTGGACCAAGCATTTCCGCATGAACATTACAACAATAAAACATTCATGAATGATATCATGCTCCTTAAGGTAACAATAGATGTAAATCTTATGCACTTGCAAAGGTCTTGACCTAAGTAAGATCTGAATTGCATGCATGCTACCATGCTAGATATAAGCTAAAATAACCACCAACAATTTGTAATGACCCTTATGTTGCTTTTGTCTTCTTTTACACTACTATTAAAGCTGAGCTCCAAGGCAAAGTTTAGTGATAATGTGAAACCCATTGATCTGGCAAGTCAGGACGATGAGGCTCTGCCGAAATCTTGTATTGTCTCTGGCTGGGGTCAAACCGCACGCAATGGATGGCTGTCCCCCAAACTCATGGAAATCAATATAAAACTGATAGAAAATGAGAAATGTAAAAAGGAAAACTCTTACTGTTCAGAGGGAGAGACTGGACCAGGTGAAGTATGTATCTACTTATTTTCTATAACTATAAAGAGATGAATACCCTTTATTCATGATTTAAGAACTTTTCATTTCAACTGACAACTTCATGTGGTTTATGCTCTTTCAGGGGGACTCTGGAGGTCCACTGGTCTGTGAACGTGGGGCAGCTTATGGAGTGGTGGCCTCCATGTTCCTGTCAAATTCATCTGCCCCCCCTTTGTATAGGTATGCCAGAATAGCTGACTACACGGACTGGATCACTTCAACTGTAGAAATAGCTTCAATGAGAAGATAAATGCACATGAGACCTGGGTAATAGGTTTAATTTCACCTTAAATTCACCTTTTATTTGACAACTAGCTGACACATTAACTAATACCTTTGTAAGTGAATAAATACTTATAATACTGCCAGACCTACACATGTAATGGCTTGTGCTTATACAT
Organism: Valencia hispanica; assembly: GCA_963556495.2. Taxonomy (NCBI): domain Eukaryota; kingdom Metazoa; phylum Chordata; class Actinopteri; order Cyprinodontiformes; family Valenciidae; genus Valencia; species Valencia hispanica. Next base: position 19,399,238 of record OY747705.1, read on the forward strand.
TTGTGCTGTTTCATGAGCAAACATAAACCAAATTAAACATGTACCCTGTTGGATGGTTGTATGCTTTTCTTTTCCACATGAGCTAATACACAAAAAAAACAAAATGGTGCCTCCATTTGAAAATTGTGTGGTAATAAATAATGCAGAAGCTTAGCAGAACTTCCAAAGATCAGATTTATCGCCAAAACGTTTTCACATTAGTAAGCCTTAAATCTAATCGATGCTTGTTGTCCTTTAGACAGGTACCATGTGTTATCGATTCCGAGGAGCAAAGCAAAAAAGTAATTGTCTCACTTAGGAGAGGAAGCATCATGTCACATCACAAAAACACATCCTTCCAAATTAATTAGCATTTCAATAAAAGATGATTGTTTTTTATTGTTCTTTCTGCTGTTGCTGCTTGAGATTCTCAGCAAATACTAAAATAAATCTGTGCAGCAAAAGTTGCAACATTCATGAGCATTTTTACACATGACCAAATACTATACGAATAACTTCAAAGTTAAACACAGATAAAAGGCAGCCTCCGACTTGGGCAACACATAACTCAGCTGCAGTAGTAGTAGTAGTAGTAGTAGTATACCATTGCTCCTACTTTCAATATGTTGGATATAAATATTTATAAAAAACTGGTGAATGACATCTCAGTCATTCTGTTTAACCTGAAATGAAATTAAACTATACATTATCTAAACCAGCATTAGATGCAAACAAACAAAGACCTACCAGCCCCACCTTCTAAGACATAACATAAAACATAATACAATAATCAGCTGAGGAAACACTTCTATAGCTGACAGGAAAAATCAATAATGGATACTGAACCTACTTTTTGCACTATTCAAGTTTTATGAAAAATACAATATGTGAAGCTGGGCTTCACAGTGATGCAGTTGGTAGCACTTTTGCCTTGCAGAAAGAAGGTCCTGGGTTCGAATCCCGGCCTGGGGTCCTTCTGCATGAAGTTTGAATGTTTTCCCTGTGCATGCGTGAGTAATAATTAGAGTAATTCCACAGAAACACTGGTGTATCATTTTTTGCAGGTTATAATACAGCTTAATACACCATTCCAGCTCATATTTCATGTTGGAGTGACAATAAACAAAAGATTTCTAGAGTAAATCTAAGGGAGAGCACTGTATCTTCAATGCGTACCTTCTCTGCTTGACTTAGATCTTTCTACCCATCGCACTGTTAACAGATCAGAATACATGCAGTATGTTTTTATGTTTTTTACAACCAAAAACACAACAGTGTAAAACACAACAGCAAAACTATTGGATTTCTGCTTGTAGAAATTTAAATATGTGGGGACATCAGATCACACATTGAAACAATACTTCAACCATTTTGTTCATTAGTGGCTTAAAATGACTTGATGCCTCTGTTTTTTTTGTGTGTGGTTTTTTTTTCTCGAGTAAATTCAACTGACATGCTTGCATAATACCATAAAACCATACTATGATTCATGCTATACCCTGTCCCTTGCCCAATGACCCTTATAATGGCCCTTTTGTGAAAAAAAGGTTCCATTGAAGATAAAAAAACCTTTTGAGGAAAAACAACAGCTTACCTTTTTTGAAAGTTTCCTTGTTGCATTGAAGACAAGAAGCTATGTAAAGAAACTGTTTGGGACACAACTGTATTTTAGGTGTATCAAAATTTGTGTTCTAATAGATATGATAATATGCTTAGTGTGTATACATAGTTCATGTTTGTAGCTTCATACACATTAACTGGTTGTTAATCTGACTCAATCAGATTTGTTTGAGTTCTATCTACCATGAAAATTTTACTTTAATTTCAAGTTTAAGGAAATGAAGCACAAATCCTTGTCATGTTGTAGAGCTCGTTTTATACAGATAACTTCTAGTTACTAAGTGTCAGTGTATTAGGAACAGTGTATAAATATAAATAATTGATATAAATGTGTTATATTAAAAATAGTCTTGTCTCTCTAATACTCCACCTCCAGGTCAAACAGGAATAGGAATGGCCACACAGCAGGTCATACATGGTGTTCATAACAAGGCGCCCAGTGAAAAATCAAGAAGCATTCTGTGATGGAGTTGTTCTGAATGACGATTTTGTGATGACTACTGCCAAGCCAAGTCTGTTTAAAACAAATTTTTATTTGTTGACACAAATTTTGAGTTTTTTTGCATCATATACAATCGTTGCTTATGCAGAGGGAAATTCAATGCCTCCACTTTTTATTATGGCAATTATAGAGTTTTCCTTGGAGTTAATAAGAGAAAAGTTTTAAAAAACAATGACAAAAAATAGGAGACCGAAAAGTGGAAAAAGCTATTCTTCATGAATATTACAACAATTCAGGCTTCAGCAATGATTTAATGCTTCTTAAAGTAATTAACTGTTGCTGTTATATACAAAAATCAATTACAAAATTAGTTCAAAAGTTCTGCTACATTTACACTAGTAAAAAGTAAATTAGCAGGAAATGTGCATAGTATTATATAAGTTTTGCATTTGTATTTATTTTTCATATTACTCATCATTGTTTTAGCTAAGCTCCAAAGTGGTGTTGAACAGCAATGTGAAACCCATTGCTCTGGCAAGCCACGATGATGGGACTCTGCCAAAATCATGTTTCATCTCCAGCTGGGGTCAAACACATCCGAATGGAAGAAACTGAAAATGTGGATGGTGTACTAAACTTAAGTTACACCGTTCCAAAGGATTAAGTAAATTAAATTAAATGTCTTATAGCTTAAATGAGAATAACAAATTATACTAATAGTGTAACATCTCATTCAAAGGATCTCTACATAATGTGCATAGTCTTGGAGAGGGATTCTGGAGGTCCACTTGTATGTGAACAAGGCACCGCTTATGGAGTGGTGTCCTTCACGTAGTCCGACATAAAGTGGTTTGTTTAATTTTATTCTATAAATAACTTCATAGCTAATATAGTAACCCGTCTCAGGTTATCACATAATTCTATGCTGATAATACTACTTGGCCAATGCAAGCACCTGCTTTTTTATAAAAGTGTTTTTCAGAAGCATCTCCTGTCACTAATGAAGATGAACGGATGAAATATATTTCCTGATTAACGGTATTCTTGCCATTTTTTTTCTTGCAACACTTGTTTTTGTCATATTTGACAAAGGTTTCTTGTTTTAATAAACTGTTTGCAATGTTACAATATAAAAATTGTAATTTAAAAAGAATGTAATGATTGTTGCATTTTTACAGCTGTCAGTGGCTAATATGTGTCATCTAAATGTTGAGGGGTTAATTTATTAATTGTATTGTTGTCAATTTAAAAACAACTTTGGTCTTTACTAATAGAGATATTTGTGTCACTAAACTTATGACAAAATATAAAATAACTTATACAATTATGTATGTATTATGCATTTTCTATGATTTTGAGAAAGCAGAAGGCATGGTAAAGCTGTAATAAATGTAATATTTTTGTAGCTTTGGAGGCGAGGGTATCATATGGCTTATGGCTGCGTCACATGGTCCCTGCCTGGGACTTTGGTGGCCATCCAAGCCTCATATGGCTACTCTTCTCTCTCCTGTCTCTAACTCTTCTCTTCTCTCTTGCTCTCTCTGTCAGATGTTTAGTTACTTCCCTGCCTCCTTTAGTGATAATGGTAACTGTAATAAATGTAATATTTTTGTAGCTTTGGAGGCGAGGGTATCAGAATTAGAAGCACGGCTCCGCGCTGTTGAAAAACCAGCAGATAGCCGAAGCCCATTAGCCAGCGCGGAGCCAACAAGGGTAGAACCCCCTAGCTCTCCTCCGGTAGAGCCTGCGCAGCCGGGACCTCAGGCCGGCTGGGTGACGGTACGTAGGAAGCATAGTTCTAGGACCCAGCCCCCGGGCCACCACCAACTGGTCCGCGTTTCTAACAGATTTTCCCCGCTCAGCGACACACCCGCTGAGAAGCCGACCCTGGTAACTGGCAGCTCCATAGTCAGAAACGTGGCATTAGAGACACCATTGACCATAGTCAAATGTTTGCCAGGGGCCAGAACGGGCGACATCAAATCCTACCTGAAACTGCTGGCTAAAGATATGCGTAAATACAGTAAGATTGTTATTCACGCTGGCGGTAATGACACCCGGTTACGCCAATCGGAGGTCACTAAAATTAGTGTTGCTTCGGTATGTAAGTTTGCCAAAACAATGTCAGACTCTGTAATCTTTTCTGGTCCCCTGCCTGATCGGACCAGTGACGACATGTTTAGCCGCATGCTGTCATTCCATCAATGGTTGTCTAGGTGGTGTCCTGCAAACGATGTGGGCTACATTGATAACTGGAGAACATTTTGGGGAAAACCTGGTCTGATCCAGAGAGACGGCATCCATCCCACTTTGGATGGAGCAGCTCTTCTTTCTAGGAATATGGCCGAATTTATTCGTCCTCCAAAAGACTGACAACCCAGGGTCCAGACCAGGAAGCAGAGTCATAGTTTAACCCACCTCTCTGCTGCTTCTGTACTGTTACCCACCCATTACCCTATAGAAAGAGTGTCTTGCCCACGGCCAAAATTAAATGGTTTAAAAGTTAACCCAACAAAAGCAAATTATGGAAATCTCATAAAAATAAATACAACTTTGACTAAACAGAAAATTTAATCTATTAAATGTGGTTTATTAATCATAAGATCACTCTCCTCAAAGACTTTGTTAGTAAATTACTTGATTGGTGATAATCACATTGATTTCCTTTGTCTCACAGAAACCTGGTTGCAGCAGGAGGATTACGTCAGTATAAATGAGTCAACTCCTTCCAGTCATTTAAATTTTCACATTCCTAGAAATACTGGGCGAGGAGGAGGAGTTGCAACCATTTTCCGTTCTGATTTACTAATTAGTCCCAGACCAATTTATAGCTACAGTTCTTTTGAACATCTAACCCTTAATTTTCCTCATCCAAGTTGCAAAACATTAAGACCATTTTTGTTTGTGGTTTTGTATCGTCCACCAGGCCCTTACTCTCAATTCTTGGATCAGATCTCACATTTTTTATCTGATTTAGTATTAAATACTGATAGGGTTATTATAGTGGGGGACTTTAATATTCATGTGGATACTGAAAGTGATAGCCTAAATGCAGCCTTTAATGCTATTTTAGACTCAATTGGCTTTACTCAAAAAGTACAGGGATCGAGAGAGGTTTTTCAGAGGGTACAGGAGGCAGAAAGGGTAGAAAAGACCGCTATGGCCTGTGTAGCACAGAAAAACAAATGTCACCTGCCTGCGCTTTCAGTGTCCACAATCTATTTAAAGGGCCCAACGAGAAACCGTCGTGGCACCTCCACTCTAGTCCTAGAGCCAGGCAATGCCCCCTTACCTGGTGGTATAGTTGTTATGCCCACTGCTGTCTCGACCAACGGTCACGTGTTCCCCGTCCAAGTAATCAACTTCTCACCTGGTGATGTTTGGCTCCCAGGTAAAGCGAAGTTAGGCATTTTGACCCCATGTGAGTGTATTGAAGGCAGCAACCCTTATGAAGTTAAGTTTCAACGTATTTCAGCTACACATGAGCAAGTAACAGTTAGTCAAAAAGGCACAGATAAACCAGACAGAGACATGCAAGCCCTGTTTGAGCGACTGCATCTAGGTGGAACAATTAAGCAACAGGCAGAGTTGAAGGCACTGCTATTTAAGTATGCTGATGTTTTTGCAGTGCAGGATGAAGATCTGGGCTACACAGACAATGTCCAACACGAGATCCCGTTATTGGAGGAGACCCCCGTTAACCAGCCGTACCGACGGATTCCACCAAACCAGTACAAAGAGAAATAAAAGGACCGCATTATTTTCGGGGAATTGCCTGTGTCTGGTGCTTTATTTTTTTCCTATTGTATTTTCCCACCACATACCAGCACATACGCACCCCTTTCCCCCACTACACTAATGATATTCTCATGGCCTCAGATAATGGATTTGTGTCGGTTTTGGTTTTGTTAGATCTCAGTGCTGCTTTTGACACAGTCGATCATAATATTCTCTTTGAAAGGCTTGAACATGTTGCAGGGATCAAAGGAACAGCACTAGGGTGGTTTAAATCATATTTGTCTGATAGATTCCAGTTTGTTCATCTAAATGATAAATCTTCTTCACTCTCAAGGGTTACTTGTGGAGTTCCACAGGGTTCTGTGCTTGGACCAATTCTGTTCACCATATATATGCTTCCAATTGGTAGAATCATTAGACAGCATGGGATAAATTTCCACAGCTATGCAGATGATACACAACTATATTTATCCATAAATCCTGATGAACCCAGTCAGTTAGGTAGATTACAGGCATGTCTGGAAGACATAAAAACATGGATGACCCTAAACTTTTTGCTTTTAAATTCTGACAAAACAGAAGTTGCTGTCTTTGGACCAGAAGTTCTTAAACAGAAACTGATTGGTCAATCACTTCATCTGGATGGCATTAAATTGGCCCCCAGTAATAACGTAAAGAACCTCGGCGTTATTTTTGACAGAGACTTGACATTTTAATCCCATATTAAACAGGTTTCTGGGATTTATTTCTTTCACCTCCGGAATATTGCTAAAATTAGAAACATCCTGTCCAGGAGTGATGCTGAGAAACTAGTCCATGCATTTGTTACCTCAAGGCTGGACTACTGTAATTCTTTACTATCAGGTAGTACACAAAATGCCATTAAAAGCCTTCAGTTGCTCCCTGTTAAATCCAGAATATAATTTAAGATCCTCCTTCTTACATACAAAGCCCTTAATAATCAAGCTCCATCATACATCAGAGATCTAATTGTTCCATATGTTCCCAACAGAGCACTTCGCTCTCAGACTTTAGGTTTACTTGTAGTTCCTAGGATTTCTAAAAGTAGAATGGGAGGCAGTTCTTTTAGTCATCAGGTTCCTCTCCTGTGGAACCAGCTCCCAGCTTTAGTCCGTGAGGCAGACACTCTGTTTACTTTTAAGGCCAGGCTTAAAACTTTCCTTTTTGATAAAGCTTATATTTAGAGTGGCTAACGTCATCCTGAGCTATCTCTGTAGTTATGCTGCTATAGGCTTAGACTGCTGGAGGACAGACTTACCAATTTTCTTCACTCTGCTACTTCCTTTTCTCCTATGACTCTCCAGTTGTATTACAGTACATTCTGTTATTTCGACTGTTAACTTTGTTTTCTCTGTGTTTTTCTCTCCATAGAACATATACCTGGTCTGGTATCCTGATTGGCTGCAATGCCCTGTTGGACGGGGGGCATCGACTGGGATGATGCTCCCAGTAACTGAACATCCACTGTGTCCTGTTATCAACTTTTTACTTTCTGTAACAGAAAGTTCTCTTATATCAGATCTTCTGTTCCTTCTATGTCTCTGCTCTGTCTTCTCAAACCCCCAGACGGTCGTGGCAGATGGCCGCTCCTACTGAGCCTGGTTCTGTTGGAGGTTTCTTCCTGTTAAAGGGGAGTTTTTCCTCTCCACCGTCGCTACATGCTTGCTCAGTATGAGGGATTCCTGAAGGATTGCTGTGGTTGGAAAGTCTGCATCAACGGGGCCCAACCTCACGCCAATGACTGACGCAATCTGCTGGGATTCCTTAAATAGGAAACTTTTTAACAGATTGGAATCTTTGTATAAATGTATTGAAATGACTTCTTAAGTGCCTTGAGATGACATCTGTTGTGAATTGGCGCTATATAAATAAACTGAATTGAATTGGAATTAAAGCTATTTATGTTTTATGTAAAATCAGGTTTATTAGCCACAAGTGTAATGTTCACAAGCAGTCTGGCTCCATCTGATGGTGGCTCTGAAGTAGCACAACAAACAGACTAACAATAAAAAATTATACATACAAGGCTCTTAAATAGAACATTTCCAGACATTTCCAAGAAACAGAGAGTGCAAAAAAGTGTAGAAATCAGAGTATTATTGAAATTGGTGCTATATAGTAACTGTAGAGAGCTTCTACTGTTCTCGTGGATGCTAGTCTGGTTTTGGAGACATCTGTACCTTTTGATAGATGGAAGGAGTTCAAACTAACAATGTGTCAATTATATATATCACTGATGATTCTTCTTACCATCACAATTGATCTTCAAAGACAGATTGACTCTGATTGAAGATGGCTGCCGAGGTTCAGACACAGGCTTGCAGGTCCTGTGGGTTTGTTACAAAATTGCTTTAAAAGCACCAAAATACCTTGGACTCTGCCACCATCACATTTATTTATTATAGCTGTATCTCTCTACTTACTCTGGAGTTTAATCTGTCTTCAGAAAATGGATAATCCTGCTCTACACCCAGCAAAGAGGAGTCAACACCTCTTGTACACAAGACTTCTGGACTATGGACATGCTAGGCCACCCCCTGGTAAATCTAATCTATTATTTACATCTCGATCATTCCGGGGGGCTATGCAACTTCTGATAACACTGCTTCTGGCCGGTGATATTGAAATAAATCCTGGTCCTGCTCTGAGGACAGACTTGAATGGACAACAGCTAGCAGACACAACACCTGAGCTAACTAGGCTACAACCACAGCTACCCTGGTTGCTACCTCGGTTACCTGGATCTCAACTACAACTACCAACGCTTCCACCTCAGCCACTCAGCCTACAGCAGCTAACCAGGGCCCAGCTAAATGAGCTACAATTAAAGCTTGCTAGGCTTCCACCTCAGCCTGGGCTGCAGCTGCAGGTAACCAGGCCGCCTCTTCTTTTACCTGGGATACAGCTACAGCTAACTTGGCAACCTGGGCCTCCACTACAACTACCTGGGCATCCATCTCAGCTAACTGGGCCTTTATCTCAGTTGCCTGGGCCTCTACTTCAGCTACCTGGGTATCCACCCCAGACAACTGCACCTCCACCTCAGCTAACTTGGCCTCCACCTGAGCTACCTGGACATCCATCTCAGCTCACTGGGCTTCCACCTCAGCTACCTGGACATCCATCTCAGCTAACTGGGCTTCCACCTCAGCTAACTGGGCTTCCACCTCAGCTAACTGGGCCTACACCTCACACGGCGGCTGGTGCAACGGTAGGAAATGACGTCATAGTCCCGCATGGACCAACAGCGGCGATTGTAGCGGCTGACGGTGGGGTGGCATGGGAGCTTCCACCACTGACGGTGGGCGGCGCGCTAACATCAGAAACGGCGGCGGAGTCAATGTTGGGGTCAGCGGCGGAGTTGGCAGCGGAGCCGGCAGCGGAGCTAACATCGCCGGCAACGGACCATGGGATAGTCTCAGAACCACGACTACGAAAAAAGAATAGTCAACCAAAACCTACGAACTCTAAGGTAACATACAGACAGCAGCAAACAAAACTCTTACAAACTGTGAACCATGCTAAAGTTATCTGGGACCCTGATGTTAAACCAAAGGGGATTTTTGGTGGTCACCTTAATATCAGGAGTCTTCCATCTAAAACGGATCAACTTCAGAAATTATTGTATGACTCTAACTTGGATTATTTGGGGCTTTCAGAAACATGGTTAAAAAAACATTCCCCAGCAGGCACCTATACCATGCAGAACTACAACATATTTAGAAAAGATCGACCACATAAAAAAGGAGGTGGGGTAATGTATGTTAAAAAGAATATTGAATGTAGACAGATAAACTTTCCCCAAAATGATCTGGAGTGTGTGGGAGTTACAATCTGTTTATCTTCCGAAATGTCTTTTAACTTGGTAGTCGTGCATAGGCCACCTAATGAGAAGGATGTATTTTTTGACATGTTTAAAGGCGTATTAAAAGCATGTAGCAACAAGGAAACCATCGTAATGGGTGATTTTAACCTAAATTGGGTAGATAGAACGCGGTCCAATAAGCTAAGACACCTTGCTAAACAGTTTAATTTAACTCAAATGATTAAGAATCCAACCAGAATAACTAGCGCCTCAAAAACCTTATTAGATTTGATATTCACTAATAAGGCAGAAAGGGTTAATAAAACGTATAATTTAATAACTGGTTAATCGGACCATAATCTCACTCTGGTTTCGAGGAAACAGAGCCACAAAGATTTAAAAGTTAAAAAAACTTACCGTGGCTCAGTGAGCGGCTATGGGCTCTAATGAAGGATAGAGATGCTTCCCTAAAAAAGTATCTCAAGTCAAACCTGAGTACTGACCGATTGATTTTTAAAAGCCTCAGAAACAAAGTAACTGGACAGCTTAGAAGAGCAAAAGCGGACTTCTTTTTGGACATTATCAAACAAGCCAAGGGTAATAGTAAAATAATATGGAAGTGCATAGACAGTCTCTCTGGGAAAGAGCGGACTGGAAATGGACCTATTGAACTTAACATTAACTCTTGTAATACTGGAACACTCACACCTATAACACAAGTCACTACAAAGGACAGCTCAACTATTGCAAATATGTTCAATGACTATTTCATCTCTTCAATCTTGGAATTGAGTAAACCCTTAAGTACGGAGTTGCATTTAACATCATCTGCAGCCTCTGTTAGGGCTATGGCGGAACGGCCCACAGATGGATTACAATCCATTCCTGTGGAAGCTCTAGACTTTGAATCTGTGAGCAAAGGCGAGGTCAATAAAATAATCTCCTCGCTTTCAAACTCAAGAGCAAAAGACTGTTGGGGACTTGATTCGCTCCTTTTAAAAAAACATAGAGGTTTTCACTGGTCCAATCACGTACATAACGAACCAATCATTAAGAGAATGTGTGTTCCCCTCCTTTTGTAAACTTGCAGTTGTTACGCCCATTTTTAAGGCGGGTAACAAAAAGGAATTGATAAATTATAGACCAATTAGTATACTTCCTACTGTCTCGAAAGTTATCGAAAAAATTGTTGCAGAACAGCTGGTTGAACACCTTGACAATAGAAATGTGTTACACCCCATGCAATTTGGCTTCCGCTCAAAACATATTTTCTTGAGGTGATTAAGTCCAATTTAGACAAAGGGGGGGTGGTTGGGGCCATTTTCCTGGATCTGCGTAAGGCTTTCGACACCGTTAATCACTCAGTGCTGTTAACAAAACTGTTGAATTTTAATCTTTCAGTAAACACTATTACTTGGTTTCAATCTTACCTTGTAGATCGTTTTCAGTGCGTAAAAATAAATGCAAAGACCTCACCTTTTAGCCCCTGTACTACCGGTGTACCACAAGGGTCCATCTTGGGGCCATTGCTTTTTACTTTGTACATCAATGACCTACCTTCCATCTGTGATGACGTAGAGGTCTTGATGTACGCTGATGACACGGTTCTCTTTACGCACAGCTCTGATGTAAATCTTGTCGCAGATAAATTATCTATAGCTAGGGACAAAGTAACAGAGTGGTTGAAAGAGTCGAGCCTTACGCTGAATTCAGAAAAAACTGTCACTATGTATTTCTCTAATAAAAGAAACCTGAGTGTTTTTCCAAATATCTATGTGGATGGTTTGATGATCAAAAATGTCCAAGAAGTCAAGTACCTAGGTTTAATATTGGATCCTACCCTCAATTTTAAAAACCATGTTATAAAGGTTTGCCGCGTTCTGAAATTTAACATCGCCAACTTCCAGCACATCAGGAGCTTTTTGTCATTGGAAGCAGCTAAATCATATTTCAATGCAATAATTATATCTCATATCCTGTATTGTGTGTCCTCATGGTCTCAAGCCAAACCGACAGTTTTAAACTCTCTTAGATCATTACATAACCAGGCTTTGAAAGTCCTGGATAAAAAGCCCCGCCGGTACCACCACTGCAATATATACTTGAAAAATACAGCATACTAAGCTTTGACAATCTGATCAGGTTTTCGGATGAACGTTTGGTTCATAAGATCCTTAATGATACTGCCCCACCCCCCTTAAAAACATATGTACAGCTTCGCTCACAGCTAACCAACAGAGCATTAAGATCTGTGTCCAGGGGAGACTGCAATGTTCCTAAGAGAAAGTCTGCTTTCTCCCAATCAGCCTTTTCCTACAAAGCCATTAAAGAATGGAATGGGCTCCCAGACAATCTAAAGAACAATGCAGATTTCCACAGTTTTTCACGGGCAGTTAAAGACTGGCTTTTAGATCAACAGTCCTGCTCACACTATTACTGTTAAAACCATTGTATCTATGTGTTAATTATATATAGGTACAAAATAATAATGAAAACTGTTGCACCTTGTTATTTTGCACTTTATGAATGCAACTGGCACTTTTTATTTGCACTTTTTTTATCTGCACATTGTACTGCATATTGCACAAATGTATATTGTCTACGTCTTGTATTTTAATTAATTCTGTTATGTATTTTAATTGTATTTTTGACTGTATAAGGACTACAGATGGAAATTAGCATTGTGCTAAATCTGGGGCAGCCATCTTTTTAATGTACCTATCCGTTGTCCTTTTAAATAAATAAACAAACAAACAATCTTCCAGATTCTTGAAGTAAAAAAGTTGTGCTTTTCGGTGGCTGCTCCAAACCAAACGGTATTGGAGAAGCAAAAGACTGGTTTAGTGAATGCTGTGTAGAGCTGTATCAGCAGATACAGATCTTATGGTAGGCCAAACCTTCCTCAGCTTATGAAGCATCCTCTTCAAAGGGCCCAGAAACTTGAAGGCCTCAGATGGCATCAGGTGGCCAGATATATGAGGAAGGAAAATAGGTGCTGGGGGAGGTCTTCTCAGATCCACTGTCACAAACCACAGTATTAAGCATATTTCGGCTTCAGAGGTCTGTGGAGGTGCAGTGAGTGTGGCGGAAAAAAGATTTACAAAGAGGATGCATGTTTGGAGAAAAGGAGGACAATGTTTGAACACCAAAATATTATCCACAAACAAAATCCTTGTGTATGTCCCTGGTAGGTAAAGGTGAGATCTAATATTGTCCATGGAAAAGAAGTTTAGAACTTTTTAAAGACCCAGCTTGCTCCTTACCGACGCTCAGAAAGGGAATGATCTGTGCATGTGTATGCAGCATGATCAGACTATGTCCACTGACCAATCATAAACCTTTTTCGGTTAATTTCACCCACTAACAAACAAAGTTGTTTGATAGTTAATGTTAATTCAAAAGTAAAAAAATTCTCCACATTTGCCAGTGTCATTACTTTGTGTGCTTATGCAGAGTTGTCGGTTTCATCTTTATTTTGTGGTTGATGTCAAGCAGAAAGTAATCATCTTTATGTATGTTACAACCTGTTTGTGAATATCAAAAAGTTTAAAATTCAGATGTTGGACTCATTTAGTTCACATTTTAATGGCTATTGAGCTCATGGTGACGGTAAAAACGAGGCTAAACCTTGGCAAAAATGGCTATGCAACTGGTACAACTTGGCGTCCAGATGCTGACTGAGCCCGGCCTGGGGATGCTGTCTGTCCCCTGCGGCTATTGGTGGGGCGCTGGGATGTTGGCGGTGGGGATTGGCCTAGGGTGGAGGCGTCGCGTGGCGGCCGCGGCCCCTGCAGTGCCGGGGGCCCCTCGTCGGCCGGTCCCTTGTCGGGTCCCTGCTGGGCGGTGGGGCGCCCCTGGGCCCCGGCTCCCCCGGTCCGTCGACCGGCCCGCCCCGGCGCAGCCGGTTGCCGGCGCAGCCCGTGGGCTCGTCACTGCTGCCCCCCGGGCCCCTGCATAGTGGCCGCTGGATGTTCCCCTGGGGTTCTCCTTTTCTCCTCTCTTGGGGGATGCAGTCGGCCCCGGGGCTCTGCCGGTCCTTTGGACGTCTTTGCTCCGATCTCCTTCATGTCTGCATCGATTCCTGGGAGACGGATTGATGCCTGCTCACACCAACTATCGAACACTCTTATGGAGAAACCTTATATGCACCAGCATGCTAACACACACACATTGATGTGGGGTCTCTGGTGTTTAAGGATATATTCTTGGGCTGAGGTTATCATTACTAGAGCTTGATTAATCGGTACCATGAGTTTCTCTGTGACATTGTTGTTGTATTTTTATATCTATTTTTGTGTGATGTGGTTGTGTAATTCTTAGTTCACAATGTTTGGTTGGTTTTGTCGATGTTCCTTTTTCGTGTTTTGTTTTTCCCCCCTCTCTCTGCCGTCCTGTGGGTATGGAGGCAGACTTCAATGTTTTCCTGTGTTTTCTTTGTTCCCCTTCCTCTCTTGTATTTTCAACTCACCCTCTCTCATGACATTTTGTTTCCTACCTCTCTTCTTCTTCCTTCTTTCTTCTCCTTAATTTTCCATCTCCGTGTCCATAACATCAGGAAATAAAAACCCCAACAATTCATAATAAAGATTTTTCACACATAAATCAAGTGGAGTACTATAGCAAAAGCTGTACTGCTCCGCTTGTGAAAGTAAATCTGTTGGGCTTCTACTTGGTACTCAGACACCAATTCTGAGCTCCACACTGCCAAACAGGACACGTAAAAAAAAAAAAAAAAATGGCTATGCCAAATACTCTTATTTTGAAATACCAGTTCTGATGACCGGTAATTCGTGAGGCAAGGCTTCGCACTGAGCAAACAGGTTGGGGGAGACAACAGGTTCTAACGACAGGGAAGACGACAGGTTGTAACAACAAGTTGCAACAACAGGGAAGACGACAGGTTGTAACAACAAGTTGCAACAACAGGGAAGACGACAAGTTGCAACAACAGGGAAGACGACAGGTTGTAACAACAAGTTGCAACAACAGGGAAGACGACAAGTTGCAACAACAGGGAAGATGACAGGTTGTAACAACAAGTTGCAACAACAGGGAAGACGACAAGTTGCAACAACAGGGAAGACGACAGGTTGTAACAACAAGTTGCAACAACAGGGAAGACGACAAGTTGTAACAACAGGGAAGACGACAAGTTGTAACAACAGGGAAGACGACAGGTTGTAACAAGTTGCAACAACAGGGAAGACGACAAGTTGCAACAACAGGGAAGGCGACAAGTTGCAACAAGAGGGAAGACGACAGGTTGTAACAAGAAGTTGCAACAACAGGGAAGACGACAAGTTGTAACAACAGGGAAGACGAGAAGTTGTAACAACAGGGAAGACGACAGGTTGTAACAAGAAGTTGCAACAACAGGGAAGACGACAGGTTGTAACAACAAGTTGCAACAACAGGGGGAGACGACGGGTTGTAACGACAGAGTAACAAGACTACAGCAATTACAGAATTAAATAAACCTGAAAAGGCTAAATGTTTGGTCAGGTTAGTCATTTACATGGGCAATGTAGTAATCAATTGCAAGTTTGTATCTGCAAAAGTACTGCTGCCAGTAACATAGATGCACCTACATGTTAACTTACTTGTTAAGTTGACATAAACAGTTTGCCTGAACATAGACAAACATTTTTGGCACATTTGGAACCTCACAATTAAAGGAACAGGGGGCAGGATTTGTAAATAAAATAAACATCCATGTCCAATTTTTAATGCTGTTTGGTGATGAAGCGTTATAAACCAAAAAGAATGAGCCCACCTACGTATTGTTCCATTTTCTTAAACTGGCTGTGTGCTGCAAAATGTGCTGCAGTTCGGGGCCCGAATTTCCCGCGCTGTCCTACGGATGTACCGTCAATTGACACGGCTTGCGCGTTCTCGACAGCTTTAAAAGAGGAAGAAAAATGGTCGCAGACCTCCATTGATTTAATTGTGAGAATGGATTCTTCTCTTCTGCAACTGGGAGACGACCAAGGACGACTCACAGCCCACTAAAAAGTGGCACTAAGAAAAAGAAGTATGTCACTGTGAAGAGGTATGTTTTTTTGTGAAGCTTTTGTGCGCGCTCCCGTGCGGCGGGCTGCAGTTACTTGCATCGCCGGCCACGTCGCTCGTGAATTTTGTTTCTTCATTCTGCCCCCTGCTCCTTTAACAATATATTATATAGCTAAAGCGGAATTTTCCCTGTGGATTTTAGTGCCCCACTCCGCCCCTGATACAGTGCATACAAGTTTTAAAGAATAACAAATTTGCAATGATTGGTTGGAAAGCGTCTCATCCGCCTCTCAGCATTTTCATATTATTATTCAGACAATCATTAATTTATGACGTACTGCTATTAAAGATAGTTGTTGACATATGAAGCAACATTATTCTAAGAAATGCAAAGTGTCACCATGGGTAATGGTAATGTATAAATTAACCACATGTTCCAGATGGGTAATTTATGTTTCTGCTGAGTTATTGGAAAAGCTCTCAGCAAATGACCTCAGGAGTGCTGCAGTGTCAGATGTTGTCTTACACAAATGCTGCTGGCTGCTGTTTGGGCCTCTTCAACAGTATTTGCACCTTACTACAAGTATCCACAATCTTCTGTTTAAAATAAAAAAAATTTCACCCTTACAATATTACATACGATTTATATTATACATTTATTCTTTGGGGCACTGAACTAAAGTATTTGCCTTACAAATGCATTAAAAATCAACTTTCCCTTCATTTGCAAAGCAGATGTTTCCTTCCTTTTTAAAAACAGGAAGTATAAAAGTTTTGAACTTCTCAATAATATGTACTTCTAATTCTCACCTCTGTAGCTTAGCTGCCCTGAGATCCCACTGTTTTTATCCACAGAAAACTGGCAGTCCTGATGGCCCTGCTAACATTTTATGGCCAAGCTAATATATTACTTCCATTACATCAGTTGTTGTTAGATCAGTGGTGCAGTAGATGTGGCTTGGCGAGGTTTGATTGCACTTGACATTTTAAAATTTACCAGTCGTTTAACATGTGACCTTCAAAACAGTAAGGCAAACATTTTATTGGTGTTTTTCTTTATTTCACACTTAAGTCAAGCTTACCTATTTAAGAATTTGCTTAAGAGTATTGTAAACACATGTTCACATTAGAGAAGCATTGTAAAGTTTAGGTTTTCTTTGAATCACAATTATATTTGATACACCTATGTCTGGTGTTTTCTGCACTATTATACAAATACGTTATTTAAAAATCATACAATGGGATTTCCTGGATTTTGTTTTTACATGCTGTCTCTCAATGTTGAAATGTACCTGTGATTAAAATTCTGATCTCTCTCATCTTTTTAAGTGGGACAACTTGCACCATTCGAGGATGACAAATACTTTATTTTAACCCTCTGTACGTGTTGCGATCATTCTAAACACTGATCTCAACACTGCAAATGTTGTCAAAGTTCTTTGTCCTGGGTGGATAATACAGTTTGAAAAAGGTTTAGATCATTCACAGCAAGATATTGGTACAATAATATTAACATTTTATTAAAATTTTACCTGTCAGAAGGCACATTCTTTTAATGTGAATTATCTGTCTTGAAACAGCAATACTGCCATCTTATGAAAATTGAGTAGAAAGGCATTGGAAAGTTCACAATACAACTTAAAGCCACTTTTGTGACATAATGTTGTAGTTGATCGAGACTGAAATACCCCAAAATGCTATAATGTTGAGAAATGAGAAAATATAGTGCCCATTCTCACATAACTTTAAAATATCTAGCCTTTCTTAATATTGAATTTACATGAAAGGCCTCTTCACTGACTTTAATGATCTCTTATTATGCCATATTCCCTAAATGCCTTTAATAATATGTAATTAATCAATTAATTGACATAACCTTAAATTTTCCCCTAACAGTGTCCGGCAACTTTCATTTAGAAATGCAAGACTTCCTGTTTTCCTGGGGTATAAATATGATGTAATACAGACACATTCCATTTTTAAAAAAAAGGCTGATGTGCATTGAGCTTTACAAACCAGGGCATTGCCACAAATCTTATTTGAAATTAAGTACATACAGATTTATTTTTTACATCTTTTCTAGTGTTATACTACAGCTGGCTCTTCAATAAACTGAAATTGCTTATCACAATTCTTAGTTTAAATGAAATTTGATGCACTTTTGTATTTAATGCTTAATAATACATTACCATTCCTTGTTGTGGGTAAAATTACAACATCAGGAGTCTGGGTTTTGGATTTTTGTGGTGGTTTTTGCACTCTCTTCAGTTCTGCAGGTTTCTTACTGGAGGGCACAGTGGAGGCACCTGGTCCTGCAGTTCCTCCTCGGTGGGCGGTGGCCAGTAGGTGTGCTTCAGCACACCTATAAGCAATCAGAGTGATCAGCAGGAGGATAAGAGTAGCTGGAAGCCAGTCATTCTTTGCCTGAGTGTTAACATACACAGTAACCCAAGTCCTTTCAGATCTTTACGTTGTTTCCTCTTCAGGAAAATGGTACCAGTATCTGTGGACTGCCTTCTAAGTATGTCAGTTTGTTATTGTTTTGTTTTTTGGAAATTTCTGTCACTGGAATCAACTCACTACTGGTGTATGAATGCCAGAAATGTTTGGATCTTCAACTTTTTGCTATCAGTTTTGAAAGCCCTTATCAGAAGGAACAAAAAACAGGGTATCTGCCCTCCTTGACTGATGTGCTAAATGGATGTGATAAACCTTTTAAATTTATGCCCATTAACTCAGTCTTTGGCAAATAAAACATGTCAACAGACAATTCATTGTAAATATTTTTTTATCTTCCCTGTTAGGTTTCAGTGGCTGTGTGCTGGGTGAATGGGTGTGTCTTGGTTTCCTTATCTCTCTCTGCAGGGTGCGACTGGCAGGTGCTCCGGCAGGTGTTTCCAATCAGCGTCATTATATCCACTGCTCAAAAGAGGAACGACTCCTGGAGGCTGACGCCAGATGGTTCTCACTCCTAGCATGGTACAAGGCCAAACCTCATTCCTGCTTCTCCGTAGTGTTCCTATTTTTGAATCTATTAAGAAGATTTGTACTTACCTCCTTGTCTTCCTCACAGACACCAGTCCTGGATTTCCTCGTCTTCGTTCCCGCCGCTCCCTGTTGAAAACTAACCACTATACTCACCACCTTGGCTGTCCAACTCAGTCGCCTGCCTGTCCACCCTCTTATGCCTCACCTGCGGAGAAAAGGAAACCGGATCATCCAACGCATAACCTGCAGAGAAAAGGAAACCGGATCACCACCTCTCCAAGCCACCCATCCCCAGCCAGCCTCAGTCCACTATCTCCAACTTTCCTTCCTCCAAACAACCTCAAACCATTCTCCAAGTAAGACCATTCATATTCCGTTAAAAGATTCATTCTAGAAGATCTTCACTCCTGGGAATATAGTCTCCAGTTTCTCTCCAGCCCAGTCCTGCAGTTCGGATTCTCCCACTGCTGCCATCAAGTCTCCTTCTCACTTTCTCATTCCAACCTGTTCGCAAAACAAACATTTTAAAACGGACCAAGTACTGTCAGGAGTTGCTGCCTGAATTAGAGTTTTTGAGTCCAAACATGACAGTCCCATGGATTGGGCCTCACAGATACTTAGATGAGAGTTGGTGAGTCCACCATTTTGTCTGAACTGTTGCTTATTTCTCAATGCTCCAAGGATATTAGGCAGAGTTTTTTAAAAGAAACCTTCACAGCAAAAACTCCAGGTACCGGTTTCCTCCTCCAGTTTTGATCGTTTCATCATATGGTTTATCTGTTTTTAATTTGGAAATTCGGGATGCAGTGTTCCCCTCCCTGGGCTGCCACCTTATCGTGGTGGAGGGGTTTGAGTGTCCCAATGATCCTAGGAGCTATGTTGTCGGGGGGCTTTTGCTCCTGATAGGGTCACCCATGGCAATTTGGTTCTAGGTGAGGGATCAGACAAAGTGCAGCCCAAAAGGCAAGGCAAGGCAAGGCAATTTTATTTGTATAGCACACTTTCAACAGCAGGGCAATTCAAGGTGCTTTACATGATTTGGTGATTTAAAAGAAACACATAAAAGAAACACACATTATACATGATACACAATAAAGCAAGAGAAAAATAAAAAAAAAGCAAGAGAGCATGAACACATTTCATACATATAACATCAAGCATTTACTCAAAGGCAATTCTAAACAGATGGGTTTTTAGTCTCGATTTAAAGCAGTTCAGAGTTTCAGCAGCTCTACACTCGTCAGGAAGTCTGATGGAAAAGTCAATTGGATTCAGTGTTCCATCGCCCGGACGCGGGTCACCGGGGCCCCCCTCTAGAGCTAGGCCTGGAGGTGGGGCACGTTGGCGAGCGCCTGGTGGCCGGGCCTCTACCCATAGGGCCCGGTCGGGCTTAGCCCGAAGAGGTTACATGGGTCCCCCTTCCCATGAGCTCACCACCTGTGGGAGGGGCCATAGGGGTCGGGTGCTGTGTAGGATGGGCGGCGGCCGAAGGCAGGGACCTTGGCGGTCCGATCCTCGGTTGCAGAAGCTGGCTCTCGGGACGTGGAATGTCACCTCTCTGGTGGGGAAGGAGCTAGAGCTGGTGTGCGAGGTTGAGAGGTTTCGACTGGACATGGTCGGACTCGCCTCGATGCACGGCTCTGGCTCTGGAACCCGTCTCCTCGAGAGGGGTTGGACTCTCTTCCACTCTGGAGTTGCCCCCGCTGAGAGGCGCCGAGCTGGGGTGGGCATACTTGTTGCCCCCATCTTGGCGCCTGTACGTTGGGGTTTACCCCGGTGAACGAGAGAGTAGCCTCCCTCCGCCTACGGGTGGGGGGACGGGTTCTGACTGTTGTTTGCGCTTACGCACCAAACGGCAGATTAGATTACCCACCCTTTTTGGAGTCTTTGGAAGGGGTGCTGGAGAGTCCTCCTCCCGGGGACTCCCTTGTTCTGCTGGGGGACTTCAACGCTCACGTGGGCAATGACAGTGAGACCTGGAGGGGTGTGGTTGGGCAGAATGGCCCCCCCGATCTAAACCCGAGTGGTGTCTTGTTATTGGACTTCTGTGCTCGTCATGGATTTTCCATAATCATGTTCAAGCATAAGGGTGTCCATATGTGCACTTGGCACCAGTACACCCTAGGCTGCTGCTCGATGAGCGACTTGGTTGTCATCTCATCTGTTCTGCGGTCGCATGTTCTGGACACTCGGGTAAAGAGAGGGGCTGAGCTGTCCACTGGCCACTACCTGGTGATGAGTTGGCTCCGATGGTGGGGGAGGACGCCGGACAAACCTGGAAGGCCCAAACGTGTTGTGAGGGTCTGCTGGGAACATCTGACAGTGTCTCCTGTCAGAAGTAGCTTCAACTCACACCTACGGCAGAACTTCGAACACGTCCCGGGGGAGGCGGGGGACATTGAGTCCGAGTGGACCATGTTCCGCGCCTCCATTGTCGAGGCGGCTGACCGGAGCTGTGGCCGCAAGGTGCTCGGTGCCTGTCGCGGCGGCAACCCCCGAACCCGCTGGTGGACACCAGCGGTAAGGGATGCTGTCAGGCTGAAGAAGGACTCCTATCGGGCCTTTTTGGCTTGTGGAACCCCAGAAGCAGCTGATAGGTACCGGTAGGCCAAGCGGAGTGCGGCTCGGATGGTCGCGGAGGCAAAAACTCGGGCGTGGGAGGAGTTTGGAGAGGCCAGGGAGAACGACTTCCGTACGGCTTCGAAGCGATTCTGGTCCACCATCCGGCGTCTCAGGGGGGAAAGCGGTCTGCCACCAACACTGTTTACAGTGGGGATGGTGTGCTGCTGACCTCGACACGGGACGTTTTGGGTCAGTGGATGGAATACTTCGAAGACCTCCTCAATCCCACCAGCGCGCCTTCCAATCTGGAAGCAGGGTTTGGGGACTTTGGGTCTGGCTCTCCAATCTCTGGTGCTGAGGTCACCGAGGTCGTTAAAAAGCTCCTCGGTGGCAAGGCTCGGGGTGGATGAGATTCGGCCGGAGTTCCTCAAGGCCCTGTATGTTGTGGGGCTGTGTTGGTTAACGCGGCTCTGCAATATTGCGTGGACATCGGGGGCAGTTCCCTTGGATTGGCAGACCGGGGTGGTGGTCCCCCTGTTTAAAATGGGGGACCACAGAGTGTGTTCCAACTACAGGGGGATCACACTTTCTGAGCCTCCCTGGTAAGGTCTATTCTGGGGTTCTGGAGAGGAGGGTCCGACGGATAGTCGAACCTCGTATCCAGGAGGAACAATGCAGTTTTCGTCCTGGCCGTGGAACACTGAACCAGCTCTACACCCTCAGCAGGGTCCTGGAGGGTGCGTGGGAGTTCGCCCAACTGGTCTACATGTGTTTTGTAGACTTGGAGAAAGCGTTCGACCGTGTCCCTCGGGGGGGCCCTGTGGGGGGTGCTCCGGGAGTATGGGGTACCGGGCCCCTTGATATAGGCTGTTAGGTCCCTGTACGACCGGTGCCAGAGTTTTGTTCGCATTGCCGGCAATAAGTCGGGCTTGTTTCCGGTGAGAGTTGGACTACGCCCAGGTTGCCCTTTGTCACCAATCCTGTTCATAACTTTCATGGGCAGGATTTCTAGGCGCAGCCAAGGTGTTGAGGGGATACGTTTTGGTGGCCTCAGGATCGGATCTCTGCTTTTTGCAGATGACGTGATCCTGTTGGCTTTATCGGAACGTGATCTACAGCTTTCGCTGGAGCGGTTCGCAGCCAAGTGTGAAGCGGCTAGGATGAGAATCAGCACCTCCAAGTCCGAGGCCATGGTCTTGAGCCGGAAAAGGGTGAGGTGCCTTCTCCGGGTCGGGGATGAGGTCCTTCCCCAACTGGAGGAGTTTAAGTATCTGGGGGTCTTGTTCACGAATGAGGGAAAAATGGAGCGGGAGATCGATAGACGGATTGGTAGGGCATCTGCAGTCTGCTGTACCGGTCTGTTGTGGTGAAGAGAGAGCTGAGCCGAAAGGCGAAGCTCTCGATTTACTGGTCGATCTACGTTCCTACCCTCATCTATGGTCACGAACTTTGGGTGGTGACCGAAAGAACGAGATCACGGATACAAGCGGCTGAAATGAGTTTCCTCCGTAGGGTGTCTGGGCTTTCCCTTAGAGATGGGGTGAGAAGCTCAGTCATCCGAAGGATGCTCAGAGTAGAGCCGCTGCTCCTCCACATCGAGAGGAGTCAGTTGAGGTGGCTCGGGCATCTGGTCAAGATGCCTCCTGGACGCCTCCCTGGTGAGGTGTTTCAGGCACGTCCCACTGGGAGGAGGCCCAGGGGAAGGCCCAGGACACGCTGGAGAGACTATGTTTCTCGGCTGGCCTGGGAGCGCCTTGGGATTCCTGCTGAGGAGCTGGAACAAGTGGCTGGGGAGAGGGAAGTCTGGGTGTCCTTGCTTAAGCTGCTGCCCCCGCGACCCGACCCCGGATAAGCGGAAGAAGATGGATGGATGGGATGCAGTGTTTTCTGATCACAAACCGGTTTTATTTGATATTCCTTTTGTACAGCCAGGTGCTGCCGTATATTTAACTCCTCCACTGCTGCTCTCTTCTCCTTCACCTTCATAAATAAAATCTTAACTGATCCCGGGATCATTTTTGGGCGCATCCCAGAGCGACTTTTTCAGTTCCTGGAAATTTGTACTGAGACCATAAACACAGTGGCTCTTTTAAAAACCAGGTACTCTAAACATATTCCTCAGCCCTGGTTAAATGAATCCACCTGAGCAGTCAGAAGTCAGTGTACAGTAGGAGACCAGAGCCGAAGTGGAAAAAAGACAAATTGCAGGTTTCTTTTGAAATGTTAATAGAATTATGGAAATGTTATCAAAACACTGTGAAGAATGAGGAAAACCAGATATTCTTCTCAAATCATTGGGTTAAATTGTCATAATCCCCGGGTTGTTTTTAAAACTAGCAATTCTATTTTAAATGTGGATTGTGCAAGGACCTAGACTGGTGTAAACATTACTAATAAAAAAGGCCTTTTTATTAATGTTTTTGTTCATAAAGGTGATAAGTTTCCAGGAGTGCTCTTAAGGTCCACTAGTGGTAATAATAAACTGAACAGAAGGGTCTGCATATGATTGTTTTATTTAAATTCATTCATTACACTGCAGTAATTAACACAGTGACAACCAGGTAGCTGGAGGTGGATTTCCACAGGCGCAGACCACACTGACACCGGTGAACATCCAGGGGATGAACAAGGAGATAGTGGACTCTTCTAAGTACCTGAGTGTTCAACTGAACAATAAACTGAACAGGGTCACTCCTAAAGAAATTTGCATGTGTTTTGGGGTTTTGCGATTTGTATGTTTTTGAATTTGCATGTGTTTTGTCTCTAGGGGCTACTGTATTTGGGGGTCTTACTTTTTTCACATCCCTCAAAGTCACAGATGTATTCTAAACTGTATATTCATTCCTGAAGCAGTCAGTTTTTACTGCTGTGATTGTGAGGTCACACAGCATTTTTCTGATTTATTTTTTTAAGTTCCAGGCCAGTCACACCAATTTCTTCCAGACTTAGTTTATCTAAATTTGTTTGAGAAATATTTTTTAAAAAGGGCATCTGTCATCTAGGACATATTATCTAAACATTGTAAATCCCAAACAAGTGGAAACAAACCTTTAAGGTATAAAACATGTTGCATATCTTCTTGTGGTTTCATTACTTATCTTAGTGTCAACTTAGTGTTAACTGTGAAGAACGCTGCAGGAAGGAAACTTGTTGATGAATCAGATATGACGTTTTCAGAACATCAAGTTTGTTCTTGTTTTTGTGTTGCCATGCTCAGAAAAGTTACATGTGCTCTTTGCTTAACTGTTTGTGTGAAATTATTCAGAAAATTGACCATTCTGAAAATTCTTAATTTATCTAGACATCGAAAGTAATCCATATCATCTAATTCTTCAGTGAAGCTGCAAGAACCATAGATGTTTTCTTTTCTGTGAAGCATCTAATTACATGAACTTGTTTCACCATAAATAATTTAATTACGGTTTCTTATATCAAAATTATTTGTGAATATCGTTTGTCAGAGTTTCTAACAATACCTACACAAGTTTGTTTTAATGCCTTCATTGCGTGATTTACTTTTATCCCATTCCAACTGTATGGTTAAAGGTATAGACCCCTTTTTGATAAGAAAAGGAGATAAATAAATTCTTTATATGAATCCCTTGCAGACACAAACCTTGCATCAAGTGTTTTACAGATACAACTTTGGTTCTAAGCTCTTTAAACAAAATGTTTTTTATCTTAAGGTGTAAAGTCACATCTTTGAGGATGTTCGTAGAAGACTGCTTACACAGTGACCTCTTTATGACTGTTTGGCAATGCTTTGCAGGATGTTGTTGTAAAAGTTTCCATTTCAGCAATGAAGACATCAAGCCTGCAACTTCAACCAAGTTACCATTTGATGCAACTTCCTGATATGACTTTTAATAAAACATGTTAATTAGAACTGAGTGGTACTAGATGCACAATGTCAGTTACTGATTATTAACACCTTGAACTATTAAAGCATCAGGATGAATCAAGCAAGGATGTAGGTGCTGCCCACCAGATTAGATAAACCATGATGCATCAAAAATGGGTCAGCAAAATTTATGGCGAAAAAATGAGTCAAATGCATTCATCAAATTGCAAATGATTTTCAGAATGCGCACAGCATTTATTTTTTGCAAATATATATTTTTGGGGGTTCAAATAAAAGAAGCTAGATCAAATAAGGCAGTCCATTCTGTGGTTAAGGGTAAGGTTTAAAAGTGACTTTTTAAATTAGATTTAAACGTAGTTAGTGATCGAGCCAGCATGATCTGCTCTGGCCGTGGGCCATAATTTCACAGCTACTATTGTAAAACACTATTAAAGTAACCTACAAACACAAATGGAAAAAGCATTACATCAAATGTAAAAGCTGAAACACATTTTAAAATGTAAACTTGAATCTATCACATTTTTAAAAAATCTCTAATATTTTTTCTTCATGATTCTGAAGCTTTGAACAGCCTTTGGGCATATTTCTTAATAGAGCCATTTCATAATATCTCCTAATGAAAACATGACAAACAAAGAAGAGGGATAAACAAAAAGCAGTAGATAGTTTGCACTTTTCAGTGTTGGTCTTAAAGCTGTTGAAATAAACTTGCTACAGCAACTGGATCTGGTCTGAAAACCTGATCAGTACAAAACTGACTATTCCTGATTGCTTTCTTACCAGTGGTTCTATCTTCAGCTTTCCCTCAATCAGCTTTCAAACTTCCATCTTTTTTGTTCACAGCCTTACTGCATGATTTAGCAATTTGATTGTCTAGGACATTATTAGTTCCACTGAGCCACAATCTTGGTGTTAAATATTTTTCATTAGAACTTATATTGCTTTATTAACTTTTTTGTTACATTGTCACATTGCCTACTCACTATTAACTTTTCTTTGGTGTTTATTTATATTGGATGCCCTTTCAGGACTTTAATAGAAGATCTTGGTTGCCACTTTACCCTGCCCCAGAATACACAGATGCTGAAGGTACAACCAATTACAGTCTTGCATAAACTGTGAGGTTTTCGTGTATTTTATATACAAATGGGTTTTATGGAATGCAATTTTGTGAGAGTTTTGTTTCTTTGCTTCTGTGTTGTTTAATAATAATTGGCTAGATGAAATCCTGTGTTGTTTAATAATAATTGGCAAGATGAGATCAGGGGTGTATGGTAAAAACAAGTGATGAGGTACTCAGCTTTGACAAGAAATTAAATAGTTCACATCTTAAATTGAGAAAACAGCAGTGAAGAACATTACTCTTTAGCATTTAGGAACCTAACCAGAGGAAGTGGTTGATGATAGCAATCAAAAGTTCCTGTTGAGCAAGGTAAAATAAGGAAACAGCAAAACATGAGAACAGACACACATAAAAGATTTAGGCTTAAAATGGAATCTACCTAGAAAAGCACTCGGAGAGCACAGACCTCCGCCAAGGCAGCTCAGCTTTTTGTACTTTAACATTTATTTATTTTGTAGCACTGTTCCATGGTGAATATAACAAGTCATATAAATAATAAACATTTAATATAATTATGTTTGTAGTCAATTAGTAATTCATTTTACACAAAATTTTACATTACACTCTTTTTGATGGTAAAATAATTTAAGAAACAAAAAATATGAGGAACAGCTTAGGAGCCAAAAGAGCCGGTTCTTTTTAGTGAGCCAAGCCATAAAATCTGGCTCTCCTAAAAGAGCCAAAATTCTCATCACTATCCGAGACTATAGATGAGTGACCCAGGCAGAGCCCCAACTGGAATCTGAGCGAGAATCTGTGCAGGAAATTAAAGATTAGGGTGATGAAAGAGTTGGAGCTCATCATCAACGATAGGTCATCAAAGTACCAGTGAAAACATGCAAACACCTGATAAGTAAAAAAAGATTGTACAAAAGCACCTGAATGCAGTAATGCCAGTAAAGACCATTTTCATTGATTATCAAAACGGTCTTATATCATCACTTGAGAGATTATTTGCAAAAAAGGAATACGTTTTTTGTGGAACTAGTACTTGAATATATAAGATGGGAAATTGGTGAGAGAAGGAGGGAAGACCTGCTGCAAAGGTGTCAAGGTCACGAATCGAAACCTGTACAGCTGTGTCAAGGCCTAATAGGCTCTGCATATGGAGCGCCCACTCTACCTCCACACCATGCACCAACCCAGAAAACAACCTTTTATAATACCATAAATAAACTTTTTGATTGAATGTCATATTTTTTCATCTAAATTTGCCAATGCTATATATTTCTTTTCTTGGCTTAGTGGCAAATCAAATGATGAAAAACCCTAAACACTGTTTTAACTTGTTTAAGCATTGACAAAAACAAAAGTCCTGGGTGATATCCAAGTGTCTAAATGGGGGAAAGGTTCTCAACCAAGCAAGTTACTATTAGATTGTTGGTTCAATGGGCTACTTTTCATAACAATAGTTTATCATCCCAATTTCATGAATTGATAAAAATAATTATTTTTGCATAGCTGCCTTCACGTCATTTAATCAAGTACTCTGTTTTGATTTGGTACCATGTCAGGCCCCCTAATGAATAACCAAAACGAAGAGAAGTTATCAATGAACCAGAAAATAATAGACCTGCATAGTAGACATTTCCATAAAATAACTTATATGTAATATAGAATGACAGGAAAAGAAGCATAAAAACATGCCTACAGAAATGTCTTTAATAATTTCTAAAAAACCTTTCTTAGGTGATGACAGCTTCAAAATCTGTAGAGAAACTAGTGGCATTGCTTAGTTGTGCTTTTGGCCCATTTTCCCAAAGTTTCCAGTCTTCAAAAACCTGAGGATTTTGTGGGCCATTTCTATAAACACTATGAACTTAATTTCTTTCTATAGATTATATTTTCTATCTCTGAAACCAATTAAGAATTACTTTTGCTGTGTGTTTGGGATCATTACCTTACTGAAAGGTTGCTTCATCATCATCATCATCCTGGTAGATAGAAGCTGATTTTTAACAAGAATTTCTAGGGAAATTTGTCAATTTTTCAATTCTTCCCTCTTTCAGTTCCATGAAATCTGTACTGTATGTTCAAAGACACCTCCAAACCATCATGTTTGTTCCACCAAAATTCATTGCTGACATGGTGTTTTGGTGTATGCAGTGCCTTTTGCCTCCAATCATGGCCTGTTTTATGGCATTCAAAGAGCTCACTCTTTGTCTCATGTGAGCAGACTGTAATCTCCCAGGATTTCATGGGCCTGTCTAAATGTTGTGCAGCAAACTCTGAATACACTTCAACAAGGTTTTTCTTAAGTGATAGTCTTTTGCAGTGAGAGTCATAATGTTTCCATGCAAGATTTTCTTATTCCCTTGTAATTTCTCCCAGCTGTTCCCTGTTCCCTGATTACCCTGGTATATATATATGGTCACCTGTGTCTTCAGTTCTCTGCTAGTTCCTCATCAGTCATATGTCTGTTCCTTGTCTTTGTCAACCTGGACTGTGATAAACATTGTTCATTTTTCATCTTAACCTGGCTGCAATTGGGTCCTTATTCCACCAACTCCTATGAGGGCAGTCCTTGGCTTTTGTACATGTCTTCTGATAAGTCTTTACACTCCTCTGATCAGTTTATGGTATAATACTGTTCTTCCCACTACCAGAGTAGGACCCCAACAGTGCTTACTGGAACCTTAGTTTAGTGCTTAGTTTAGAAATTAATCTGTAACCAATGCTAGCTACAGACCCTTTCCCAAAAAATAGAATATCATGGAAAAGTTTGTTTATTTCCATAATTCCATGCAAAACGTTAAACTTCCATATATTATAGATTCAGGGCCCTTCATCGGCTGTGCTTTTGACAAAGCACATTGTCAGACCGCTTCAGGTAAGGAGTCTGATGTTAATTAAACCAGTATGGTCTGTATAGAGACAGACCAAGTCATTCTTAAGACTCCAGGGCCCGTATCCCTAAAGATTCTGAGAATCCTCTCAGAGAGCTCCTAACTTAACCTAAAAATTCCTTGCCAGGAGTTTTAGCTTGGAAGTGATTCCAGAACATTTTCAGTGAACTCTGAGCAAAGAATGGATGGGAAATCCTATCTTAGTGAGGAGGTGTGGTTGACCCCGTTGCTAGGTATGAGTCATCATTTCAAAAGCCATGATTGGTTGATCCTACAAGTTTGATGAAAATGAACTTTTGGTGATAATGAGCAAAAGATGTACCCTCAAATCAATAAACATAATTATACACTCTAATCTTATGCAGACTGTAATTGTAAATAATATTTCATATTCAAGAAAATATCTGGAAAATGAATAGGGGGTTATAGCCTAACATTAGAATCTAAAATATGTGAAAACTTAAGCTCATTACACCCTGTTCAAATAATGATTCGTGTCTTATTTGCTCATATTAATATCCTAGCTGGCATATTTTGTACTTTCACTCCCATATGGACCCCATTGAAAACAAGATGGCCTATCTCAACTGGCTGTCCTTAATGAAGTAGAAATTGCAACGTTACAACTCAGTGTGGTCTTAACGAGGGTAACACGCTCAGCTTTTATCAATGTCTGTGATTGCTGGCTGGTCTATTTATGAAGGCTTGTTAACAAATATCCTACAAACACAGAAAATGGAGAAAAAAAGGAATCGCAAGCCAAACTGGACTGAGGAGCAAGGTTTGTTGCTGGCCCAGTTGGTGAACGAACAAAAAGGTATGTTGCGAGGAAAATTTGGCCCAACTGTCACTAGCCAAGGCAAGAGGCGCGCCTGGGACACAATATCCCAAACAATCAATGCCTCTTTTCCACTGGTGGTGCGGACAGGCGACGATTGTGAGAAAAGGTGGTATGTGCTGCAGTCCAAGGCAAAAGATGAGATTGCAGCACACAAGCGGGAATCCTCACTCACAGGTGAGCAAAATACTATAGCCTACCACATAATCTGGCAACTTGCTCCTGCTGGCAATGTTAATTTACATGCCTAAGTTCTGTGTTCATTGACTGTTTCTTTATAGGGGGTGGACCACCTGCAAAGCGGCTGTCCCATCTGGCCGACACTGTCTTTCAAGTCCTGGGACACTCTGAGGTCAGTGTCACCAGGCTGCCAACCGGCATTGACACGTCAATGATGCAGGCCCTTGAAATGCAGCAAAGGTAGGACACAGGGTTATTCATATCAACAGTGTTTATTCATTGCAGAAGCCATTTCATGTGTTATCCATGCTAATTGTAATAAATTAATTTAACCAAAACAATAATTAAACTAGGCCTATGTATTTCTGTAGCATGAAGCCATCACAAGAACCGGGCCCATCAAGTTTGCCGACAAGATTGCCGCCTGACCCATCTGCAGCTGCTACTCAGGATAGCCCGGCGGATCAAACGCCATTCCCATCCGCAGCACCTGCTCCGTCAGCATCCCTGCAGGAGAGAAGATTGCAACTCACAATTGATGTGTTTGAACAACAACAAAAAGTCCTTTCCCTTCAGGAGTACTACCGCCTTAAAATTGAACACCTAAAAAATAAACCATTTAGAGATTGTGTTATGTCTCTTGCATTTAACAGTTGCAGGTGATGTGCAGTAAAACTGTGGTAGTTCTTAATACCATCACAAGTTCTCAAATGACATGGGGCTACAGCTTGCCTGAAATGTAAATTTGTGAAGTTTGCCCTGTAAGGCAGTCCACTCTGATGACTTTGCTGACTTTTTCAGGCCTCAGCCGCACCTCTCCGTGGAGAACATGAAAGTGCCTCTTAAGCTGGCCTATGCCACGCTCCACCACCGCTCTTGTTGTCTTGTGGGCCCTACAATAAAATACAGACCTTTCATTATTTGATGGAAATATTGCACTACTTGGATGCTCTAACATATTGCTTGCATTTCATTTCCATGATTTTTGTATTGTTTGGCTTACCTGTTATAGTTTAGTTGGGGCCCTTGGCGTGGCTGGAGATAAGGTGTAAGGAGCCATGGTTTGCATGGGTAGCCACTGTCCCCTAACAAGTGGCAATTAGCTGGCACATAGCGTCTCTCAAAAAGCTGTCTGATGCCACTCTCGGAGAGCATTCTCGCATCATGTGTGGAGCCTGGCCATTTAGCCACAATGTCCAAAATCTTACAGGCCGCATTGAACACTATTTGCACATTGATGCTGTGGAAATTCTTCCTGTTAACAAAGACAGCCTCGTCAACTGCTGGTGCAATTATTCTCACGTGTTCCATCAATTACACCCACAACGCCAGGGAATCCTGCAATGTCCATAAATGCCCTTTTATGTGAGTGTAAAGTGCGGGCATCCAGCGGAAATTAAACAAATTGTGTCACAATATTAGGTTGTGACAAAGCTGTCAGTGTTTGGGTGATGACTCTGCTGACGGAGGATTGGGACAGACCCAAGTCATCACTGCTGCATTGTTGCATTTTCCCTGTTGCCAAATACCTCAGGGTTGTGATTACTTTCTTCTCCGGTGTAATAGCGTTGTGGCGTCGAGTTGGTGAAGTAATTGAATCTCTAAGGAGATCCACCACAAACATGATTCCTGCACGATCCAATCTGTAGCGTCTCAATAATTCCCTGTCATCCAGTGTTTGCAGGACATCTCTCCTGCCTCCTCTGTTGGCCATTTTGTGCAGCTGCTTAGGGGAACTCCTAAGCCACTAAAAGTCCTCTTCCCTGCTCTTAGCAGATCTTGCCTTAGGAGCCCTTTTAAGCGCTAGGAATCTTGAGGAATAGCTTTTATATTAACTGGGATTTTCGTGTCACTTTTAGGGGAAATTCTAAGAAAACGTCATGACGTCATGATGAGAATTTTCTTGGAATTTGGCCGCTAGGAGCCACTTTTTGCACAAAAATTCTTTAGGGATACGGGCCCAGGAATCCAGGTAAAATGTTCAGTGGGGCTCTTTGGGGGATGAAATTTTCTTTTTTTAAGTTCACTGATACCAGCTTGTATCTGTGATGAAGATAGACTAAACTTTCTTTTTACTTGAATGGTGACTAAATATAGTTTTAATGGCACGTTCTTTTTAAAGCAGTAATGCTAAGTCCTGGAAATTTGATCATGGTAATTGTTAAAACTTGTAAGAGCAAAACAATAAATTTTGAAACTTCCATTCTGAGTGCATTAAAGAGGAGCTGATCTTTTTATACTGTATGTATTGTACACAACTGGCTTTACTTGACAGTCACCTTGGGGGGTGGGGTTGATATGTTTTTCTCGCACTAAAAAAGTATGCACATTGACACAAACTGTTGCAAAAGTTACAAGTATAAGCAAATAAAGTTTTTGACTCTTAAATACGTAAAATGTTTGAGCTGCTTCTTTTCTGATATAGTAGCCATCTATTGCACATTATGTTTAACCTCAAAAAGGCTGACCATTAGCTGATCAAACGTTTAGTACTAAGATAAAAAAAACATATCAAAAACATAACTAGAAACATCAAAATGGACTTAGTACTTAGTTACCCTTGATGAGGCAGATAATAACCAAGCAGACAGCCAAGAGCTTGCCAAAGTAATGTAATTTTTTTTTTGTTGTTTTTTTTTTTTTGTTTCACATTAAATGGAAACATTGTAATAATTCTGGAAAAAATACAAACTAAACAAAATTAAAAACAACTATGGTTTAATAAAACATAGTTTCTTTTAACCTCTCAAAGTCATACAGATTTAATGTGGTCCAGAACCACATGATTTGCATATGTGAGCACACAAACAGATAACAGGAAGCATATAAAAAGGTGAACTGCCAGAGATGTTTGCTACTCAGTTTGTGATCTCATCATGTTCATCCACTATAAGTTGGCAGCGCTGGTCCTTGTGCTTTCCTTTAATAATCAAGGTGAGTCTCTTTATTGATGCTAGTATACACTATATAAAACCTCTCCATATATATATATATATATATATATATATATATATATATATATATATATCATTTTAATGATGGCAATAGTCATTGCTGCTGACTCAGCATTTAACAAAGAATCTCAATCAGCTCATGCAGGAAAAATCATTGGTGGCCAAGAGGCTGCACCACACAGCAGGCCTTACATGGTGTTTGTAGAGAGCCACAATGCTAATAGTACAATCGAACACTGTGGTGGATTCCTCGTGAGTGAAGACTTTGTGATTACTGCGGCCCACTGCAAATCCCAGTAAGTTTGCTATAAGTTATTTTCCCATTATATTGCAATATACTCCTAATTTGGAAGTCTTTCTTTCTTTCTTTTTTCTCTCTTTCTCTAGGACTTATAAGGTCTATCTTGGGATGAACAATTACCGTAGCAAAGACAAATTGTGTTTGTCTGTAAAGGAAGATTTCCCACATGAAAAATACAATGAAAACACTTACACAAATGACATCATGCTATTGAAGGTAATATCATTTTGGAAATGTGTCTTGGATTATTAAAATGAAAGAATCATTTTCCTCTTTACAATAATAACAAAATATTGTTGTCTAGACATGCCATTCACTTAAGCAATAGGATAAAAAAAGCTGCAAATGCCAATTTAAACACGTTCTAAATACGTTATGTTGTACCTGTAGTTGGCTACCAGGGCTGTTTTCAACAAGAATGTGAAACCTATTCCTCTGGCAAACATGTCTGACCACTCAGTGCCTAAAGGATGTCTAGTAGCTGGCTGGGGAAAATCAAGCAAGGACAATGATTGGCTGTCTCTAAAACTCATGGAAGTCAATGTGACACTCACTCACAATGAGCTCTGTGCCAATGAAAATGTGTACTGCTCTGAAGGGGAGAAGGGACCAGCTGTGGTAAGCTTTCTTTTTCCTGCTTTGTCTTATTGCAAACACAACGAAATCTCTTCTGTTTAAACAGTCATTGCATGCTATGTCTGTGTTTTCAGGGAGACTCTGGTGGTCCGTTAGTCTGTGAAGATGGAAGGGCCTATGGGGTGATCTCAGCAAAAAGCTATGTTCATCAACTGCACAAGTACACCAATATACCTGACAACAGAGAATGGATTGATAAGATTATGAAGCTACACTGATTAAATACTCATCTCCTCTTTTTTAAAGGCTCAATTCAAATTGATTACAGTTTTGTGTAGCTTCTTGTTAAGCTGAAAAAGAAAGTGTTATTTAATTTCTGTTTTTTTCTTTGGCAGTGCTCCTTAATAAAATCTATAGTTGCGCTTTTTTCTCTACAACATGCTATTAAATTGCCTAGTCCCTATATAATAACCTACAAGCATTACCATGCATTTGACCTGTTGTAAAAGACATATTCCAATTTTGAAGTAATTTCCTGGCATTGTGCTGTGCTCCTGTTCATATTAGAACTCTTAATATCATTTAATTTCAAGAAGCTAATTGATTTGTGTATGTAGAACTCATACAGTGGTGTTTAAGTTACTCTTTTATTCATGCAACTGACTGGAGGGGGCTCCACAGCTGTCTGAGCCATTCCAAATCATTTATATCACTTCCTGTTAGAATAAAAGTGATGGTGAAATAAATAAAAAAAACTTTAGAACTAGGAAAGTAGAGCACATCACCCCAGTTCTAAAGTCCTTACAGTGGCTCCCTGTAGCTCAGAGAATAGACTTCAAAATACTTTTACTAGTTTATAAACCATTGAATGGCTTAGCACCAAAGTATGTTGAAGATCTACTGTGACTAAAACAACCCCCACCAGACCACTCAGGTCCTCTAATTCTAGTCTACTCAACATCCCTAGAATTAGAACCGAACATGGAGAAGCAGCTTTCATCTTCTATGCTCCCCTAATCTGGAACAAACTTCCAGACAACTGCAAAGCTGCTGAAACACTGAACTCTTTTAAATCACAACTAAAAAGGCATCTATTTAGAGCTGCCTTTGAGTAATGTTTTCATGTATCATATGTTGTGTGTGCGCTTCTTGCTTTATTGCTGTTTTTACTTTAAATGCTTTGTCTATGTTTTACTGCTATTTTGCAGGTAGACCACAAATTAAAATTCAGGACTATTTCTCTATAATCAAAATATCATGTTCTTCTGCATTTGTTGTAAAAACATGCACGTGGAAGAACAATAAAACATTCAAAGAACTAGAAAAGCACTCGGAGAGTGCAGACCTCAGCCAAGACAGCGCAGTCCACTGAGCCGCAGACATCCAAGACAGACTGAAAATAGTGAAAATCTACGCATTTATGAGTCCAAACCTATACAGTCCACTGGCCAACCTATAACTACATATTTCTCATCATTAACAAGAGTAATCATGCTCTTACTCACACTTTAATAAATTACAGACCTATGTCTAAATCTCCTTTCTTATAAGAATTTTGTTTGCCAGCTATGTGAGCGTTTACATAGTAATGACAATTCAAGAGTTTCAGTCAAGTTTTAAAGCTCAAAAAAAGCACTTAAATATTGACTTTTGTTTGTACTTGTCCTGTTAGATTTCAGATCTGTATTTGATACAGCCAATCACAGTATCTTCAACATGCTGTGGGAAACTAAGGACAGCCCTACAATGGATTATAGTCATAATTAATACATTACAATATTTTTCAAATGTTTGTGTATTTAAGTCACTCAATTCACTGAGTGAAACACATTATATTGATTTAAGCCTTTATTTCTGTCAACTATGATGATTTTCCACTTACTGCAGGTAAAAAATATGACATTTAAGATTAAAATACTACATCAGACCAATAACAAAAACAGATTTTAATACAAAATGTGAGGTTACTAAACATGTTTAATGTCTGCTCAAAGGCTGTTATTTCTACATAGTACTTTTAATCGGACAAGTGAGCCTCATCAAAACAGATATGCTAATTCACTGAATATGAGTGTATATCATATTTGTCTGAAAAAGTCCAGTTTGTCCATTTCAATGATGGATCATCTTCACAGACCATGGTTACTTGGGAAATACATACCAGTATGCTTATCACATTTACACTGTAAAAGATCCAACCAAATATTCAGAGAAAATATTAAAATTTTACTCGTTTGGCATAAAACTAACAAAAATCTTTATGTGCAAATGCAACTGTTTTTGTTGTTGATTTTTCGAATACGACCTGGAATTAATGTAGATTTTTTTTTTTTAATCTAGACAAAGTTTAACTTTGCTGGATTCTGTTTTGTACTTTGATACCCAAGGGCAGGAGAAGTACAAATAGCTGCATGGAGTCTGTGAGACTGGAGATCATCTACAGCAGACAGCCTCAAAAAGGTCATGTAAAGAATCCCATTCCCCAAAGTCCACAAACACAATGAAAATAAAGACATAACATTCATTAGTCATTAGACTCTAACAAGAAACATTTTCCATCACAGAATCCTATTTAACTGCACCACACAGTCAATCAGTTCAGTCTAATAAATTGTACCTAAGGTTTCTAACCTAATATTTTGTTAATATAGCTATAAATCAAAGAATTTGAAAATTTAATTTATGTTTTAATACTGAAGGTTTTTTATCAAATATGCTCAATGTAACAATCATTGCAAAACAAAAACACTGACACTAGGTGGGGGAATTTGTTTATTTTTGTTCCTTTTTTTTTAAATCTGATGTATACCGTTAAATTTAATAAATTAGAATATTATTGAAAAGTTTCTTTATTTCAGTAACTCAATTCAATAAATGAAACACATTATATACATTATTTATACACAGTTATCGAGAGGAGTCAGTTGAGGTGGCTCGGGCATCTGGTCAGGATGCATCCTGGACGCCTCCCTGGTGAGGTGTTTCAGGCACGTCTCACCGGGAGGAGGCCCAGGGGAAGAACCAGGACACGCTGGAGGGACTATGTTTCTCGGCTGGCCTGGGAGCGCCTTGGGATTTCTCCCGAGGAGCTGGAACAAGTGGCTGGGGAGAGGGAAGTCTGGGTGTCCTTGCTTAAGTTGCTGCCCCCGCGACCCGACCCCGGATAAGCGGAAGAAAATGGATGGATGAATGGATATACACTGATGTTTTCAAGGCTTTATTTCAGTTAATTATAAGGATTTTCCACTTGCAGCTAGTGAAAACACAACGATTAAGATTAGATGCTTGTAAATAAGGTCCAGTTATAATGTGCTTTATTTGTGCTGTAGGTTATTCTGGGTTAAGTGAGCACACATGAATGATAACTAAAATGAAAACAATATACTATTTAATCATTAATTAAGCTAAATAACAAAACAAAGATTAAATTAATGTGTTGGTAGATAAGCTTGAGCACTTGCCCTTTTTTCCACTCTGTCATCATAGTAGTAAATAAAATATCAGATTTTAAACAACCTTACAGCTGTTAATAAATTCAAATTAAATAACTTGTACTTTAAAGTGAGGGCAGTGGTAACATGAATGTGCTACTGCATCAATTTATTTTGGTCATTCAACAGCTTGCCTTCAAGAGTGCCAAGAAGAAGCAAATTCCTAATTTGCTGTTAAGGGTTATTATCAGACAAGTGGTGCTTGCAGAAATTATACATGCCTTGTCTTTTATATCCTCCTTTTTCATTAGATTTTTTTTTATTAAAGGCAAGGTGAGTTTAGTTTTATTACAGCATTCATAAGTTTACAAGTTGTTGCTATGCAGAATAAAGGTAACACAAATGTTTTAGGGTCACATCCAAAACATGGCACTATCCCTAAATAAATTTGCCTTACCAGGACAAGTGAAGCATTGTTCAAAAGGCTTGTAGTAACTATAGAGGGGTTGAAACAATCTTCAGGTCAGGTGAGACAATTGGTTGACAATTGTCCCACATATTACAACTATTAGTTGTGCACTCCACAAGTAGAAAGAGTGGCAAAAATAAAGCCATTGTTGAAAGAAAGCCATGCATTGTTCTCTAAAATTTTGCTACAAGTCATTAAGAGGACAGCAAAGTGACTCTGGTCCAACAGAAAGTAGCATCACATTTTTTTTCTAGGCCTACATACAACCCATTATATGTGGAGGACAACTAAAACTACACAATGGCTCTAAAGACATCATTCTCAAGTTCAGGGGGATGGCATTGTAAGATTGATTTGAGATACTGAAACATGCCTTCAAGATCTGTGAGTCTAAATCATGGTGTCTTTGAGTCTAAATTACTCACTGGTTCAATTTGGGTGAAGGTGTAATAATGCCTATTTTTAAGACGCTTGTGGATACAACAATTACTGACAGAACAATTACTGACACACAAATTAGTTTGAAAAAGTTTATTCCATCCATACATCCATCCTTTGCTTATCCGGGGTCGGGTCACGGGGGGAGCAGCTTAAGCAGAGAGACCCAAACTTCTCTCTTATGGGATCAGAACAGTATCACCTTGAAATGAAACTGAAAATATTTATTGGCATTGAAAAATATTACTGTAACTGAAAATATTCATTTTGAATCTGAAATAAATCTAGAGAAAATTTTTGTATTGAAAGTGATTTTTTTTTCTATGAAACTCATGTATATGCATTAAAAGAAATAACTCAAGTTTTCAAACGTTCATTTTTTTTTACAATGCTAATCTTTTTTTTACAATGCCAATCTTTTTTTACAATACCAATCTTTTTTTCAAAACCAATTTTTTTTTTACAATACCAATCTTTTTTTTACAATACCAATCTTTTTTTCAATGCCATCATTTTTTTCAGCTTCATTCAGGTAATACTGTTTTGACGCTTGTGTTTGCACGCGCATGAGGGGCGGGGCTTCAGCCCCCCATATGTTTGCATGAACGAGGCAGGAGGGAAACTCCGACTTTCCGAGGCAAGACACGAGAAACAACAGGACATTTACATTGCTAATAATGTGGTTTGTGGAAGAAAAAAAGACATAAACGGTTTCTTACAGTGGCCGGGAAGTGCAAAACAAAATTACATTAACCTGAAACACTTTTACATTTTTACCGAAACACATTTACAAGTTTACCAAAACACTTTTACAAATTCACTAAAACACATTTACAATCTTACCGAAGCACATTTACAGGTTTACCGAAACACATTTACAAGTTTACCAAAACACATTTACAAGTTTACCAAAACACTTTTACAAATTTACCGAAACACATTTACAAGTTTACCGAAACACATTTACAAGTTTACCGAAACACTTTTACAAATTTACCGAAACACTTTTACAAATTTAGGGAAACACTTTTACAAATATACCGAAACACATTTATAAGTTTACCGAAACACATTTACAAGTTTAATGAAACACATTTACAATCTTACCGAAACACTTTTACAAGTTTAACAAAACACATTTACAAAGACATGACCTGGAAGTGATAATGCAGGGATGAGGTTAGGGTCGGGACAAGACCAAAGTAGTAACAGTAATGGAATCGATCCTGCCAACAGCTCAATCTGCAGAGATGTTTTGCCCGTTTTTCCAAAACTATTTTCAAGTTTTAGGGGGAACAGGTCTGATGGCGTTTCTGATATCTGCTTCAAATTAATGACTTAGTGAATTACAGACCTATATCTAACCTTCCTTTCTTATCCAAAGTCCTTGAGAAAATAGTTGCTAATCAAGTCTGTGAACATCTAAACAGTAACGAGCTGTTTGAAGAGTTTCAGTCAGGTTTTAGAGCTCATCATAGCACTGAAACAGCACTGGTGAAGGTTACTAATGATATTCTCATGGCCTCAGATAATGGACTGGTGTCTGTTCTGGTTTTGTTAGATCTCAGTGCTGCTTTTGACACAGTCGATCATAATATTCTCTTAGAAAGGCTTGAACATGTTGCAGGGATCAAAGGAACAGCACTAGGCTGGTTTAAATCATATTTGTCTGATAGATTCCAGTTTGTTCATCTAAATGATAAATCATCTTCACTCTCAAGGGTTACTTGTGGAGTTCCACAGGGTTCTGTCCTTGGACCAATTCTTTTCACCATATATATGCTTCCAATTGGTAGAATCATTAGACAGCATGGGATAAATTTCCACAGCTATGCCGATGATACACAACTATATTTATCCATAAATCCTGATGAACCCAGTCAGTTAGGTAGATTACAGGCATGTCTGGAAGACATAAAAGCATGGATGACCCTAAACTTTTTGCTTTTAAATTCTGACAAGACAGAAGTTGCTGTCTTTGGACCAGAAGTTCTTAAACAGAAACTGATTAGTCAATCACTTCATCTGGATGGCATTAAATTGTCCCCCAGTAATAACGTAAAGAACCTCGGCGTTATTTTTGACCAAGACTTGACATTTAAATCCCATATTAAACAGGTTTCTAGGATTTCTTTCTTTCACCTCCGGAATATTGCTAAAATTAGAAACATCCTGTCCAGGAGTGATGCTGAGAAACTAGTCCATGCATTTGTTACCTCAAGGCTGGACTACTGTAATTCTTTACTATCAGGAAGTCCACAAAATGCCATTAAAAGCCTTCAGTTGATCCAAAATGCGGCAGCAAGAGTTCTGATGAATATTAAAAAGAGAGATCACATTTCTCCTGTTTTAGCTTCCCTTCATTGGCTCCCTGTTAAATCCAGAATAGAATTTAAGATCCTTCTTCTTACATACAAAGCCCTTAATAATCAAGCTCCATCATACATCAGAGATCTAATTGTTCCATATGTTCCTAAAAGAGCACTTCGCTCTCAGACTGCAGGTTTACTTGTAGTTCCTAGGATCTCTAAAAGTAGAATGGGAGGCAGATCTTTTAGTTATCAGGCTCCTCTCCTGTGGAACCAGCTCCCAGCTTTAGTCCGTGAGGCAGACACTCTGTTTACTTTTAAGGCCAGGCTTAAAACTTTCCTTTTTGATAAAGCTTATAGTTAGAGTGGCTTAGGTCATCCTGAGCTATCTCTGTAGTTATGCTGGTATAGGCTTAGACTGCTGGAGGACAGACTTACCAATTTTCTTCACTCTGCTACTTCCTTTTCTCCTACGACTCTCCAGTTGTATTACAGTACATTCTGTTATTTCGACTGTTAACTTTGTTTTCTCTCAGTGTTTTTCTCCCCATCGAAGATACACCTGGTCTGGTATCCTGCTTGGCTGCAATGCCCTGTTGGACGGGGGTCATCGACTGGGATGATCCTCTCAGTAACTGAACATCCACTGTGTCCTGTTATCAATTTTTTACTTTCTGTAACATAGAAAGTTCTCTTATATCGGATCTTCTGTTCCTTCTGTGTTCTGCTCTGTCTTCTCAAACCCCCAGACGGTCGTGGCAGATGGCCGCTCCTACTGAGCCTGGTTCTGTTGGAGGTTTCTTCCTGTTAAAGGGGAGTTTTTCCTCTCCACTGTCGCTACATGCTTGCTCAGTATGAGGGATTGCTGAAGGATTGCTGTGGTTGGAAATCTGCCCAACCTCACGCCAATGACTGACGCAATCTGCTGGGATTCCTTAAATAGGAAACTTTTTAACTGATTGGAATGTTTGTATAATTGTATTGAAATGACTTCTTGTTAAGTGCCTTGAGATGACATCTGTTGTGAATTGGCGCTATATAAATAAACTGAATTGAATTGAAATTGAATAGTTTTTTCTGCAGTAGAATTCGGCATTATTTTATTTCGTTTTCACGGTCCACAAAAACAGACGGACACTGTGAAGCCGTTCCATCATGTCAACAATCACACTGTATGAGTGGCCTTTATGAGGCAGTCCATAAAACCGACCTCTTCTCCCTCTCCCTTCTCAAAGTCCAAACTATGTCTACAATCACCACAAAATGTCCCTAAAACTTGAAAATAGATTCCACAAAACGGACAAAACATCTCTGCAGATTGAGCTGCTGGCAGGATCGATTCCATTACTGTTAATACTTTGGTCTTGTCCCGACCCTAACCTCATCCCTGCAGTATCACTTCCAGGTCATGTCTTTGTAAATGTGTTTTGTTAAACTTGTAAAAGTGTTTTTTTTTTTTACTTTTAAATGCGTTTCGGTATGATTGTAAATGGGTTTCTGTAAATTTGTAAATGTGTTTCGGTAAACTTGTAAATATGTTTCTGTAAATTTGTAAATGTGTTTCGGAAAAGTTGTAAATGTGTTTCGGAAAAACTTGTAAATGTGTTTCGGTAAATTTGTAAATGTGTTTCGATAAATTTGTAAAAGTGTTTCGGTAAACTTGTAAATGTGTTTCGGTAAAAATTTAAAAGTGTTTGAGGTTATTGTAATTTTGTTTTGCACTTCCCGGCCACGGTAGTTTCTTCTCAGTTTCTTCTACTGACCAGTAGACTAGGAGTCTTTGTGATAAAGTTTTATACTTGTGTAGCCTGTCTTAGTTGGAGGCTCTCCTCATTACAGACAGTGTGGTATGAAGGGATGTAAATACACACTATATAGGCTATACCATATTAAATAACTGTATTTATTTCAGATCCACA
The DNA here is from genome assembly GCA_963556495.2 of Valencia hispanica. NCBI lineage: Eukaryota > Metazoa > Chordata > Actinopteri > Cyprinodontiformes > Valenciidae > Valencia > Valencia hispanica. The sequence continues at coordinate 19,441,648 of OY747705.1, forward strand.
ATACATATTTCTAGGTTTCTTTTTAGTACAGTTGCCAAATTTACACAGAGTCATAGCTCTGTTGAGCCAACTATTCCCCCAGCTCTTAGCAATGATGATTTTATGGGATTCTTCATAAATAAAATTAATTCTATTAAAAATAAAATCATTGGCATCCTCCCAAACATGATTACTTCTTCCTCAGTAAAGGAGGCAGTATCGGAAAGAACTGTAGAACCTCAGTTGTGCTTAGGCTGTTTTGATTCAGTCGAGCTTTCGGAATTATCAAAAATATTAGCCTCATCTAAACCTTCGACTTGTATGTTGGACCCAATCCCAACCAAATTATTTAAAGAAGTGTTCCATTTGGTTCCTGGCCCCATTTTGGATATGATGAATCTATCCTTAGTAAATGGATACGAAAATTATCTTAGAAAGGCTTGAACATGTTGCAGGGATCAAAGGAACAGCACTAGGCTGGTTTAAATCATATTTGTCTGATAGATTCCAGTTTGTTCATCTAAATGATAAATCTTCTTCACTCTCAAGGGTTACTTGTGGAGTTCCACAGGGTTCTGTGCTTGGACCAATTCTGTTCACCATATATATGCTCCCAATTGGTAGAATCATTAGACAGCATGGGATAAATTTCCACAGCTATGCAGATGATACACAACTATATTTATCCATAAATCCTGATGAACCCAGTCAGTTAGGTAGATTACAAGCATGTCTGGAAGATATAAAAACATGGATGACCCTAAACTTTTTGCATTTAAATTCTGACAAAACAGAAGTTGCTGTCTTTGGACCAGAAGTTCTTAAACAGAAACTAATTAGTCAATCACTTCATCTGGATGGCATTCAATTGGCCCCCAGTAATAACGTAAAGAACATCTGAGTTATTTTTGACCGAGACTTGACATTTAAATCCCATATTAAACAGGTTTCTAGGATTTCTTTCTTTCACCTCCGGAATATTGGAGGACTGCTGGAGAAATACTTACCAATTTTCTTCACTCTGCTACTTCCTTTTCTCCTACGACTCTCCAGTTGTATTACAGTATATTCTGTTATTTCGACTGTTAACTTTGTTTTCTCTCAGTGTTTTTCTCTCCATAGAAGATATACCTGGTCTGGTATCCTGCTTGGCTGCAATGCACTGTTGGACAGGGGGCATCGACTGGGATGATGCTCCCAGTAACTGAACATCCACTGTGTCCTGTTATTAACTTTTTACTTTCTGTAACATAGAAAGTTCTCTTATATCAGATCTTCTGTTCCTTCTGTGTTTCTGCTCTGTCTTCTCAAACCCCCAGACGGTCGTGGCAGATGGCCGCTCCTACTGAGCCTGGTTCTGTTGGAGGTTTCTTCCTGTTAAAGGGGAGTTTTTCCTCTCCACCGTCGCTACATGCTTGCTCAGTATGAGTGATTGCTGAAGGATTGCTGTGGTTGGAAAGTCTGCATCAACGGGGCCCAACTTCACGCCAATGACTGACGCAATCTGCTGGGATTCCTTAAATAGGAAACTTTTTAACTGATTGGAATGTTTGTATAAATGTATTGAAATGACTTCTTGTTAAGTGCCTTGAGATGACATCTGTTGTGAATTGGCGCTATATAAATAAACTGAATTGAATATTTATAATACATGTCAATAACGTTAACAAATCAATGAAGACTGGTGTAAGCAAAGCTAACAACACTGACAACTCTTTTTTTTTATTAGATTGCAAAATGTAATTGTGACACACACTCTAAACCAGAAGGTGGCGGTAATGCGCACCAACTGCCATGGCAAACTGAGAAGAAACCGTTTATATCTTATTTTTTTATTATTATTATTCCACAAACCACATTATGCTTTCTGTACGCCTAGAGACTTTGAAACGATTTAGAAAAGACTCTTAAAGATTATCAGCTCACATCTAAAGACTTGGGTTAAAAGTTTTTTTGTCTCAGACTAAAGATTTTATAAACACTGAATCTGGTTGGGACACTATTTAAAAGACTACACCAAGGCTATTTTAGCTTCCCACAAAATTCCTCCCATTATGCTTAGCATTATACAGTTTCTTTATGTGCGAATGTTGTAGCATTCTTTGCCAAGATTAATGTTATGTCAAATAAAGACTTGCATTTGAAGTGGGTAGCTACTGTATCATCAAGTAACTGGTTAACTCATATCTTTTTAATGCAAGGAGTTTATGCTGTACCACTTGCTCCATGCAGATGCACAGATAGCGCTGGTTTGTGCCTGTATTCCAGGGGGCAAGGTTGGTATACACTTTGTAATTTATGGCCCATTACTCAGCCATGGAACACAAATATTGTATTTGTTGTGTATAGATCCTGCCAGGCTCCATAGGTGGCTACAAAACTGTTATTTATAAATATGACACCTATGTTTATAGCCTACTTTCCCGCAGGAACAAAAAAAAAATTGATATGTGGCAAGGTGCTAGACGAAATCATAAACGTGATTGGAACCCACCATCATCGGCGATGTAATCCTGCTTATTAACCATTGTGCCATAGCAGTAAAGTACAAGTCCAAACAGCCAGGGTACACTGGAAGCGGACAGGACCCCCACAGTCACATATTTGAATAAACGGAGGGAACAGATTACAACTCCATGCGCATGGTTTAATAAACCGAGGGTACAGATTCTTACCCCTCAACAATTATTTCTGCACCTGACCCCTGCCGGGATCTGTAGCTTTGTGCTTCCGCTTGTGTGAGAACAGCTTTATTGGTTGTTGGTTGATTTACGTCACAACGACTACACTAGGACTTGCGATAATATCAAACATGTTTGATTCAAAAGACTACAGAAAGACTGTCATAAATCGGGTCCCCAACTGCAGATTATAACCTTCCACGAACCACATTAGAAGCAAAGAAAATGTTGATCCCACTCGGACAGTCGGAGTTTCCCTCTTGCCTCGTTCATGCAAACATGTGGGGGGCTGAAGCCCCGCCCCTCATGCGCGTGCACACACAAGCGTCAAAACAGTATCACCTGAATGAAGCTGAAAGATAGATGGCACTGAAAAAAGGATTGGCATTGTAAAAAAAGATTGACATTGTAAAAAAAGATTGGCATTGTAAAAAAAAAATCACTTTCAATACAAAAAATTTCACTAGATTTATTTCCGATTCAAAATTTATATTTTCAGTTACAATAATATTTTTCAATGCCAATATAGATTTTCAGTTTCATTTCAAGGTGATACTGTTCTGATCCCATACTCTCTCCCCAGCCAAATGGGCCAGCTCCTCAGGGGGAATCCCAAGGCATTCACAGGCCAGCAGAGAAACATAGTCCCTCCATTGTGTACAGGGTCTTCCTCCGGGTCTCCTCCCTGAAAAGATTTTTTGAACAAAGTAAAAGAGAAGTTGGGCTTGGCTGAAGGCAGGTCTGGGTCTGGAACCACACTGGAAAAGAGGTAAGTGTTAAGTTTGTGTGGTTAGTATTTGTGTATGGAAAGTATTTAGAGGATTTTTGCCGGTGGGACCACAGCGACATCTTGTGGTACCACCCACTTTATATGTTATTTTACTGCATTTAAAGTTGGGTTGTAGAAGATGGAACATTTTTACAGTTCAGGAGATGATGATGGAGATACAAGGAGAGGTAAGTACAGTGGGGCAAAAAAATATTTGGCAGCCACCGATTTTGCAAGTTGTCCCACTTAAGAAAATGAGAGAGGTCTGTAATTTACATCATAGGTACACTTCAACTGTGAGAGATATAATGTAAAAGAAATCCAGGTAATCGCATTGCATGATTTCCAAAGAATTTATTAGTATATTGGTGCAGAAAGTATTTAGCACCTACAAACAAGAAAGAATTATGGCCCTCACAGACCTGTTACTTCTTCTTTGAGAAGATCTTCTATCCCCCACTCGCTATGTATTAATGGCACCTGTTTGAACTCGTTATCTGTATAAATGATAGTGCTGTCATGCGATTAAAAAACTTTGAGATTAATTAATTATGATCTATAATTAATTAATCTAATTAATCTCTTTTTTAATCTCACCTTATAATTGCTGAGAAAAGCCCTCATTTTGAGGTATTTTCTTTTAAATTCATTACATTATTGTGGTAGAACAAAAGTTTGATTCATGTAATTAAAAAAACTGGCTTTATGAAGTCATTTATTGTATTTAACAGACTTGAACAGATGCAGTCCCAGCCATTTACATTCGGCTGTTTTTCTGACTAGTCCCAAGTGGCGCCTACAACCCTCTGCTTCGAACATGCGCGATTCATTAGCGTTCTGGATGCAGTTGGGTAAATATATTCTCTGAGTCCAGCTGTATTACGGGTTAAAACAACACGTAATATGCGCATTATTTTTGATACCTTGCCATACAGCTGGACCTGGGCACTGCAGCTGCAGTGTATGGTGTGGACTGGTTGGCTGCTGTGTGAGCTCTGAGACGGGAGAGCGTTCAAGAGCTCACATGTAACAACGTTACATCGTTCACCCAAAAGTCTAAAAAAAATTTTTATTTTTTAGAAGGAATCGCTAGAGGCGTCTATAAACTTGCCAAATATAGCAAAATTGGCAATGTCACTGCACGATCTGTTCAGGAAACACGATCCGTACAATTAGCATATCTGCGAATGCACGCAAGGAACTACATCCGGGTAGATTTCTTTTGTTGTTTTTTTTATTCGTTAATTTACAGATCAACGCCATTTACACTTTACAAATAAATAGAAATAGATAGGCAATCTTGCTGAACCATTATACAAAAAGGATTAACAACATAAGAAAAAAACTGAAAGAAATGACGGGGAAACACTAGTCTGATCTGATATATTTACATGCTGCATTCGTTATCTTAACAGCTTTCTTCTTTATCTTATATATTTACTTGCTGATAAATTTACTTGATGTATTTGTAATCTTAACAGCTTTCTTATTTCTCTGATACATTTACTTGCTGATAAATTTACTTGCTGCATTCTTAAGCCGGTCATGTGATCGGAATAATTGCTCTAAATGACTCCAGAGGTTTTTGCTATATGTGCAGCGGTAAAACAGATGAATGATAGTTTCTGGTTCTATATGACAAAAGTCACAGTTGAAGTCAATGTTTAATTTAAAGAGCGCAAATCCATCCATCTTGTAGTGTCTCGAGAACTAAACCCCCCGGAAGTAGTTCCTTGCGCACGTGCGCAGATGGGCTCATGGTACGGATCGTGCTTCCTGAACAGATCGTGCAGTGACAGCCAACACTGTCGGCAACTCAGCGTTCCCAGTGTTGCCAGTCTTTTCAGACCCCCTTAACAAAAAATGTTTTCAAAAAGCGCCTAGCGACAAATCTAGCGACATTTCTGACCACCCGTAGCTTCTTTCTGTGAAACTTTGTCGCTGATATTTCCTGCAGTTTAGAGACCCAGCTTGCTCCTTCACAACGCTCAGAAAGGGAATGATCTGCGCATGATCAGAGTATGTCCACTGACCAATCATAAACCTTTTTCGGTTCATTTCATCCACTCAAACAACGTTGTTTTGTAGTTAATGTAAATTTAAAAGTAAAAAATAAACATGCATGTATATAAGACGGATCTTTCATAGGGAATTAATGCAGAAGCTTGTCTGTATTACGCTGCATCTCACACCTGTGGTGCATTCAAGGAACGTTGGAAATGTATGGTGAGTTCAAAAACGTAGAACATTTAAAACTTGACATAAAAACCCACCGAAAATAATACATAAGACAATAAACTTCTGTTTAATGAAGTTGGCAAGAAACATTTGATGCATGCTAAATATGCCCTACTTATTTTTACAAAGTACTAAAAAACAAACAACAACTATATTCTCTCTTAATTTAATCTTCTTGAGATATCTCAGCAAATGTATGTTTCAGAACTTTACATTTTTTAAAAAGGTCTTTGATGTCCAGTTGCATTTTGATATCTTGTCAATTTTGTACCAGTTTTCTCCACAGTTTACTTTAGGCAAAATAATAGAACATGTTCCACCGTCTCTTCTTGAATACAGAAGTCACATTTCCCTGTAGCATGTTTCCCCTGTTTAAATAATGTATTATTTAAATTATGTATTATTTAACCTGTATGATCAAATCCTAATCTAAATATATATTTTTTTCTCCTTTGTTTCAATCGTCATCACGCGATGACAACATCATTATACAAATTAGCGTATGACGTCATCTGGCAACATCTAGCGACTTTCTGGGGCAACTTCAGCTACTTTCTGTCGGAGACAGTTGGCAACACTGAGCGTTCCTCACCTCGCCCTCCCCACTACTATGGAAGCCAGTCATTTTCTGATGAGTGTTGTCGGCTTTTCTCACAATGTGCTCTGCAACTCACTTCCTGCTCAGAGAGGTGGGGGCGCCGAACTCCAAAAACCCCAACGGGAACTGTTTCAAAATAAGACCCAGAGCTGAGAGACAAAGAATTACAAAAAACACACACATTCAGATCTGTTTTGGAAAAGACGCACCTGCAGATGGGAGTCAGACAAGATCAGACTGACTGACTCGTTCTCTTACAAGGCTGTACCATTTTTATTTCAAGAAGAACAAAGAACATATCACGTGACTCCTCTCTCCTCCTTCTACATCTTGACAGGTCATTTATTTTCTCCAGGTCTCTTGACCTTACTATGAACTGGGTTATAACATGACTTAGAGTTATAGCTGATCCTCCCTGCTTTCAATTCATATCTTTACTCAAGAGTTTGTTTACTTAAAACCTTCAACCCTATAAAATACTGGTAACAGAGTCATGTTTTACTACCCTGAATAATATAAACAGGCCTATTACTTCTAAAGCTTAAAAAAGATATAATTAAAACATATGTACTGCATAATAAAAATAGCCTCAAAAAAGTAGAATACAACAAATCCCTCTTTCAATCTATTTTTCAAATAGATTGATCACTCCTCTGTACTTCCCCTTCAGGCTCCATGTGAGCTATTAACAGATATTGACCTTGCACATTATCACCAACAGCTTTTTCAATACACTTTGTGAGCAAAGAACATATACAAGGAATACAACAACATCCACATAACACCATAGTTGACACAAATACTGCTAAAGAAACCATTATAGACATTGCCAGAGTCTTCCATTTACCAAACATATTATTTAACAAATTTGTCCCTCTTTCCAACCTGATCATTCAAAATGAGAAGAGTGTCTGTTTTTTTTTATCCTTACCTTTAAGCAATATATTTTTTAATTTATTATTATTGTTTTTTATGTTTTAACCTAATTCTCAATATTCTTTTAGTAAAAGCAAACTCTAGCAATTGTCACCAACCCTAAAAACATCCTACAAAAACCACATCATAATGAAAAAAGAATAAGTAAAACACAAATTAGTAGTCAGTCAACCTGATTATACTTTAAACACTCCTTAAAATGTTTTATCTTATTACTAAAAAAGTTTTATAAAACCGTAAATACTGAATATAAAGAAGAAAATCTTACAAATCGACTACTTAAAAATTATTTGACACCCTCTTAGGCAGTGTCTAGCAATCTGCACCTGTAAATAAAAATCGGTTAGACAACCTGTAAAATACAAGAAAAATGATTAGTAAGTGTTCAGTCTTTATTATTTTGTTCTCTAGTCTTCGCTCTTGTTTATTTCTCTGGCAGCAGGTGGCTACAAGAGTGATGAAATGATTCAGTACAGTGGAGTCTTTATTTTCCCAAAGTTACTGTCTTTTCTGCAGATCGCCCTCACTGAAATGACAGTTACTTCATTAACTGAACATTTCCCCCAATAAACACAAATGCACAGACAGGCCCCGCCTCCAATAGCTTCCCCCACCGATTGTGAGGTGGTCAAAACCTGCTGTGAAATGTGTTTGATTTCTTGCGATCTCTTCTCTTCGGTACAATCCCTCTTCGAGAAAAGCAACTCCAAATTGCTTATCTCGCCCAATTTTGTTGCACATATAGATTACACTGGATGATCACAGCAACTTCAACCAATCTTCTGGGTGGGTCAGGCCCCGCCTCCTGGCTTCAGCAGTCGACACCGCCTAGTCAGAACCGACACCACCCGCTGCAAAGAGATTTTACCAGGTCAGCAGAGAGCTGCTGCAGCGTGAGGGACAGGAGAGGGGTCGGAAGGAAAAAGGAGACCAGGCCCTTCAGATGCTGATGATCACTGCGAGGGTCCGGGTCAGGATGCGATGACACCTGAGGTTCTCTGCCAGCTGTAAATTTAAAGTTGAATTAGACCGCTCGATGACGCCCCATTTCCCCACGCGTCAACAGTGTCAGCCTTGCTGTGACCCCAGTAGCAGTAACAAAACTGCTCTCCTCCACTGTGGTAATTCATAATGTATAACAGAAAACCCGTAGTTCGAATCAGTGTAAATCATGACGTCTTTATCACTTCCCCATTTGCATGCTCCAATAAGAGCCCTTATCTCAGCACGCTGTGCGCTCTGCTTGCCGTCCAGCTTCCCTGACACGACAGTATGTAGTGAATCTCCATTCTGCTCAACAACTGCAAAACCTGATTTTAACTGGCCCTGTCCATCTCTAAAAACAACACCCATCTGTATAGAGCACAAAACCTGTAGATAAGGTATCAGACCGTAAATCAGAACGTATTTTTTGAGCAACAGAATTCAGCCTGACACAGTCATGCTGCTCCCCAGAGGCGGTGATTTGTTCAGCCATGTTTATTCCTTCATGCGTAAAAATAATGTTTGGTGCCTCCAAAACTCTGCTAATCCGCTGCTGACGCAAAGTAACAATGTGTGAAGTTTTCTCCACTAGGTGTGCAATTCCTGCTGCATGTCTCGTGCAAGGCGGCTGTCTCATTTCAATAGCTTGCAGCTTTATGCTAAGATACATAAGAATGTATCTCTGACCACCTTTTTTCTGAAACAAAATCCCATTAACCACCCCATCGGTTTCTGATGTGTTAAGAAAAAATGGACATGTATAGTCAGGAGTGGCTAAATCAGCTGCTTGTGCTAGAGCCTGTTTCAACTTAATAAATGCCTCCTCAGCCGGTATGTCCCATTCTAATTTAGCATGCAGATTTTTCATACCATGAGCATTTACAAGAGCCCTGAGTGGTGTGGTAAGGTTTGTGTAATTAGGCACATAATGTCTGGAAAAATTTGTCAGTCCCAGAAATGACAGCATTGAGGATAGCATAGAGTCAGGCACGACCTTTAAGGCCTCCACTGCATCAGGATGATCTGTTTTTTCTCTGCCATGATTTCTAGAAAGCTGCAAATGTTCCAGAATGGTAGTATCAGAGAGCTGCGTGTCTATTTTGTACATCTGAGTAGAAGGAGAAAAAGAGACTGAAGGTGGGTGTGAACCCAATCCTTTAATTCAACTCCCCTTTTAACCATTCCCCCCAAATCTTTAGCTTGATGTTTCGGGATGCAACAAAAGCGATGTGTGGAAGCGCTTCAGCTTCCATCATATACCATTTATGCTGTTTTGAAGTGAGATGAGCAAACAGTGCAATACCCTTCCTCCCCACAAAGCATGGACCCGAAGCCACAGACCAACTTTGGCCTTCAAGTTCTGTTTCAAATTGTTCCTGGTATAAGGTAGGATCGCCCCTCTCATAAAGGAAGGTCACATGGAAAGGATCAGGCGGTAGAACAAAAGGCTGGAGTTCAAGCAGCCAAGGCTTCCAGCATCTCAGAAAGTCAGCCGCAGAAGATTCATGTGCAGACATCGTAGTCAATCTGGCCCAGAAAATATCAGCCACTTGTGAAGTGTCATCCTTCAGCAAAAATTGACCACTCATGGTGTCACAGCAATGCGTACGTCCATTCGGAAAAGTCACCATAAGTCCATCAGGGGTACATAGAATAGTAGCACCAAGTTTGATAAGCAGATCTCTGCCTAACAAATTGAAAGGCGTGGTTTGAGCAATGACAAAAGGATGTGATAGTCTTTGATCACCCACTGAAACAGGCAATGGTTGAGTTATAGGGAAAGTCATTGAAGCCATATGTAGAGGTGGCTGACCGGGAGGTATAGCGCCCCCTTGTGGGTGTGGGCACTCCCTCACCCAGTGTTCATTGGAGCTACACCTGTGACAACCGTTAGCACCCGGCTGCCCTCTCCCCATGCCTCTAAAATCCCCAAACCTGGCCCTGCCACGTGACCTGCCACGAGGCTGCCATGTCCTATAAGGAGCAGTAAATGGCTTATTCGGCGCAGCTCCAGCATACATCACAGGAAAAGAAGGCAGCACTGTCCCTGATCCAACAGTAGGTGCTGCTTCAGCCACCATCTGTTTCACTTTCTTAGACTGATACAAGTCAGTCAATTTATTCTGAGCCTCTTTTAACTGTAGTTTTAACAAAGCAGTCTCCATTTTCTTATTCTCCTCAGCGTCCTTTAACGCAGATGCTCTCACTAAAGGAAGCATTAAATCAGGGCCTCCACTCGCCCCCAGTGACACCTGAGATCTGGTATTCTTAAATGGTCCTTCACTCCCCTTGTCTCCCAACGTCTGCATATTTTTGACCTGTAAAACTGTCGTACATTCATCACGTTGACTGGGGCTGGGACCTCTTGAAAGGTCTGTAGCTTGACCCCTTACCACAGATGCCAAAAAAAAACAACAATTTATCGGTGCCTTCTAATTTGTTGCTAACTAAATTTAGTAGGTGTCACTTTTCCTCCCCAGAACACATTCTGTGAGAGACTTCTCTTATACTCCCCTCGGGCACCATGACGAGCCCCCCTGGCCGTCATAAGGCCCTGGAACTGGTTTTTATCTTCTTTTTATTTTTTACCGGGCTTATCAACTAAAACAGAATATAATTTAGAAATGTATATTAACAATTGGGCATCTAAAGTACGTCAGTTTCGTCCCTGTGGAGCAGGAAGTAACCTATATTCAGCTGCCATTGAATATTCGTAACAAAAATCCAAAATGGATTAAAAATTTTTTTTTTTTTAAAATAGGTTATTTGTATTAACTCTATAAATTATTTATTTTAATTGATAAACTATCAATTCGTAGGCCCAATTTTATCCCAATATTAATGCAATTAACAGTAAAGGCAGGCACAGTTTTTATTTATTTAATTTATTTATTTTTATAGTGAAGGAGTTTATATATTATTTATCCATGCAACATTAACCTTAATAATGTTTTAGGCAAAGCCGAAACGAAGGAAAGCTAAAAAGGTTTATAACGCACTGTTTATCTTATCATTAATTTATTTATATACGGAGATTATTGCCGTTTCATCTAAAAATCAAAGAATTCCTAATAGGGTTTGGGGTTGAGGGTTTGGTGAAACACACGAAAAATAGAATTCTCCCAATATAAGGCAATTTTTATTTATCATTAAAACATATACCGAAAGAAATACGTTTAAAACTCGCTTTGCAACACGAAAACGTCAACAGTTTGCTCCAAAAAAAAAAAAAAAAAAAACTCCGCCGGACTGACAGATCAAAGTCCGGCCCAATAAAACTTCCCTGTCACACCGCGGAATGAATACGCCGGTGCACAGATGGCTAATTCTGCACTACGATGCTAAACCTAACAAACCGTACTCATAAGTAAACCAACCAAGAACAAAATGCCTCCAACAAAACCACACTTCGCCATCAATACTCGAATGACTGTTTAACCGAGCCAAATAAATACAGTTCGGAAGCTAAGCTACCAAAGATTAGCTGTCATCATGAGCAACCTAGCTCAACCGGAAGCCAAACGTGACCGCTCCGTTATCATAAAAAAGTTATTTTATATATATTCTATAGAGTTTACTACCAGTTATCCATAATAACAGTCCTATATATATGTGTTCGACAATGCTTTAGACGTGTTTACGTAGTTGCACAAGGTTGAACGCCTTTATTTCCAGGCGAAACTCATCCAAACCGTGCGTTAGCCGTAAGCTAACTTATGGTGGTACTTTAGCTGACTGAAAATGATATTCCCTTATTCCTCTACAATGTCAAGCTTCTACGCTTATTGTCTGTACAAGAAGCGCGGACATTGTCTAGGCGTTTAAGATTCGCAGAGGAATTATGGTTTTAGATTCAGTCGGTTAGTTCCCCTAAATGAGAAGTTTATATGCGGCTGGAATTCAAGAAGCTAAATGGTAGCTTCCTTCCGTCACCGCGACTTCCCCAATCACACACACATTCATCCGAGAGAAAGAAAGAACAACAATTTTCACAGTCTCATCAAACACTAACCTCTACCGGAGCCACCTAAAGCCGGACCTTTAAACACAATCCAATTCACGTGGCTCAATCGTGCGTTTGGAAGATACGCCAGCCTCTCCAAGGTAATCCGTCTCGACACAGAGAGCGCCCAGGCTCTGACTGGTGTCTACCTGTCCGTTTGTCAGCCGAGGAGATTCCGATAGCGTCCCATCGGAAATGAGCGGCCAACTCTCAAGCCCCCTGGTCCGTACTTTGGTCGACCCTCAACCGAAAAAACAACACGTCAACATTAAATGGAGAACGTTTAAATCGATCAATACCTATTAATTTGGTGTTAGCGCTTTTTCAGATTGATACAAAACCACCCGGGTGTTGATTATCAAGGATCAATCCAGTCGCTCTCCGATTCTCTGTTGAACTCAAAGAAAAAACACAAAATCACTACAATTGCCACAAAACACGTATCAATCAGTTATGCCACACTCATTACTCACACTCAATCTCTCCCAGCCCTGAGAAAACTCAAAACCAAATCAAATGCCCGCATCCTCCACCATATTGTCGGCTTTTCTCACAATGTGCTCTGCAACTCACTTCCTGCTCAGAGAGGTGGGGGCGCCGAACTCCAAAAACCCCAACGGGAACTGTTTCAAAATAAGACCCAGAGCTGAGAGACAAAGAATTACAAAAAACACACACATTCAGATCTGTTTTGGAAAAGACGCACCTGCAGATGGGAGTCAGACAAGATCCGACTGACTGACTCGTTCTCTTACAAGGCTGTACCATTTTTATTTCAAGAAGAACAAAGAACATATCACGTGACTCCTCTCTCCTCCTTCTACATCTTGACAGGTCATTTATTTTCTCCAGGTCTCTTGACCTTACTATGAACTGGGTTATAACATGACTTAGAGTTATAGCTGATCCTCCCTGCTTTCAATTCATATCTTTACTCAAGAGTTTGTTTACTTAAAACCTTCAACCCTATAAAATACTGGTAACAGAGTCATGTTTTACTACCCTGAATAATATAAACAGGCCTATTACTTCTAAAGCTTAAAAAAGATATAATTAAAACATATGTACTGCATAATAAAAATAGCCTCAAAAAAGTAGAATACAACAGTGTACAGTCCATCTGTCCACTTCAGGGTGTGGTTAACCCCGAACAACTGAAGCACAAGAAGCCCGGTGAATAAAACAGATTTTATTTAAAGGGAACTCGCACACAGAAACTGTAAAATTAAAGATTAAAAATTTGATGAACGCAATTAAAAAACATAACGCGCTAAATATGCCTGTAATTAATTGATCGCAATTAACGCGATAATTTGACACACCTAATAAATGACACCTGTCCACACCTTCAGACAGTCAGACTCCAACCTCCACCACTGCCAAGAGCTGTCTAAGGACACCAGGGACAAGACTGGACATCTGCACAAGAATGGGATGAGACAATCTACAATAGGCAAGCAGCTTGGTAAGAAAGAAATCTTCTGTTGGAGCAATTTTTAGAAAATGGAATAAATACAAGATCACTGACAATCTCCCTCAACCTCAGGGCTCCATGCAAGATCTCACCTGGTGGGGTACACATGGTCTTGAGAACGGTGAGTAAACAGCCCAGCTACATGGGAGTAACTGGTCAATGACCTAATGAGAGCTGGGACCACAGTAACAAGGGTTACTATTAGTGACACATTATCCCTTCACGGATTAAAATCCTGCAGTCCCCCTGCTTAAAGGTTGAATACGGAACATGAACACTATAGCGACATCTAGTGGGTCTAAGTTGTAGCTACAACAATATAAAAATAATTCCCGTTGGTGGGTTGCCTGGTTCGCTGCTGATACGCCCAGTGACCAGCCTGAACCGTGTCCAGTGAGGAATGTATTTTAGAGCAGTTTAACTGACAGCTAAAGTTAGCGAGTGAGTTAGCTTACCGATACAGGAGGAAAGTCGCCGTTTTTCCAATACCAGCCGAGTTGTACCGACCACATAGTTGGATCATAGAGACTGTATCTGGCACCCGGCGGCCGCTTCTGGCGGTAGGTGTAAACATTACGTCATTGTCGTGCCCGTTAAAATTTACATTTTATTATATTTTAATTCTATTTTATTATATTTTAATTCAAATGATTTCATTTTGCACCATTTGAAACACCAGTGGAGGTATTATTATTATTTTTTTTTAAATAGCTTTTTATGAAAATGTTCCACATTCAACCTTTAAGCCAGCACATGTCCAGGCCCGTCTAAAGTTGGCTAAAGACCATGTGGATGATCCAGAGGAGGATTGGGAGAATGCCATGTTGTCAGATGAGACCAAAATAGAAATCTTTGGTATAAATGCCACTTGCCGTGTTTGGAGAGGGAAGAATGTTGAGTTCCATCCCAAGAACACCACACCCACTGTGAAGCATAGAAGTGCAAACATAATGCTTTGGGGCTGCTTTTCTGCAAAGCAGACAGGACGACTGATCCATGTTAAGGAAAGAATAAATGATGCCATGAATTATGCAATTTTGTGCAAAAACCTCCTTCCATCAGAGAGAGCAATGAAGATGAAATGTGGCTTGATCTTCCAGCATGACAATGATCCTAACACACCTCCCAGGCAACGGAGTGGGTACTTAAAAAGCATTTCAAGGTTCTGGAGTGGCCTAGCCAGTCTCCAGACCTCAATCCAATAGATAATTTGTGGAGGGAATTGAAGTCTATGTTGCCCAGTGACAGACCCAAAACATCACAGCTCTAGAGAAGATCTGCATGGAAGAACGGGCCAAAATACCAACTACAGTGTGTGCAAATCTGGTGAAGACCTACAGGAAATGTTTGACCTATGTCTGTCAGGAATGTGTGGAGTGATGCAAGGACCCAAACGCAGACGCCGAGAAAGGTGCAGGATATTTATTAGCTGGTGGTGGAGTAGTGCTGATGATGGCAGGAACGGAGAGGCAGGACGGGAAACAGTGGGACGACACACCATGGAGACGAAGACAATCCAAGACATCAACAACAATGATCCGGCGCTGAGTGAAGGGAAGTGACGGGTAATAAAGGCGAGAGGTGAGTAGGATCAGGTGTGAATGATTGGAGAGAGGTGCAGGACATGAACAATCAGGGGCAGAGCCCTAGAGGTTCTGACAATGTCATTGCCAACCAAGTTAAAATTACAAAGTATCAAGGTGAATTTATTTATTTATTTACCAAATACTTATTTTCTGCACCGTTATAGAAATTAATTCTTTGAAAATTATACAATTATATTTCCTTTATTTTTTTCCTTAACATTCTATCTCTCACAGTTAAAGTGTACCTGTGATGAAAATTACAGACCTCATCTTTTTAAGAAAGACAACTTAAACAAATGATGGCTGCCAAATACGTTTTTGCCCCAATATATTTCCAAATATGATAAGGTAGACAAGGAGTGGTTCAGATGGTAAGTGTATTTCTTCCTTTGTTTCCAGAAGGTCTTGCTGCAAATGAGTGTTAGAGGGTGGACAGACAGATGAGTGCCTGGAGGGTTTCCATGAGAGCATCAGAGGAGCAGTGTTGTAGCAGGCAACTTAGAACCAGGAGAGGATTCATTGGATTGATGGAGCTGTCAAGGGAGGCCGGTTCAGAGATCCAGGAAGATGACATCCAGAGGATGGAGGACTGTAAGAAGGGAGACAGAGCATGGGGAAGAATAAGTTCCTAGAATAAACAGCAAAAATGTTTGAAGGCCGGATTACCATATAGGTGAAGAAACCATCTGTCGTCTGGTTCAGGGAAACTACTGCTCTAAATACATCTCTTTATTATGTCAGATGTGCTTCAGCTGGAGACCACGCCTACCAGTTGCACCCTACAGAGAAATAGTAGGACAGACAACACAAAAACCAATGCCCCTCCTGCACACAATACTGTGGATTTGACAGAGGGAAATTTCTACTGGTCCCTAAGAATACAAGTTGGTGATTAATGGAAAGTCATTTTTTCTATTAGTTTGCTGTATTTAACACAAACTGCCAAAATTGCAGAGCATAAGCAGAAGACCATTTCAATTACCCTCTGTGTGACATTTGAATGAGCCAAAAATGCTTTGCAGGATGTTGCTGTCATAGGTTCAATTTCACCAGACATCAAGAGTTTAACTCAAGATGGGAGGTCCTATCTGGTGCAACTTATTGAAAGGTCTTGAGAAAAAGTGAGAGTTCCAAAGATGGGGAAAAATGACTCAAAAAAAGTGCCAGGTTAAACACAAAATCTTGAATACAAAACGACAACACGATAAATGCAGCAGTATATAGATATCTTACACTTGCTGAGATTCAACATGTTTATTTGAGTTTAAAAATAAATAATTTCATAATATGGGAAAATATGCTAAACAAATGAGAACTGGAAGACATATGATTCATCTGACATTAATCTAAATTAACTGGATTATACACAATGGCCAGAAAGATTAAACATGAAAATTGCAACCATTAGGTAACTGTGGAGCTTTTATGATCAGTTTTATATTATTATTGCTTATACTTTGAGCATGTGGAGGTTTGTCTGTACCTAAGTTCATGGCACACTCTTAGTTTCTATCAACTGTATCAACTGTTTTATTTTACCAAATAAAAGTGCTGTGGCATTGAGTTTAGAAAGCAGCATTTGTACCAGAAAATACACAAATTCTACATCATTAACAGTAAAGATGGGTGGGGGGGGGGGGGGGGAGAGAAAACTTAGAATCTTAAAAATACTAAGCAGGAAATATTCTGCAGTGTTTAGAGTCATGGGAAACGGTTGGTGATACCAATCTACAGTATCTATAGAACAGAAAGTCGCAAGACCTTTTCACACTTACCACCAGACTCAGATGCAAGTCTGTGTGAACCACTTTAGTAGTTTATCTGGTCACACAATTTACACTAGTATAATGTTAGATCATGTTCAAAAATATTAAATGAAAAGCACAGTATCTTATGAAGAATTGCCATTGTATCAAAAAGCATTGTACTCTCATATATTCAATAAGTATAAACTAGAAATAAAGGATAATAAATAGACAGAACATTGACACCTGGTGTCACTGAGGTCATAGCAGCTAATAGTCTAACTTGAAGTCTTGTATAAATGTTGTATCAAGGTCTTCTTCTCAATTTATATTTTTTTATTTATTTAATTGTGATCATTTCTTGTATAAAGGGGAAAAGAAACAACAACAAAGCATCACAACAGAATTGTTACTGTATACAGGATACTGTTTATCTTTTACCTGATCTGTTGAAGCATGTGCACTACAAAACCTTCATGCAATCCAAATCTCTTAGAAAATGTATAATTTCTCATGGCAAAAAATTGAATCCAGATGTTCACATGGCTCAGTCCGACATGAAACAATCATTGTTAATAAACCCATCCTTACCTTTATGTTCATTTATTAAATTATTAATACAGTGAGATAATATATAAATCAATACAAATAACAATCACAGGCATGTCTACTGTCATTGTGGCTAAATGTCTGTAATTCTCCTGCAAAGAGTACACTATGAATTATTTTTTCTTATATATTGTACACAAAAACCTCTCAACTGGCAGTCTTATCGATTACTCTGTGCAGATGCATGCAGGTTAAAACCAACTGTTGGAATGAAATCAAAGACCTACCTGCAGAGCCTGTACAATGAGCAATGAAAATAAAAAAAATAAAAAATATGAACAGTATGCTCTCTTTGCTCAAATATGTCATAAAGGACATTCTTAGATAAACTGACAGTCATTTGAGATTATATACTTTTTAACATTTGTTTTTTTAATTGCTTGACAGATTCTGTTAACCAAACATCTTGAATGGAACAGAAAAAACCCAGTACTCTGGATAAAGTAATCTGAGAAGCTAAAACAGATTTGGCTTTCAAAGACAAGAACAAGGTAAAACTCAAGGACAGAACATTTACCTGGAATAAACCAAATACCAGGCTTTGTAAAGTATTATGGAAGTAACAAAAATTATGAAAATCTATCAATACTTCAAACCTAAAAAAAACCATTACAACCAGAACACAAAAGTATATAGGCTTCATATTTATTTGAGAAAAAGATTTTATAAATTATATTTTGATTTTAACAAGAATAATCAAATTTTTGTCAAATGTGAACAAAGTTTGTGCTGTGTGAGCAGAGGGCAAGCTAAACTAACACAAATTAATAATTTAATTAAAGCCAAGTCAGTTTCCCTCCTTTTTAAAAAGATTTAGAGGCAATTTATTTGCATAACGAACCTACACCTCCTTCTGCGTATATAACTGAAACTTTCAGAGATGCTTGCTGCTACTCCTTGCAAGCTCAGATTGTGATCTCACCATGTTCACCTTCTGTAACCTGGTAGCACTGATGCTTGTGCTCAACTTTAAAACTCAAGGTGAGTGACCATTTTATGACTGGCTGTGGATTTAACATATGGTATTTTGTTTTTGTTAAGGCCTATATCTGTTTCTGCTTCAGAATTGTATTTTATGCTGTAACTTTATTCTTATTCTTATTATTACAGTAAATTACAAATTCTGTAAAATGTAAATAACACTGTATATGAAAAACAATGTCAAAGTTGATGTAGCGAAAATCATTGGAGGCCATGAGGTTGCAGCGCACAGCAAGCCATATATGGTGCTTATAGCAACAAAAGACGAAAACGGTTGGAAAAGACACTGTGGTGGATTCCTTGTAAGTGACGATTTTGTAATGACTGCAGCTCACTGCAAAGCCAAGTGAGTTTACCATAATTTATTTATTTATTATTTATTTCTGTTTTAACAGATTTAAGTTATGTGTTGGAAGAAGATAAATAATATAAATACATTTTTCCAGGTCCTATGAGGTTTTCTTAGGGTTGCACACATTCCCTGACAAAAACAAACAAATTCTGTCTGTGAAAGAAGAATTTCAGCATGAGAGCTACAATGAGATAAATTATAGAAATGACATAATGCTCTTGAAGGTAAAATACCAATTTCTAAAGAAAATCGTCTTAAAGGGGCTATATGCAATTTTCTGATTTTAAACTCGCGACTGATCCCATGTGGCCAAAAACGGAACTGCTCATCCTTTCTGCTCGCTCTCGCAGCGCGCGCTCGTGCGCCGGTCGCTCTCAATCTTCTATCTTTTCCGGGCACTTGTCAGGGGTTTAACTTTCTTAGTCTTATGTGGAGTTACTGTTGGTGTCAAAGTTGTCCTGGGTCTCTTCTGTGTATTCACACAATCCATTTAACTGCTTGCGGGTGCTGACTACCGGTAGTGGCATAGTGATCTGAAATACTTAACATGAACGCGCTTGACGTCACATCCGCAGACAGCGCGGGAAAATCGGACCCGACAGAAAATAGAAAAAATTGGAGACAGGCTTATAGGTGCACCCACTGTGAGCTGACAAGGTGTCAGTCATAAATGGTCAAATAAAAAGGCTATTGTTACGTTTATTTTGGGGAAAAAGTTGCATATAGCCTCTTTAAAAGCGGAATATATTTTCATTACTTTCATCAACTGTTCAAGATTTTGTTGTAAATCTGCTGCTCTATCAACAGAGAAAAATCTTGTGTCTGCTTTTGTACTCTCAGTTGTCATCCAAAGCAAAGCTGAACAACAATGTGAAACCAATCGCTCTGGCAAACAAATGTGATGTTACAGTGCCAAAATCATGCATAGTGTCTGGCTGGGGACAAACAAACCTGGAGAACAAACACATGTCTCATACACTCATGGAAGCCAATGTAACACTTATTGAAAAAGAGAAGTGCCCTCAAGAAGATGTGTACTGCTCTGAGGGAGACATGGGGCCAGGTCCAGTAAGTTCCTGTCTCTCCTTTTTTAATTAGAAAAATATAATTACTTGTAGCTCAAATGGTAACCACATATTGTGTTTGTGCTTTCAGGGAGACTCTGGTGGTCCATTGGTCTGTGAAGGTGGAAAGGCCTATGGGTTGGTGTCCGCAAGCAGGAAACTGCACCGGGGTTCCATGCTATATAAGTACACAAAGATACCTGAATACAGCCAGTGGATTAATAACATTATGAATCCCAATGTAAGCAACTTCTAGAATACACAAAACTCTGATCAAATTAGGCATTTGAGTAATTGCAAACGTATTAATCTGGAAACTGAGATATTAATGTGATTTAGCTGTTTAAAACTGCATGTTTCAGTATTTCCTACAGCCGTCCTGCAGGCTGCGAATAAGTACAATATGCATGAAAACATAATCAAAATGTTGGCTAGCAGATGTATATACATATGCTATTTGTAAACAACTATAGATCAGCCTAAATGCTGCTTTGTACGTTTTTTTTTCTTTGATGGGGATCCAAATAAGAGTTGCTAAAGTTGTTTTGCTCTGTTTACAAAATAAAGCATTGCTTCATCGCCATGCAAGTCTGGGCTCTTATATAGATAGGATTTTATATATATATATATATATATATATATATATACACACTACCGTTCAAAAGTTTGGGGTCACCCAAGCAATTTTGTGTTTTCCATGAAAAGTCACACTTATTCACCACCATACGTTGTGAAATGAATAGAAAATAGAGTCAAGACATTGACAAGGTTAGAAATAATGATTTGTATTTGAAATAAGATTTTTTTTACATCAAACTTTGCTTTCGTCAAAGAATCCTCCATTTGCAGCAATTACAGCATTGCAGACCTTTGGCATTCTAGTTGTTAATTTGTTGAGGTAATCTGGAGAAATTGCACCCCACGCTTCTAGAAGCAGCTCCCACAATTTGGATTGGTTGGATGGGCACTTCTTGCGTACCATACGGTCAAGCTGCTCCCACAACAGCTCAATGGGGTTCAAATCTGGTGACTGCGCTGGCCACTCCATTACCGATAGAATACCAGCTGCCTGCTTCTTCTCTAAATAGTTCTTGCACAATTTGGAGGTGTGTTTTGGGTCATTGTCCTGTTGTAGGATGAAATTGGCTCCAATCAAGCGCTGTCCACTGGGTATGGCATGGCGTTGCAAAATGGAGTGATAGCCTTCCTTATTCAGAATCCCTTTTACCCTGTACAAATTTCCCACCTTACCAGCACCAAAGCAACCCCAGACCATCACATTACCTCCACCATGCTTAACAGATGGCGTCAGGCATTCTTCCAGCATCTTTTCAGTTGTTCTGCGTCTCACAAACGTTCTTCTTTGTGATCCAAACACCTCAAACTTGGATTCATCCGTCCACAACACTTTTTTCCAGTCTTCCTCTGTCCAATGTCTGTGTTCTTTTGCCCATCTTAATCTGTTTCTTTTATTGGCCAGTCTCAGATATGGCTTTTTCTTTGCCACTCTGCCCTGAAGCCCAGAATCCCGCAGCCGCCTCTTCACTGTAGATGTTGACACTGGTGTTTTGCGGGTACTATTTAATGAAGATGCCAGTTGGGGACCTGTGAGGCGTCTGTTTCTCAAACTAGAGACTCTAATGTACTTATCTTCTTGCTCAGTTGTGCAACGCGGCCTCCCACTTCTTTTTCTACTCTGGTTAGAGCCTGTTTGTGCTGTCCTCTGAAGGGAGTAGTACACACCGTTGTAGGAAATCTTCAATTTCTTAGCAATTTCTCGCATGTAATAGCCTTCATTTCTAAGAACAAGAATAGATTGTCGAGTTTCAGATGAAAGTTCTCTTTTTCTGGCCATTTTGAGCGTTTAATTGACCCCACAAATGTGATGCTCCAGAAACTCAATCTGCTCAAAGGAAGGTCAGTTTTGTAGCTTCTGTAACGAGCTAAACTGTTTTCAGATGTGTGAACATGATTGCACAAGGCTTTTCTAACCATCAATTAGCCTTCTGAGCCAATGAGCAAACACATTGTACCATTAGAACACTGGAGTGATAGTTGCTGGAAATGGGCCTCTATACACCTATGTAGATATTGCACCAAAAACCAGACATTTGCAGCTAGAATAGTCATTTACCACATTAGCAATGTATAGAGTGTATTTCTTTAAAGTTAAGACTAGTTTAAAGTTATCTTCATTGAAAAGTACAGTGCTTTTCCTTCAAAAATAAGGACATTTCAATGTGACCCCAAACTTTTGAACGGTAGTGTATATATATATATATATATATATATATATATATATATATATATATCCAGAAGTTTTGTTTCTTCTCATATACTCAATAAGTATATGAGCCAGATAGAAAGGATAGTAAATAGACTGAAATTGTACACATGAAACGACAAAGATGTATTTGAAACATAATTATCTAGAAAAGCAGACCCCCACCAAGGCACCTCAGTCCAACATTATGAAACTTTTTGAGTTATGTTGCTAAGTAACAAACAAACAAATAAACCCTGGTAAAACCATAATCTCCTTGGCGTAGTAGGTAAAGATAGATGGGAATAAAATTGACCTGTAATGATTGTGTGCGTGATTGTAAACTAAAAGAGTTAACACCAGAAATCAGCTGGTAGAACCAGAAAATGGAAATCGTATTACCTCCTCCACAGTGACATCTTGTGGTGAGTTTTTTTTATTTTGCTGTCCAACTCTACTGTTTTTATGTACACAAAATAGCTAACTCATTTCTTTTTTGTAGCTGTTTATTGCTGATATATTTCTTTCGGTGTCTGTTGTACTTATCAATCAAGTTTTACCTGTAACCACATCTAATAAAAACCTTTAAATCCTTGATTTAAATCTTTAAGTATTAGGCCCACAATTTGTCCAAACATATACTGAGTTTGGCATAAGTTATAGTTGTAAAAGTTTAAATATTTGACTACCAAGGTTTTTGATAATAAAAAGTGTATTTTTGGAGAAATACAAATCTAATTCAATTACTCAATTCAAGAACTCAATTATTCAATTACAATATTAATTTAAGCAGGTAAGCTTAATATAATAATACAGTGGCTTGCAAAAGTATTCGGCCCCCTTGAACTTTTCCACATTTTGTCACATTACAGCCACAAACATGAATCAATTTTATTGGAATTCCACGTGAAAGACCAAAACAAAGTGGTGTACATGTGAGAAGTGGAACAAAAATCATACATGATTCCAAACAGTTTTTACAAATAAATAACTGAAAAGTGGGGTGTGCGTAATTATTCAGCTCCCTTTGGTCTGAGTGCAGTCAGTTACCCATAGACATTGCCTGATGAGTGCTAATGACTAAATAGAGTGCACGTGTGTGTAATCTAATGTCAGTACAAATACAGCTGCCCTGTGACGGCCTCAGAGGTTGTCTAAGAGAATGTTGGGAGCAACAACACCATGAAGTCCAAAGAACACACCAGACAGGTCAGTGATAAAGTTATTGAGAAATTTAAAGCAGGCTTAGGCTACAAAAAGATTTCCCAAGCCTTGAACATCCCACGGAGCACTGTTCAAGCGATCATTCAGAAATGGAAGGAGTATGGCACAACTGTAAACCTACCAAGACAAGGCCGTCCACCTAAACTCACGGGCCGAACAAGGAGAGCGCTGATCAGAAATGCAGCCAAGAGGCCCATGGTGACTCTGGACGAGCTGCAGAGATCTACAGCTCAGGTGGGGGAATCTGTCTATAGGACAACTATTAGTCGTGCACTCCACAAAGTTGGCCTTTATGGGAGAGTGGCAAGAAGAAAGCCATTGTTAAAAGAAAACCATAAGAAGTCCCGTTTGCAGTTTGCCACAAGGCATGTGGGGGACACAGCTAACATGTGGAAGAAGGTGCTCTGGTCAGATGAGACCAAAATGGAACTAAATCCAATCGAGAATCTGTGGCAAGATCTGAAAACTGCTGTTCACAAACGCTGTCCATCTAATCTGACTGAGCTGGAGCTGTTTTGCAAAGAAGAATGAGCAATAATTTCAGTCTCTAGATGTGCAAAGCTGGTAGAGACATACCCTAAAAGACTGGCAGCTGGAATTGCAGCAAAAGGTGGTTATGCAAAGTATTGACTCAGGGGGCTGAATAATTAACGCACACCCCACTTTTCAGTTATTTATTTGTAAAAAATGTTTGGAATCATGTATGATTTTCGTTCCACTTCTCATGTGTACACCACTTTGTATTGGTCTTTCACGTGGAATTCCAATAAAGTAAGGTGTTACAGTCTAATGGTAAGAGAGTAACAGTCTAATGGTATTTGTGTAAAGAAAAAACCAAAAAGGAAGAAAGACAAACATGAGCTGCTGGATGGACTCCATTGTTGTTTCTTTCATCCTATTCTTCTGTGTTTTTCCTGCGTCACCTACTTCCTCGTCCCTCCAGTATGATGCCAGGCTAGCGTTCACAGTAAACCCAAGTACTCAAGGAGAGTTCAGTAGGCAGTGGAAACGCCCCCAGAAAAGTCAAAAAAAGCGGACCGGACCGCACTAATTGTTTTTAAATGAGCAGAGATTGCAAAAGCTGAGGTTTCACAACTGAAATTATCTTAGCTTTATCTTATCAACACCCCGCATAACCAGGTTGCCTTTAAAGGGATAGTTCGCATTTTTAGACATGAAGTTGTATCCCATCCTCACCATCAGCATAGTGCATATACACAGACCCATATCCGTGGTCACCTCCTGGTCAGAGCTGTGGCCATTAGAAGTCTTTCAAGAAAGTAGTCTCTAGTTTCGGGGGCCAACAAACTGCGCCGTTTTGCATCAGAAAACTCTATGAATTTGAAAACATGATTCATTTGCACCACAAAAAAAACTGCGTTTTTACGTTGTATTGATCAGTAGGCTATGTAATATTTGACCACATTCATTATTATTACTGATAATACACCAAATGGGCTACATAATGTGGGCTCAGCTTCAGCTTGGAGCACTTCTATGTCCTCTCGCTCTCTCTTTGCCCGTTCTAGCTCTATCTGCTGAAGTTCGGCATCCGTGTCCTCTGGTTCATAAAGGTATCCCTTTGGTGTTGTGGTAAAAAAAGTTTATTCTTCATCCGATCCATCTGGCATTGTGCTAGAATGAGTTTCATCATCAGATGTTTTGTAATCAGACATGTTGTCGGCATTTAACAGTGGAACAGCTGATGGGAGGAGCGCAACAGTTGATGCTGGCCGCAGCGCGGCTTGATTGGAATGGAAAGAAAAAAGTGTCTAGTAATAATGAGTTGCGAATTTTGGCCGCCGTTTTTTTGTGATGCAAATGAATCATGTTTTCAAAAGCATATAGTTTTCTGAAGCAAAATGGCACAGTTTGTTGGCCCCCGAAACTAGCCGAGACTACTTTCTTGAAAGACCTCTAACGACCAGAGCTCTGACCAGTAGGTGACCACAGATATAGGTCAGTGTATATACACTATGGTGATAGTGAGGATGGGATACAACTTCATGTCTAAAAATGCAAACTATCCCCTTTTAACATCACAGATCTTCTTTACACATATCTCTTCATTCAGCTGCCTCCAGCCCTCAGATTCTTTACTCAGGGCCAAAAGCACAACTTGATCATACAAATCCCCAGGAACTCCTTCACACCTCCTCTGTTTGCCCAGAGAGGTTACTCTGGGGCTGCTGGCAGTTGGATGTTCTACATTGTAATATGGATTAACGGTTTCAAAAAAATATTTTGGTTATTCTGGCATCTAAATGACAGAAAATATAAATAATAAGGGCTGTGACCCAGAGTAATTTTCAACCGGTGAGTGATTCTCTTTTTTCTTTTGCTGTAGTAGTTCAACAACAATTCAGCTTGAAGACTCACAAAGGCCTGATGAAACATCAGTTCACAACTGTTTCAGGCATGTAAACACCCCACTAAAGTTAACTTTTGATTTTAACCCTTGATTTTCAATTTTATACAAGTGAAACTGACCTTCAAACAGTTCTTTCAGAAGCTACCCTTTTTCTTCAGCTTGTCATGACAACATAAAAAAGATATTAAAATAAATTAATAATCTTCTTATTTGCTCAAACATTTCTTGTCAAACTTACAGAGAAACAAAAATGAAAACATACAAAAATGTTCTCTTTTAATTTACAAAACGTACATAAAAGTACCATAATGTGAACTAACCAGTGTGTAATATTTTTCTAAAGCAACGTGCAAGTCAAGCAGAGGAAGTTGATAATGATAGCCATCAGCAGTTTTTGCTGAACATGTTATTTGTAGAGATGCAAAGATTTCAAACAAGAGACCTGGGACAGGAAAAAAACAACTTTGATTTGAAAACCATAAACAGATTGACACATACAGGCCTACAGGGAGGGGATGTGGCTTCAGCAGACAAAATAGTTGGCTTCCTGATTCATGCACTGCTAATGGGGAGATACATAATAATAATAATAATAATAAAAAACTTTATTTATAGAGCGCTTTTCATACAAAAAATGCAATTCAAAGTGCTTTACAGAATAAAAATCACCCCCCCACAAATTTAAACACTATTATACCCCCCCCCCCAATCCTATCCCCATGTGCGGACACATTAAAGAGCAACATTAAAAGGAGATTAAAATAGAAAGTATGATGGACACTGGGCCGAGTACAGATGTGCCAGGTTGGGTAAGGGAACGTCATCAAGGGAGCCATCTGCCCCAGCAACAGCGGGTCAACAGCAGCAGCCGAGGCACCGACCCGGAGGGGGGGAGGCCAGGATTGTGACCTCCACCCAAGCACCCCTTGGAGAGCACCCAGGCAGCTACAGCCGACCACTGCTCCCAGGGCAGAGGGCTCCCATAGAGGAAACACTGGAACGATGTGTCAATGGTTTTTTTAATTTATTTTTGTATCCGTGTAAGACAGTCTAAAATGTTAAAATACACAAATAAATAAATAAATAGATCGAAAGGTAGGTAGGTAAATGAATACATAAATTAAATTAAATTAACGAGATAAGTACAAGACCAAGTAGTACAACACTGATCAATAAAAGCATGAAAAGCAAATAACAGGCAGTAAACAGTAATCAGTTAATTAAAAGCTAGGCTAAAAAGGTTAAAAAGGTGAGTCTTGAGCCTACTTTTAAAAACATGAATGTTCTCTGCGGCCCTAAGGACCTCAGGCAGCCTGTTCCAGAGGTGAGGGCCATAATAATGGAAAGACGCCTCACCATGAGTGTGTGTCCTGACTTTTGGGATGACAAGTAGACGGATGCCAGAGGAGCGCAGAGACCGCGAAGGTTCATATGGTAAAAGCAGCTCTGATAGATAAGAAGCCCCAAGACCATTAAGACACTTAAAAACCATTAAAATAACCTTAAAATCGATCCTAAGACACACGGGGAGCCAAAGCAGTGATTCTAAGACAGGTGTAATGTGTTCCCATCTCCTGGTCTTTGTCAGGACATGTGCTGCTGAATTTTGTAGGAGCTGTAAACCTGATATACTCTTTTTGGGAAGACCAGAAAGCAGGGCATTACAGTAATCAATTCTACTGGAGATAAAAGCATGCATCAGCGTCTCCGTGTTGGCCAGAGAGAGAATGGGGCGGACTCTGGCGATGTTCTTAAGGTGATAAAAACCTATTTTAGTGATATTTTTAATGTAAGGGATAAAAGTCAGCACAGAGTCAAAAATCATGCCCAGGTTCTTCACTTGTAAAGAAGGATTAAAAGACAGTGATTGTAGTTTTTGTAAAAGCGTCTCTCTCTTGGCCTCAGGACCGATGACTAAAACTTCAGTTTTGTCCTGGTTGAGCTGGAGAAAGTTTTCTGCCTTCCAGGATTAGATGTCTAAAATGCAGTTAAAAAGTGCATCCATTGGCCGTGTGTCGTCGGGAGACATGGAGATGTACAGCTGTGTATCATCAGCATAACTGTGAAAGTTAACTCCATGTCTCCTGATGACCCTGCCAAGAGGGAGCATATAAAGGTTAAAAAGCACTGGGCCAAAAATTGAACCCTGGGGCACACCACATGTAATCCTGTGGACCCTAGAAGAGCAGGTATCTAAACTTACCATAAAAGTCCTGTCTGTGAGATAGGATGTAAACCATTTGTGAACATCACCAGAGAGGCCGATCTGTTTTAAACGAGTTAAATGGTTTCATCATTGCTGCAAATCTACAATAGACAAACATATATGAACAATTAATTTTTTATAAAACATATCAACAAACTGCTTAGAGTATTACAACCAAATATTTTTTTAATGGATGGTTATTTTATAACAAGTAAACTAAATATTAAATACAAAAACTTTTTTCTCAATTAAATATTTCAAATGGGACCATTGACATAAAAACCAAACCAATATGTCACCATCTGTAAACTTTACTGTACTTTTGGCCAGCTGTTTTTGAGGTGATGTGCAAACCTTTATTCCTCTGAACACTGTGTGTACAATAGCATCTAAAGATTTTAGCCTCATCTGACAATTTCACTGGCTGGTCCAAATCTTTCAAAGCAAATTCTTGTGCAATAAATGTGCACAGTGGTCCTTGAGGTTGCGATCATTACTTTCTGTTTTTATTGTAAAAGCTGTACATGCTCTTTCTTTATCACAACAGACCACTTTCTGTGGTTCTCACTGGATCATGTAAGCATTTTTGAATGACTGATAAAGAACCTAAAGTACACTCATCTTCAGATTAACTGTTTTTGGTCTTCTCCCCTTTGTTTCACATTCACTAAGCAGTAGTACAGGTATCAGTGTGGCACTGTACTTTTTGCCTCACCACATGGCTTTTCACTGCACATTAATGTTGTGCCACAAAAAGATAGGATTTAGCTATAAATAATTATGAATAATTGTTTAGGGCAATTATAAATAAGATTAATAATTCTATGTCAAAATCATCAAGTTTGGGGCACCACCTGGAATCCAGGAATATCAATACCCAAATTGTTCAGTCTCAGTTTATGTTTATGATTATCTGCCTGATAAGGCTGAGATAATTAAAGAATAGAAGAAGGAATAAGTTCTTGTCGTTCTTTGAACAGCAAGTTACTACACATGTCGGTGAAATAACGACTTTCCAAGATACAAGAGTTTATTACAAAAATAATTCAACTTTCAGTTAAAATAATTTAATCAACAAACTCACTAAGCTAGTAACACATAACTAAACTACTAAGAAATATAATAATAATAATAAAACTAACACCTAAAAGTAGACCGTAAAAGTGATAAATATGCAAAGAAGTAGAAGCAAACACCAATAAATTGATAGTGATGTCCCAGTTCAGCATGAATATGTTGCTTAAAGACTAAGGCTTGTATTGAAGAGTTTTGGGAATGAAGCCAGATTGAGTTTAAACTTATTGTGGTTAGTTTAAAACTAATTAGCACCTTTGGTTTGTTTTCAAACCACCAATTCACAATACAAAGCAGAAGTGAAGAAAAAACTGTATTTGGAAGAAGTAATGTTTCATTAAACCGTTTGCTGAATTAGAAATCAATATCTTTTGGAGAATTGATTCTATTTTATGGATCGGTCACCGCAGTGATTGATCTAATTTAGTATTTTGACATACTAAGAAGGCGGTTTCAAAAACAACTTAAAAGATTAGTTTTGGTGTTTAATCTACCTCTTTTATTTTATTTATTTATTTATCTCCCATTATTTTTCTCCCATTATTAATCACCCAGTGCTCCTACCTAGTTCCAGTCCTGGGGTTCTGCTCTCCCTCTGCCAGCCCCAGGAGGGCTGAAACCCAAGCCGCCTTCATGTTTGGGGAGTGAGCAGGCCCTTCTTTTCACCTGATGGGGCGGGGTTTCCCTATCTGGACGTAGCGCGTGGAAGGATTACGTTATTCCAGCCAGATCCTCCCCAACCCTTCAGGCGCCCCGGCCGGCCAGGAGGAGGCAGTATATAGCCCCAGGACTAGTGCATGTTTTTGTGGGGTAGCTTACATTAGCTGCTCAAGGGAACACGGGGAGAACATGCAAACTCCACACAGAAAGGCCCTTTCGCCAACCCCACCCAGGGTGTGGGTGCCGATGATGCGGGGTAACAAACACACCCTCAGCACCCACAGCGTCCCCGGTGGTAATTGAACCCAGGACCTTCTAGCTGTGAGGTGAGCTGCTCTATCAGCTGCGCCACCGTGCCCCCAAGCTATCTGTTTTAATACCATTTTAATACCATTTTGAATACCATTAATGGCAGTCTTTATTGTTCATGAAGTCGAGCAGTCAAAGGCGGGCCCAAGTGGTTCGCTGGAGCAGGTAGCCCACAGCTAACTCACGTGGAGCTGCTTAAAGTCACTCTGGTTCATTTATTAAACACTAAACCAAGAAAAGAAAAACTCCTGTCAGATTGAGTCACTCAGGTTGCAGGATATAAAACGACTTTCCATCCAAAACCTCGAAAATCACAGTTCAAACCTCCAGGCCGAACGACCTCTTTGTACCCAAACAACAAATGAAATTTTACACAAGGTAACGAATCACACTGAAAACAAACAACCCTTAAAGGGGCTATATGCAATTTTCTGAAATTTAAATTCGCGACTGACCCCACGTGGCCAAAAACGGAACTTCTCTTCCTTTCTGCTCGCTCTCGCAGCGCGCGCTCGTGCGCCGGTCGCTCTCAATCTTCTATCTTTTTCGGGCACTTATCAGGGGTTTAACTTTCTTGGTCTTATGTGGAGTTACTGTTGGTGTCAAAGTTGTCCTGGGTCTCTTCTGTGTATTCGCACAATCCATTGAACTGCTTGCCAGTGCTGACTACCGGTAGTGGCAGAGTGATCTGAAACATTTAACATGAACGCGCTTGACGTCACATCCGCAGACAGCGCGGGAAAATCGGAGCCGACAGAAAATAGAAAAAATTGGGATACAGGCTTAAAGGTGCACCCACTGTGAGCTGACAAGGTGTCAGTATGCTCATCAGGAGATGTTTCAGTCATAAATGGTCAAATAAAAAGGCTATTGTTACGTTTATTTTGGGGAAAAAGTTGCATATAGCCTCTTTAAATCTTGTTTATCCTAAACTAATCTCGCCTCCGCCCAGACAGACCTTATTGAACGGTTAAAGTTCACCAGGTTGCTCCGCTGATGATCGGGAAAGCTCAAACAACATTAGCTGGATGGCTAACAATGGGTGCTGTCGGTTAGCAGTGGGAGGCCTTATGGCTTTTGGGCCGCAGGTAGCTGCCTTTAACTGGAACGTCGGGTCGTCCTCTCCGGCTTGGTTAAACACCGATCAGCTCCGATCTTCCTTCACTGACAGTACCTTTTTCCGCAGCTTTCCAGCACCGCATTCATCCCACATAGGCTTTGTCGCGGTGGGTGTAACAGTCTCCCTTGGAGTGAGTGTCTCCTAGAAACTTGCGTCCTTTCCCCTCGCCAGCGAAGGAAGGATTTCCTGGGGCCTCTCCTAGCACAAGCCTGGCCCAAAGCCTAAGCGGAAGAGAACGTAGGCCGGCGGAGACAGCCCTTACAAAAGCTCTGGTTCTCTTCTTCTCCTGTTGGAGCTAGATGGTACATTCTTAACTGAATTGTAGCACTCCTGAGGTGCCAAGAACAACCATGGCATTGATTTTATTAACTTTGAAAAGGTGCAAAATGTAAGAACAGAACAGTCTAATGTGTCAATCATGTTTGAAGGAAGGTTACATTGAAACCGATTTCCTTCTTAGCTGGCTGGGTGGTTACAAGTTTTTATCATTTTAAAAAAGCCGCAGGAGGTGTAGTTATTGCATACAATCTGTCCCGCCTCCATACTTCCTGGTTCCAGGCCAATCACATGTGAGCTGGCAAGTTGCCAAGTCTTTAACACAAACACTGCAAAACAATTGTAATTCGACACCCACCCGGCTAGAAGCTGACATTGAGCTAACAATGCAAGCAGTAGATTAGAAAAATATAACATCTTGATATTGCTGTAAAATGTATTTATCTACTTATCAACTTACTTTGTATGACCCGTCTTCACTAGTCATCTTGAATCTTCGGATAACAGCGGACTCTTTTGTTTTTCTACATGGACTGCAGTACTCAAATTTGACCACAAGATGTTATTCTTACATATTACACTTTTAATAATCTGGTTAGTAGTTTGCCACTCTATGCTTTTGAAGTGTTTTAGTATCAGATTGAAATTTGGTTTCAGAAAATACTTAATCTTTTTTGATTTGACTCTGTCTTTTACCCAGTGGTTACTAGAAATTGCATACCTGGGGCTTCATTAACAAATGTGTGTGGACTTCCCACTAAAGCATGGTGTAGGTTTAAATTCAGAGATCTGGATACTGCATGCACAAAATATCCATAGTAGAAAGCTATGTATCTTAATCAATATTGAACTGAGAGCACATGTGGGGATATCAGTTCTGCTTTGACATTTTAGCATTTTCATACGGAAACAAATGTAAATAAACCCAGCATGTGGAATTCTCTTGGCTGCACAGTCCAAAAAACATGTCTTCTTGTGACAAGAAGAGGAACTGAATAGGACCAGAATTGAAATCAGAATTCCTTTAATTGCCAGGTATGTAAACAGGGTTCACATATCGATCAAGTATCAATCAAATAGCAAATAGAGTTTAAAGAGTAAAGTGGTTTGAATGGAACGTAAACCTCCTGCCTGAAGGGAGTGGCTCAAACAGTTCATGACCAGGGTGGGAGGAGTCACTTATGATCTGACCTGCACCCTTCAGAGTCCTGCAGATGTTTAGGTCTTGGAGTGGTTCCATCCAATCACCTTCTCTGCAGAGCAACGTACTGCAGTCTGTGCTTTTCTTTGGCAGTGGCCTCAAGGTACCACACAGTGATACATCGAGGAAGTGAGGATGGACTCAATGATGGCTGTGTAGAACTGAACCATTATCCTTGCTGGCACCTTGAGTTCCCTCAGCTGGTGCAGGAAGAACCTCCTCTGGTGGGCCTTTTTAATGAGGAAGCTGATGGACGTCTCCCACTAGAGGTCTTTACAGTTGTCATTGCAGCAGGAGACCAGACGATCCACCTCTCTCCTGTAGACAGACTCGTCACCCTTTGTGATAAGAACGATGAGGGTGGTGTCATCTGCAAACTTAACAGTCTGGTGGTCACATGTAAAGCAGTTGGTGTAGAGTGAGAAGAGCAGAGGGAAGAGCCTTGGGTGGGTGCTGGTGTTTATAGTGCGAGTGTCTGGCATGTTCTTTCCAATCCTCACGTGCTGTCTCCTGTCAGTCAGGAAGTTGGTGATCCACCAGCAGATGGGGTCAGGCACGTTCAACAGGGACAGTTTGTACTGGGGGGATTGTGTTAAAGGTGGACCTGAAGTCCACAAACAGAATCCTAACAAAGGTCCCTGTGGAGTCCAGATACTGCAGGATGTAGTGAAGAGCCAGGTTACTAGCATCATCTGCAGATCTGTTGGCTCTCTAGGTAAAATGCAGGGCATCTAGAAAGGGGGCTGTGATGGCTTTGAGGTGGGACAGAACCAATGGAATACAAGTTTCAGAAGTGTGAAAAAAAATAGTTGTTTTCATTGTATTTTGCTTAAATCTAATTAATTACAGGTTAGTTGTGAATTAATGACGATTAATCACCTCCAAATCTGAGACCATGATCTTGAGCAGAAAAAGGGTAGAGTGCCTTCTCCAAGTCGGGGGTGAAGTCCTTCCCCAAGTGGAGGAGTTTAAGTATCTGGGGGTCTTGTTCACGAATGAGGGAAGAATGAAGCAGGAGATCATAGGAGGATTGGTAAGACGTCTGTAGTGATGCGGGTGCTGTACCGGTCTGTCGTGGTGAAGAAAGAGCTAAGCCGATTTACTGGTTGATCTACGTTCCTACCCTCATCTATGGCCAGAAACTCTGGGTAGTGACCAAAAGCACGAGATCATGGATATAACCGGCTGAAATTAGTTTCCTCCGCTGGGTGTCTGGGCTCTCCCTTAGAGATAGGGTGAGAAGTTCAGTCATCTGGGAGGGGCACCGGGAGGAGGCCCAGGGGAAGGCCCAGGACACGCTGGAGGGACTATGTTTCTCGGCTGGCCTGGGAATGCCTTGGGATTCCTCCCGAGGAGCTGGCCCATGGTGTGACACTGGCCCTTTACATAGCTCCAGTTCCCATTATTATTTGCAGTGATCTTGCAGTTGCAGTGTTGGTTAGTGGTGTTAGCATGTTTGTCAACCAAGGAGGCTTACCTGATATGAAGTGACTGCTGCAGATTGTTTCATTTTTAATCACCTGCTGGTTCCAATCGCTTTTTCTGATCGCTTGCAACCATAGACATGTTTTGTTTGCCTTGAAATGGTTGCAAGTTGAAGGAATTCTACAGAACTTGGACATTTTGTTGTTTTTATCAAAGCAATTTGTGCAACCAACAGCACAACAAGACATTATCACTAGTGCTGTCATGAGATTAAAAAAAACTTTGAGATTAATTAGTTATGATCTGTAATTCTAATTAATCTCTTTTTTAATTTCACCTAATAATTGCTGAGAAAAACCCTCATCTTAAGGTATTTTCTTTTAAATTCATTACATTAATGTGGCAGAACAAAAGCTTGATACATGTAATAAAAAAAAACTGGCTTTATGAAGTCATTTATTGTATTTAATCAGACTTGAACAGATGCAGTCCCAGCCATTTACATTCTGCTGTTTTTGTGATTAGTCCCAATTGGCGCCTCCAACCTTCTGCTTGGAGCATGCGCGATTCATTAGCGTTCTGGACGCAGTGGGGTAAATATCTTTTCTGAGTCCAGCTGTATTACGGGTTAAAACAACACGTAATATGCGCATTATTTTTGATACCAATGGGCGTCCGGGTGGAGCTGCAGTGTGCGGTGCAGACTAGTTGCCTGCTGTGAGCTCTGAGACGGGACAGCGCACCGCTGCTTGGTGAGAAAAGGAAAAACATTACATGTTTCAGCCAAAAGTTTCCAATACCCCCATTAAAATTTGCTGAATTTGCCGCTAGTTCATTTTATTTTATTTTTTGAGAAAGAATCACTAGAGGACTCTAAAAACTAACCAAATATAGCAAAGTTGGCAACACTGTCGGCACTCACTTCGCCCTCCCACCACAATGGAAGCCAGTCATCTTCTGATGAGTTTACAGTCCATCTGTCAACTTCAGGGTGTGGTTAACCCCGAACAACTCAAGCCCAGTGCATAAAAGGGGTTCTATTTAAAAGGAACTCACATGCAGACCCTGTAAAATTAAAGATTACAAATTAGATTAACGCGATTAAAAAACATAGCACATTAAATATGGGTGTAATTAAATAATCGCTATAAACGCGAAAATCTGACACCCCTAATTATCACATCACTTTCTGCAGACAACAGTGGATGTAGCGCAGGGAGTGACGTAGACTGATAATCCCTCTATATGGCCTGTGACTGAGAAGAGACATGGAACTGTGGCTGCAGTTTGGGTTTGCCATGCTGTTTACGTGACCAACACCGAAAGCACCGTGGGTTGAATTGTGGGAAAAACAGAATGGGTCATTCTGTGCATGCGTTAAAAAAAACAAAAAACATTAATTCTACGAATTAATTACCTGTGTTAACATGTTAATTTTGGCAGCCCTAGTTTTGTTGTTTACATTAAGGTTGGAGGAGGCTGAGAGTGAGCCAGAGCTGAGTTTGTCAGTGCTACAGGTCTGGATTATGAGTGCATGGAGTACTAGAATTCCAGCAATGTGAGCTTTGTTTTCCCTTCCCCTCCACTAAATAACCAGTATAAATCTATAGCACCATATTCCGTGGAGACTCGCGAGAAGCTAACTGTTTTCCCAACTACCAATGCTAAGACTCTGCTACTAATATCTACCATAGGTTGTAGTATGGCGGCGTGCTCACATGCACCAAGTCTGTTCTACAAATAATTTGATCAGATACAGACACATAAAAACAAGGTTTATTTATTTGTCTGTGTTCAAAACTTTAGTACATCACAAAATTCTGCATTAGACTATCTTTTGAAATTGATAGCACAAAGGTGATGATTGTCTACAAACCAGATCTCAACTGCTTTTATTTCTATTCTCTCTAATGAGCCCAATAAGACAGTATTCTCTTTTGGTAAATTTTTGCTGGAGGGAGCAATTCCTTTTTGTGCTTGCACCCTTTCCTTTATCTGCTCGCTCACTTGCAGTGGTTGCCTGTTGGAAGAGGCCTAAAGATAGAAATCCACTCTAATTTCTCAGAAACATATCTTCCTGTTTTTTTGTTTAATCAGATATATTGAAGAATCTGTGTGCCACAAAACCTTCATACCAGCTGTCTCTCCTTATCATGTAATGAGTGCAGAGATGCTTTCATGAAGAGGCCTGCAGAGTTTCCTACAACAAAACCTTGACCCTGTTCATAGTGAGGTTGAAACAGCTAGTTGATCAGCTTGTCTTCTCTCAAAACAGAATAATGATCACTGATTAAAAGCGCCATCAAAGGTTCAGCTTCTTTAAAACGGTTGGTCTCTTATCTTTTAGCACAAACTAAAATTAGTATCAGCAAGCTGTTTTCTAATCATGTCTACTGTTACTGTGGTGAGATGTCTTTGGGTGCGTTTTCACTTTCGGAACTTCAAGGTAAATTTACCGGAACTTCACAGTATGCCTGTGTCTCCACCCCACTGGGCCGGCCCGACAGGGCTGTTTTTGGGGCCATTTCAGGAACCAACCGAGTACCAGTCTTGGGGTATGTAGGCTACTTCGAAATGGCCCTGCAGAGTTGCTGGGCGGGAGCTGTGGTTAAGTCATGCTGATTGCTTGTAACTCAGAGGAAAAGGAGCAGACGTTGCCAAACAACAGGCTTTGTAAAATTAGAAGAGTTGCTGGCAAAGCAGTCTATAACGACATAGCAAACAGAAACACTGCAACCATCCCTGCTTCTTCTGTGTCTATCGCTTATTATCCTCTGCTGCTGTGGGTGCCTTTTGGCGCTGATATGTGATGCTACTCACTGCCAAAATGGTTGTGATATACAGATGTCTTAGCTAATTCCTTAAAGGGCCAATTTTGTATGGAGGCCTGACGGCTGAGAGGAGCGGGACAACAGATTTACCCCAATAGATACAAGTCCAGTAAAATATCCAGAGTTCCAGTGGTGGAAATGTGGGAAATGATTGCAAACTGGGTGCTCAGCCTCAGTGTTGTGGATGGACCTACCGGGCCAGGGCCCACCCAGTTGCACCTAAGCCCACCCTAAGGAACTGCCAGTTCATAGGCGCTGATTTACTGTTCTGCCAGTGGGTGCACCTGCACTATAACTGCATTGCCCATGGTTATTTCCATATTAACCTGACCAACACAGCACACTGACACAATACAGTAACTATATAACAGTCATGGCCCTCCTGCTGTGTGTCGGTTTGTATTAAAGAGTGAGGCATCTGCTTTTATACATCTATGTACACACGGCAGGCAAATGTGCATCAAATCCAAAAATGTTGCCCAAATCAGATTTATTTCAGAGTATATTCACAACTGATTAACACACGTTGACATGTGTAACATTGATTTATAGTTAGAGAACATTTTCCAGATTGTATTATGTTGTCTGCAAGTGAAACATCTTCCTGGGTCCGGATTAAAGCTAAGAGACAGGTAAACGTCAATGCAAATAAGGCAGAAGGTGAAATGAATAAATTATTATTAAAACCAGACTCGAACTTAGATCGTCCCATTTATAAGTAGAGAGCTCAACCTCCATGTCTCAGCGCAAATT
Source organism: Valencia hispanica (assembly GCA_963556495.2). NCBI lineage: Eukaryota > Metazoa > Chordata > Actinopteri > Cyprinodontiformes > Valenciidae > Valencia > Valencia hispanica. The sequence continues at coordinate 19,479,360 of OY747705.1, forward strand.
CACTTACCTGTTCAAATGACACGGTCACTGAGTTAACGGTCCTGTGCACCTTTGTTCCGCTGTTAAGCAAGTTTAATAGTTTCTCAAGCTTTAGATTAGCAACACTCTTCACAAAATTAAAACTGGTTATGGTTTCTGTATCTGCTTATATTGATCTATATTGATATTAACTTGTTTAACGAAGGCCCATCCAAAATTACTATGGTCCATCCAAAAATGAAAACCTGGCACCGTGCCTGATCAGGCTAGCAAATTTTCATGGCAGAGAACATTTTCATGCTGCTTTCTCACTGCACATCAACAGAAATTGTTTTGGGGTGCATTCAGAGGAAATTTTCTGACATGTCTTGTCAGACATTTCATAAGAAATTGCTGTTGATGTGACTGATGTTAGATAATTGTCCTGTTTTGCTCACTCATGAGACCTTGCACAACTTTCTCCTTATCCTCCTCTCCCTATGTTGAATGTTGGACTCTATAAGTGCACTAAGACTTGTTAATTTTTTTTACGTGTCCTGTTTGGCAGTGTGGAGCTCAGAATTGGTGTCTGAGTACCAAGTAGAAGCCCAACAGATTGACTTTCACAAGCAGAGCAGTACAGCCTTTGCTATAGTCCTCCACTTGATATATGTGTGAAAAATCTTTATTATGAATTGTTGGGGTTTTTATTTCCTGATGTTATGGACATGGAGACGGAAAATTAAGGAGAAGAAAGAAGGAAGATGAAGAAGAGAGGTAGGAAACAAAAAGTCAAGAGAGAGGGTGAGTTGAAAATACAAGAGAGGAAGGGGAACAAAGAAAACACAGGAAGACATTGAAGTCTGCCTCCATACCCCCAGGACGGCAGAGAGAGGGAGAAAAACAAAACAAAACACGAAAAAGGAACATCGACAAAACAAATCAAACATTGTGAACTAAGAATTACACAACCACATCACACAAAAATAGATATAAAAATACAACAACAATGTCACCGAAAAACTCATGGTACTGATTAATCATGCTCTAGTAATGATAACCTCAGCCCAAGAATATATCCTTAAACACCAGAGACCCCACATCTATGTGTGTGTGTTAGCATGCTGGTGCATATAAGGTTTCTCCATAAGAGTGTTCGATAGCTGGTGTGAGCAGGCATCAATCCGTCTCCCAGGAATCGATGCAGACATGAAGGAGATCGGAGGAAAGACGTCCAAAGGACCCCCAGAGCCCCCGGCAGACCCGGGTGGGGCCGACCGCATCCCCCAAGAGTGGAGCAAAGGAGAACCCCAGGGGAACATCTAGCAGCCACTATGCAGGGGCCCGGGGGGCAGCAGTGACAAGCCCACGGGTCCCACCGGTAGAGCCGGGGCCCAGGGGCACTCCACCCCCCAGCAGGGACCCGACAAGGGACCGGCCGACGAGGGGCCCCCAGCACTGCAGGGGCCGCGGCCGGCCGCCACGCGCCGCCTCCACCCTAGGCCAATCCCCACCGCCGACATCCCAGCGCCCCACCGATAGCCGCAGGGGGCGGACAGCATCCCCAGGCCGGGCTCAGCCAGCATCCGGACACCAAGTTGTACCAGCTCCCGGGTCCTGATCCCGCGCAACGCAGGGCGCGGAGACCAGGCATCCAACGAGGGCCAAGGTCGGTCCAACCCGCCAATGAACCGGCCACGCACGGTGCGCACAGAACAGGTGATCAAACGAGCAGAGACGCCGGATCCGCATCTCGCCGAGCCACCGAGCAGGCACCACCCAACAATCCCAAACCTGGCACCTCTAAAAGAGGTGCCCCAACCAACCAAAGGAAGATATCGGCCCAGCGCATCGGCCGACCGACACACCGGCCCCCCCAGGCCCGGCCAGGCATGCACCAGGTCCGAACCAGATTGACCACCGATGCACCAGCAGGCAGGGGCCCCCGTCACCGGCGGGGAGTGACGGAGGGGAAATAGGCCCCCCATTAAGTGTAAGGCCTGAGGTGCGCCAGGTGAGGGAGCAGACCAAGATCCAACCTGACAGGTAGACAAAGACATACAGACACAGTCATACATTCCCTCCCTCTTAAACCCATACATTCTCACTGACTCACCAAGACACCCAAAAAAATGACGCTGTACCCTCACTCACACACCCCATGCACACTTTATGCTCCCAGGTCCAGGTACCGATGCCCCAGTAGAGCCACCAGCCCCCGGAGCCGGGAGATGGACCCCCTACCTTCTAGGACGGAGACAAGCAGACCGCCAAGGGCCCCACAGTGGCAAAGCAGCCCGACAGCCCAGGACCCCGACCAGACCGCCTGTTCCTCCTCCGGACCCCAACCCCTGATGGCCCGTAGCGAACAGGGGTGGGAAAAAACCCCTAGCCTCCATCCTCCCGCTCTTACTATTACTTTTACTAAGTTAGTTTTAAACTATTGATTAGTTTAAGACAAATTAGCACAATTTGGTTTGTGTTCAATCCAAATTTACAATGCAAAGCAAAGTAAAAACAAAACATTTGATGTAAGTAATTTTTTATTAAATAATTTGCTGAAATAGAAATCAATAACCTTTGGAGTATTGATTCAATTTTATGGATCAGGCACCGCATTGATTGATTTAATTTTAGCATTTTGACATACTAAGAAAGCAGTTTCAGAAATGACTTATAAGATTAGTTTTTGGTGTTTAAACTATCTATTTTAAGGCCGATCTGTTTTTTGAATACCATAATTAGCAATCATAACTGTTTATGAACGCTAAACGCAAACACATAAACAATGTTCATCAGCACCAATAATGCACAAAGTTACTTTAGTATGTAGCGCAGACTAACGGGTCATTCTATATAACTTAGCACCAGAGATCAAAGAAAAGCTCTGTTGGAAAGGAGTGACTCATGTTGCATGGTTAAAATGACTCTTTCTGTAGGTCAATAACCTTTTAAAAACACTGTATATACCACAGGCCAGGTTTGTATCCAAAAAATTTAAAAATGAAATCTTACAAATTTAGTAAAAACCCAGTAATATAGACAATAAAAAGCTGATTTATCTCTGCCCAGAAACAACCTTACTTGAACAATCCTTAGATCTTCATTGAAGAGTGAGTTTGTTGTCTGGAGAAAACTCAACGATCAAGAGGGAACAGCTGTGGTTAGCTAGGTGGGATATGATCAAAAATCACCTGAGCACATTTTTAGGAAGGTTGTATGAAGCAGGAATTGCGTGGAGCTGTGCGTACTCAAGATTTTATAAATCCCAATATTTCTTTGTGTAAGCTATTTTTTTTTAGCTGAGCTTAAGGAGACTTTTGTATAGGTTCTGTGCAAAGTTTTATAAATGAGTCTCCTGAACATTTTGTATGTCGTAATCCTTCAGGATTGCTATTCTATTGGACTTTTGGTCACTTGAAATTTCAGCTCATTCAGTGTTTTTACTCAGAATTAGATTTTTATTTTTAAACCACAAGTTTAAAACAGTTATTTAGGCAGAACCACTTTTATATAGTGAGAACAACCAGCTAAATAAAACGGGTAAAACAATATTGCTGCAATGGGTACAATTATTAGTGTCTAATTTTAGATGCATACTTTAAGGATAATAGGACACAAGGTATGATAAATTGCACCATGTCTCTGAAATGTTCTGTTGTTTCACTCAAATACTTTTTCATGATTCAAACAGAAAAAAAGCACGATTTTTGGTTCTGCTGTCTGTGCAGAATCAGAGAAAAAAAACTTTTATCAAACGAAACAGATTCCTTCCTCATAGCTGTGGTTCAAAGCCACATCATTTGCATGTGCAGCTTAACCTTTTGTTCCACCTGAAGCAACCATATAAAAAGGGATGCTTTCAGAGATGTTGCCACTCCTCCTCAGCAGCTCAACTGGATTGTGATCTCATCATGTTTATCTACTGTAACCTGGCTGTATTGCTGATTGTGCTAACTTTTCATAGTGAAGGTGAGTCTCTATTGTAGTCTGTAAATACAAATTGAATCAACATTTTATTGTGCATGTTTAGTCTTTGCTACAAGTGTTTTTCCTGATATTCATCAGTTTTCAGGCTAGAAGATGAACACTTCATAAGATGTGTTTTGTCTTCAAAATGACTTTTTTTCTATGGCGTTAACCTGTGTCATTGTCATCAACGTTAACGTTGAATTTTTACCAAAAAAATTCACAGTTCATGCAGGAAAAGTGATAGGAGGCCAAATGGTTGTGCCACACAGCAGACCATACATGGTGCTTTTGGAAAGGACGGATCAGAGTGAGGAAACAAAATACTGTGGTGGATTCCTTATTAGTGAAGATTTTGTGATGACTGCAGCCCACTGCCAGGCTAAGTCAGTTTGACATGATTATGTATTTGATTAAAATTAAGTCTGCTTCATAAATGTAGAAAGGTAGGAAGAAAAAAACTCAAAAAACATTACACACTTTTTTTTGTAGGTCCTATAAAGTGTTCCTTGGGTTACACAACTACAATAAAAACCATCATTTACATTTGTCTGTGAAGCAAGTCTTTCCACATAAGTACTACAATGAAAGTGATTACACAAATGACATAATGCTGCTGAAGGTAAAATAATTTATATTGATCTAAGTCATGACTATGTGGTTCTCTATTTGTAATTTTGGTTTCTTATATTTTAACATGTACTAAATGTGTAAAAATAAATACAGCAGATAGCAATATCTATTTCCTTTTAAATACCAACTACACGTATTCCTCTAGTTGTCCTCCAAGGTAAAGTGGAGCAACAATGTCAAACCTATTGTTCTGGCAGGTGAGCAAGGTAGCTCACTGCCAAATCCATGCTCAGTCTGCGGTTGGGGGCCAACATCTAAGGACTCCTTTATGTCTTCTACACTTATGGAAGCCAATGTCACACTTATTGACAATGAGCTGTGTGTCAAAGAAAATGTGTACTGCTCTGAAGGGGAAAAGGGACCGAGTGAGGTAAATATATATATATATATTTTTGTAGAGAACATAAAATATTTTCTTCAATGTTTGTCATACTCCCAACATTCTGTGTATGTGCTTATAGGGAGATTCTGGAGGTCCGTTAGTCTGCGAAGAAGGAAAGGCATATGGAGTGGTGGCTGCAAGCAAAACAACTGATAGTTCCACTCTGTATAAGTACACAAAGATACCTGACAGCAATTACTGGATCAATTATATCATTAAACATAACTGAAACCGCTTCTAGGCCACATTTCACATTGATCAAACTATTTGACAATGATTAAACTTCTGTGCAGGAGTAATGATCTAATAACTGTTTTTATTTTGTTTGTTAGTGTTGTAGTTTTGTATTTTATACTGACATTGACTTTTTTAAACTGCAGACACTGAGTGGTATATCCTGAATGAATACAGATAAAATGTATGCTAGGCCTAACAAATTTTATTACATTTGTTTTGCTTTTTTAAAACCATTACAAGCTCATAGAAAATATTGCTTTGTTCAACTTGCATGGTATTTATGTTAGAGCTTGTTCTACTATAGATTTATTAAATTGATTTTGAAACTAAAACAAAATGCTCTCTTATCGCCACATGCCATGTTTTTTTTTTTTCTTTTAGCCAGAGTATATGATTATCTGAACTTTATAAGGCATGTCAGGTTCAACAAATGCTATAGGTAGTTTAGGATTTTTTTTGTGTTTGTCTGAAGGAGGTTGTGGAAACACAATACATGACAAAGTTGTAGGGGAAGAATAGGCACACCAGTACAATCAAACCACCAGCTTATACAAGAGGTCTGTGTGAAAATAAACCCAACCCAAACCAAACAAGGGTTTTAGACATAACCATCTCCAATACATCATTTGGACTCAAAATGATTACATATTTATAAAGAACAGAGAACAAAAAAACTAACATAACTTTCAGCAAGCCAACTCTTCTGGTAAGCAAGGAATCTTGCCCTCTGGAGGCAGAAACAAAAACGGTTTATGAGTTTATTTTAAGTAAGATAAACTTACTGAAAATGTTTTTGTTTTATCACCATCAACATTAATTTTCTTTAAAATATTTTATAAATGTTTTATGTTTAACTTATTACTTCACATGTATGGGTATACCTTTTAAAGGATGTAAAACACAAACAAAATACATTTTCCCTTCTTTACAGGTGCGTAACCTCACTGAAAAATGTTTTTGAAATAGATCGACATGAAATTTGACTGTATTCTATCAGTGGGGGAAAAAGTTCAGAAATATTTATTTTTTTATTATGAATGCAATGCATCGTTGTAATTTATTTTTTGACTGAACATTACAGACCAGAGGTCATTAGATTGAACTGCAAATGGTGAAAAAGGTAATCTCTTTGAGATAAGCAAAGTAAAGCAAAGGAACATATAATCAGGGACAGGTGCATTCCTTAGCAGTCATATAAAGTATCACAAAGGAAGACGTCAAGAGTTTGCCAGCAATAGCAGGTAAAAGTGTTGTGACACAGGTAGGTAGGTTTTGCCTATGAATAATTATGAATAATTGCTTAGGGCAATAATTTTATGTAAAAATGTCCAAGTCTGGGGTACCACCTGGGATTCAGGACTAATTAATAGCCAAATAGTTCAGTCTCAGTTAATGTTTATGGTTACCTGCCTAATGAGGCTGAGATAATTAAAAACAGATGAAGGAATAAGTTCTTGGCGTTCTTTGAACAGCAAGTTACTACACATGTATGTGGAACAATGACAAACGACTTTCCAAAATACGAGTTTATTACAAAAAAGGAATTTAACCTTCAGTTAAAATGCTTAAATCAACAAACTCACCAAGCTACTAACACACAAGTAAACTACTAAGAAAAAGGCAGAATTAAAAATAAAAACTACCAAAAGTAAAAATGTAAAATGGACAAATATGCAAAATAGAAACAATAACCAATAAATTGATTGTGATGTCACAATTCAGTATGAATATTTATGCTTAAAGACCAAGGCTTGTGTTGGAGAGTTTTGGAAGTGAAGCCAAGTTAGTTTGAATCCAATTGTGATTAGTTTAAGACTAATTAGCACCTTTTTATGGGGTGCCCCCTGGGACATTATTCAGAATTACATTACCAATACACATATGAAATTAAACTCTTCTACTATACTGAAAAGCTTGCATATAAACTACTGAGAAAATATAGCTTTTATTCAAATTCAAATTCAAAAATACTTTATTGATCCCAGAGGGAAATTAAGTGTTGGTATAGCTCATATAATTAATTATTTAAGGAGTTGTTATAGATGATGATGGCTGTGAGCAAGAAGGATTTCCTGTAGCGGTCTGTATTGCAGCGAAACTGAAGAAGCCTCCGACTGAAGACGCTCTGTTGTATGACAGTCTCATGAAGAGGATGCTCAGGGTTGTCCATCATTTTTTTGATTTTATGAAGAATCCTTCTTTGCATTATCATCTCCAGATGTTCCACGGTTGTCCCAAGAACAGAACCAGCCTTCTTTATCAGGTTGTTTAGCCTTTTTAAGTCCCTGGCTCTGATGCTGCTACCCCAACAGATGACGGCTGAAGAGATTACACTCTCCACAACAGACTTGTAGAAGATCTGCAGCATCTTGCTGCAAACCTTGAAGGACCTAAGCTTCCTCAAGAAGTAAAGTCTGCTCTGTCCCTTCTTGTAGACGGCTTTACTGTTCAGTCTCCAGTCCAGTCTGTTGTCAAGGTGAACTCCGAGATATTTATACTCCTCAACCACCTCCACTTCTTCTCCCATGATGGAAACAGTGTTTGACTTATCCCTGTTTCTTCTGAAATCTACAATCATCTCCTTTGTTTTGTTCACATTCAAGGTGAGACGATTGTTTCCACACCATGTCACAAAGCGGTCCACCAGCTCCCTGTATGCAGCATCTTGTCCATCTCAGATACACCCGACAATTGTAGAGTCATCTGAGTATTTCTGCAGATGACAGGTCTCTGATTTGTATTGGAAGTCTGAGGTGTACAGAGTGAAAAGGAATGGTGAGAGTACAGTTCCCTGTGGTGCTCCTGTGCTGCTGACCACCTGGTTTGACACACAATTCTTCAGTCTCACAAATTGTGGTCTGTTGGTCAGGTAGTCATTGATCCAGGCTATTGTTTCCGGAATTGCGCCGCTCAAGGTGGCAGCATGTTGGAGTAGCTCTGTTACTTTGGTTCATATTTTTTTCTTTTTTTAAACTTTAATTCTTCCATTTTTGGTAGAAACATTGTTTTTGTGGAAAACTGTTCTCTCTGGTTTTGAATGCTGTGCAGCTGGAAGGATTTTTGCTGATACTTTTTATTTTTGGACATTTGTTATGATGCATAACCATGGCAACAAGGTGGTTTACAACTGGCAGCAGCTGATTAACATCATAAAAGCTCAAATAATACCTCAAATACAGCCAGAAAACCCTGATGAGTTGAAAAGAAGACGCCATAGATCCAGAGTATCCTCTACATCAGACAACTACAGAGCGTCTTCAGTCAGAGGCTTCTTCAGATCTGCAGAGCGCTACAGGAGATCGTCCCTACCCACAGCCACCAGCATCTACAACAAATCTTTGAAGGAACTTGGATAATGAGTTACAACAACATTTAATTTCCCGTTGGGATTAATAAAGTAATTTTGAATTGAATTGAATTGTTGAGGGCTCCACCTGTGTCTTCAAGAGTTTCTAACAAAGTAAATCAGGCTGAATTGTGTTAATTGCACTGGAGAGATCAAAGAACATGATCCTCACACAGCTGCCTGCTTTGTCCAGATGACAGTGGGTTGGTTGAAGCAGGTGGATGATGGCATCTTCAACTCCAACTCCACAGCGATAAGCAAAATGCAGTGGGTCCTGATACGTTCTTGTTTGCTTATTCAGGTGGGCCAACAGGAGTCTTTCCAGGACCTTCATGATGTGGGATGTCAGGGCAACAGGTCTATAGTCATTGATGACTGATGGGTGAGTTCCCTTTGGTACTGGAACAAGGCAGGATGTCTTCCACAACACTAGAAGCTTCTCCTGAGTTAGGCTAAGGTTGAAGAGGTGCTTCAGAATCCCACAGAGCTGCTCTGCACAGGCCTTCAGCACCCTGGGGCTGACACCATCTGGACCTGCAGCCTTGTTCCGGTTCAGTTTCTCCAGCTGCCTCTTCACCTGACTTTTGGAGACAGACAAGTGGGAGGGGGAGGCAAAGGGGGTAGCAGCATTTCCCGACTTGGTTGACGTCAAACTTGTGGAATCAGAAGACTCCATGGCTGAGGTGAAGGATAAAACATCTGAGATGTAACAGGGAAGCTGTTGATCAGAGGAGAGTGGGGTGTCTGTTTGGCTGGGAACAGGAGAGGAGGATGCTAGGCTAGTTCCTGAACTGAACCTGTTGAAGAATGTGTTCAGTTCATTGGCTCTGTCCAGACTTCCATCTATCCAATCCTTCCTGTCCTTAAAGCCGGTGATCTTTCTCATTCCTGACCAGACATCTCTGATATTGTTCCTCTGTAGTTTGTTCTCCAGCTTCTTCCTGTATGCCTCCTTGCTGTCTCTGATCTTGACCTTAAGTTGCTTCTGTATACTCCTCAGTAATTCCCTGTCTCCCTCCCTGAAGGCTCTTTTTTTCTTGTTTAGCAGTTCCTTCAGGTAACTGGTGATCCAGGGTTTGTTATTTGGGAAGCATCTCACTGTTCTGGTGGGGATGATGTTGTCCACACAGAAGTTTATATAGTCAGTCACACACTCAGTCATGGCATTAATGTCCTCTCCATGTGCTTGGCAAAGAGTCATCCAGTCTGTGGTTGCAAAACAACCCTGCAGGGCTTCTTCAGCTTCCTGTGACCATTTCCTCACAATTTTCTTTGTAACAGGTTGCTTTTGAACAAGTGGTTTATATTCTGAACAGACAAAAACAAGACTGTGATCTGATTGTCCCAGAGGAGGTCTTGGTTTGGACATGTATGCCTCCTTTACATTTGCATAAAACAAATCCAAGGTCCTGTTTTCTCTTGTAGAGCAGCTGACAAACTGTTGAAATGTTGGAAGTGTAGTAGAGAGCGAGGCATGATTAAAATCACCAGATATTGCCACAAATGCATTGGGGTGCTGTGTCTGTAGCTTAGCAACAATGGAACAGATGACATCACGCGCATTCTCGGCAACGGCTGAAGGTGGAATGTAAACAACTGCCAAAAGTACACTGGTGAACTCTCTTGGTAAATAATATGGACGAAAACCTACTGCCAAGAGTTCGACATCTGGGCTGCAGAGACGACACTTCACAGTAACATGTCCTGGGTGACACCATCTGTTGTTGACAAGCACTGCTACTCCACCACTTTTTCTTTTCCTGCTCGTTTTCAGATCTCTGTCTGCTTGTACAGTCAGGAAGTCTGGCAGAGAGACGTTGGAGTCGGGGATGTGATCCAGCAGCCACGTCTCAGTAAAACACATAACACTGCATTCACGGTACTCTGGCTGAGTCCTTGTAAGGGCTTGGAGTTCATCCATCTTGTTAGCCAGTGATCTTACATTGCCCATTATGATCGATGGAAGAGATGGCTTGAACTTCCTCTTTCTCTATCTCCTTTTCGCTCCTGCTTTGCATCCACGTCTCCTCCTTATCAACTCATCAGGGATTTGTGGTTTCAGTTGAGGTATTATTTCAGCTTTTGCGATGTTAATCAGCTGCTCCCGGCTGTAAACCACATTGTTGCCATGGTTACGCATCATAACAAGTTGTCAAAAAGTGAAATATTTACAGCAAAAATCCTTCCAGCTTTATAGCACCAAAAACCAGAAAGTATACAGGTCAAAAAAATGCAATCTTCCTCAAGAAAAAAGAGGAACCAATTTACAAAAAAACAAAACTTAATATGTAGCCAACAGAGCCACTCCAACATGCAGCCACCCAGAGCAGCGCAAATCTCAGAATATACACACTGGTGAGAACCTTCCATACATACTAGTGAAAAGCTCTCATACATATTAGTGAAAAGCTCTCATACATATTAGTGATAAGCTCTTACAAAGAAAACTCGGCTGAAAACAAAAGGTGACAGAGCCTTTGCAGCAGTGGCCCCCTCCTTGTGGAACTCCCTTCCTCTCAGCCTGAGATCTGTGTACTCTGTGATCTCTTTTAAAAAGCAGCTAAAAACGCATCTTTTTAAACTCGCCTTTGAATAGTTTTATTTGTTTTTCTGTCCCCTGTGTTGTGTTTTATTGTAAAGCACTTTGTAAATTTTTTTCTTGAAAGGTGCTATATAAATAAAGTTTTACTTTACTTACTTACTTAATTTAGTTGGATGACTGATGTTTTTCATTGTCACGACTTCTCGGTGCATTTAAAGGAGGCTGTGTCTGTCAATTAAGTTGTAGCATGTGCAAGGCGCTTCGAACTCACTTTTAATTCTTGGTAACGCATAATGGTGCGTTCACACTGCACACTTTGTGTGCGTCAGGCAATGCTCCCAACGCATCTAGTTTGACGCATGTATGTTGAAGCTTGCAACGCTTGCTTCACACCGTTCACACTGCACTGCGTCAGGCAACGCTCCCACCGCATCTATTTTGAAAATGTTTTTTTTTTCTGCTCCCGCTTCATTCAAGATACGTGTGAAGATACGTCGCTACAGTGAGACGCTCTGATTGGTTGGCGCACTGCGTCAGGTGCGTCAAGTCCGTCAAGAGTTCAGCTAGCTGAACTTCTGCGTTGCTTGCGTTTACCTGAGTTTCAAGCGGCAACACAGGTTGCGCTTGAGAAGTTGACGGAGCCAACGCAGACAACGCACCGCAGAGACTCTGATGGACCCCTGACGGACTCAACCGTAGACTTTACATGTAATCTTGCCGCAACTGACGCTGACGTTTGGGGCGGTGTGAACGCACCATAAGTACTCTAACGCGTTACTTTTATGAATGGATAACACTGTAACCTAACTAATTACTTTTAATTGATGGTAACGCTGTAACCTAATTAACTACTTTCCAAAGTAACTATATCCAAAACTGGAAGACAAAAACAAAAAAACAGTCTATGGAGGAAGTAGTGTTTCATTAAATCATTTGCTGAATTGAAAATCAATAACCCTTTGGAGATTTGATTCTATTTTATGGATCGTCACCGCAGTGATTGATCAAGTTTAGTACACTAAGAAGGCGGTTTTAAAAACGACTTATACGATCAGTTTTCGGTGTTTAAACTATATTTTAAAGCCGATCTGTATTTTGAATACCGTAAGTAGCAATCTTTATTGTTTTTGAAGTACTGGCGGTCTGCTAGCGTAGGCTCCACTGATCAGAAACAGTGAGGGGGTGATGTAGTTCATAGCCATTCGGGTGTTAGCTTAGCACCAATGAACAAAGAAAAAAACAGTCGGATAGAGAAGCTCATTTTGCATGATTTAAACGGCTATCGGTCGGTCATAAAACTTTAAAAACACAGTTCATACAACAGGCCAATTGGCCTGTTATATCCAAGTGATCTGAAGAATTACATCTTACAAATGCAGCAATAACACAGTAAAATAGACGAAAACAAACCTTAAAATTGTTTTCCTAAACTAATTAACCTCTGCCCAGAACAACTTTCTGTTAAACGATTCTCAAATCTCTGTTAAAGATTGATGGCGAAGGAAACTCGAGCCATAAGAGGAAGAAATCAGTCGTTAGCAGTTGGGCTAACAGCTGCATGTGCTCACAGCTAGCAGTGAGGCCCTGGGGTTCCGTGGCTAGCTAGTCACCGCTGGTTCAGACGTCGGGTTGTCTCCTCAGCTTAGCAGCTCCTGGCTCGGCGGCTCCAGGTGAGCAGCTCGGCTTGTGCAGCACCCGCACGTCCTCGGCTCGTTCAGCTAACGGCTCCCATAGCAGGCAGTTCCCCAGCAGCGTCAACGTTGGTGGAATATGTAAGTCAGAGATTCCTTCGGCAGAGTTTGAACAAGTCAGGTTCAGGACTTATTTTATCAGCCAAGTACAGTTCACCTGATCGATCGGCAGGCTATAGTGTCTTCTGGATTCAAGAAGCTCCAAACCTCGCCAGCAAAGTTGGATGTGTGCGTGCTGAAGTTTTCCCCCCTTTGTTTGCCATAGCTTAACGGGTAGTGAGAGCTAGAGTGGGGCATAGCTAGCTTAAGTCTGCTACACATGAGCGCCATCTGCTGACCAAAAAGTCATTCGAAGCTGTTTGCTCAGCAGATAGCTCGCTGTGTGCTGCTAATTTTCGGTGAGTTTTCTGCCTCATGAGGCGTTGAGGTGAAAATCGAACAGTTTTGATATTTTTCGCCTCGCGAGACAAAAAACTCACTGTGTGCGCTCTACATGAGCTGTGTGCTAAGGGCAAATATTCAAGTGACCAATCAAAACGTGGTCTCCGCTCACATGATTCTAAGATGGCAGCCCACAGAGAATATTACATTTTAGAAGAGAAACTTGTGGGTACTCAACCGCAACCCATATTTTTCTAACCTTCAAACAGTGGCGGTAGGGACACCTCATAAACAAAATGAGAAGCAGCATTTCCTCCAAATCCATCTCTGTCTCCGTTTAATTCATTGTTTTGACGTGAAAACAGGGGGCTGCCATCTTGGAATCATGTGAGCGGAGGATGCGTTTCGGTCGCTTGAATATTTGCCCTCAGTACTCAGCTCATGTAGAGCGCACACAGTGAGTTTTTCACCTCGCAAGGCGAAAAACATCAAACATGTTTGATTTTCACCTCAACGCCTCGTGAGGCAGAAAACTCACCTAAAATTAGCCAAACACAGCGAGCTATCGTCTAAGCAAACGGCCTCAAATGACTTTTTGCTCAGCAGATAGCTCTCGTGTGCAGGTAGGCTTTATATAGGGGTGATGATGTCACATGAAATTCTTTCCTGTTGAATCTGAAATTGGATAGCACTCCCACTGATGGGGAGGTCTGTGTTTTGGTCATGGCTGCGGCCCAACAGAAGGGACACAGAGGGATTAGATTTAGTTAAATTATGGACAGCTGATACCCTAAATGTGCAATGAAAAATATAAAAAATGTATCATAGTCTGTAGATTCATCAATTTTATTTAATCTTTGGACATTTTCATTTGTGCTGTAAAAGGGAGCTGTTGGACTCTTTGGTGGATCTGATCTCAGCTTTCAAAATAAAACAGAAACCAACAGAAACAGTTAGAAACAGTCTTTGAAGCTATTAGATGCAAAAACCAAGTTGTACAATCACTGACAGATCATCCAAAAACATGATTCTGTATTAGTTTGGTTCTAGGCCTGAATATATAATACCATTCAAAAATTCTGCTTGGTCCAAACTACTTTTTCTCATCGTGGATCTCTTACTTGGATACCATTTTGATAAATTTACAGGAAATCGCACACCTTTCTTTTAGGGGGAGGCAGAAGCTTGAGCACCTGCCCTTTTCCGCAATGATGCATTCAGAGTTGTTGTTATTTTGAGTGTGTGTGTGTGGAGGCCTGCCTGTGCCCCTCAACAATAGCATTTAATTATGAATAATTTAGCTAAATAAAATGATCTGGCTGCTGTTAGTCACATGATGATCATCAATCAATGCTCATTCTTGACGTGCCTCTGCCTCCACGTCCTTTGCTGCTTTGCGAGTGAGACTGGCAGTGAGTAGGGTGTACCCTATATTACACAAGAGCACTAGATAACTCCAACTCACTTCTGTCCACAACTTAAATTATCCATAAGTCACCTTATATCTTACTTGGTGATATTCTTAGGCTCATTATGTACTGTATTGTGGAGACCCACTTGTGTCTAAGCTTTAACTTCCTGGATAATGTCTTGACTTTTTGCTGCTCCTCCACATCGACAGGAGCCAGTTAAGGTGGCTCAGGTATCTGGCTAGGCTCTATCCTGAATGCCACCCTGGTGAGCTGTTCTGGACAGTTCCCACTGGAAGGAGACCTACAGCAAGACCCAGGACACGCTGGAGGGACTGTTTCTTGACTGTACTGGGAACACTTTGGGACTCCACTGGAGGAGCTGGTCCAAGTGGCTGGGGAGATGGATGTCTGCGCCTCTCTGCTTATGGTGCGTTCACACCGAACGCGTTTGAAGCGTCAAGGGCGTCAGGTTTACATATAAAGGAAATGCAGAAGCGCACTGACGCGCGTCAGGGTTTCTACGTCACGACAATGAAAATGGATTTCCACATTATTGCATAAAATCTGCTGCATTTGTTTACATTTAGACATGTGCATTATGTTTTTCAACATACACGCCAAGACAAGAAACAGTAGGAAAGAAGCTTGAAAACCATCAAACTTTTTACCTACCATGTCATATTTCTAATTTTGGGAATATACAACAAAATAGTCATTTTCTTTTAAAATCATCTTAAGCTGAGTAGTTCCTTTCCACGGACAATATTACATCTCTCCTTGACAGAGACATGCGCAAGAATTCTGTTTGTGGATTTTGTTTTTGTGTTCAAACATTTTCTTCCTTTTTTTCAAAACTTGCATCCTCTCTGTAAATCTCTTTTCCCCTACACTGACTACACCTTCACAGACAGCTGCAGCCAAAATTCACTTAAGACTGTGGACGTGACAGTGAATCTGAGGAGACATCCCCCAGCACTGCTTTCCTTCCAGCCACCAAGAAGCACAACTTGTTCATTTCAAGAACCTGGAACATGGTAAGAAGAACCATCAGTGATAAGTTATATAATGAACGCATTGTCAGTTTGAACTCCTTCCATCTGCCAAGAGGTACAGATGTCTCCAAAACCAAAATAAAATTCACAAGAACAATAGAAGCACTCTACAGTTACCATATTGCACACATTTCAGTAATACTGTGATATCCACACTTTTTTGTACTCTGGTTTTCTTTTTTGCAATTTCTGTAAATGTTCTGTATATAAGAGTCTTACATGTATACTTTTTATTCTTAATTGCTACTTGCGAGCCACCACCAGATGGAGCCAAACTGCTTCCAAGCATTACAAATGTGGCTAATAAACCTGATTCTACATAAAACATAGTTTTGCCATGCCCCCAGCTTTCTCGAAATCACAAAATATACATCAATGAGGTCATACTTTTATGTTATTTTAGCCACTAACTAAAAATGTAACAATCATTATATTCTTTTTAACATCACATTTTCCATTCTTAGTAAACTCAGGATTGTAGGAAGATGTTTGTTTACCTGTTGCTGACATGTTTCGGCGTGTCACTTCCGCCTTCTTCAGAGCCGTCAGGTGTCATCGACACATTGATGACATCTTCCTACAATCCTGAGTTTACTAAGAATGGAAAATGTGATGATAATCGAACACTCAGAAAGAATATACCAAAGAGGGATATTCTTTTTAATTACTATTTTCAAATTTTAACATTAAAAACTTTATTAAAACAAATATATTCTTGGTCAATTATTAGAAAAACAAGAGTTGCAAGAACAAAAAATTGCAGGAATATTGTAAATCAGGAAGCATATTTTTTGTTTTGTTTTTATTTTTGCTGCTGTTTTTAATGAAAGATTAGATAGAACAGCCCAACTAAAAAATAAGCTATGTTAAAGATTGGTCGGTGACTTCAGATTGTGTGCATAACTAATAAATGCTGATATGCAGTCAGTTTATAACTGTACAAACTTTGTCTGATAATTCGGATACATTTAAGCATCTCATCTGTTTCTTGGAAAATAGCTGATGAGAATTTGATTAAAAGCAGCAACAACAATGAAAATGTTAGTCTTGAACTTGTAAAGGTAAGATAATGATGAAGGATCCTCCATAGTGACACAGAACGCTGCTGATATCACATGAGTCCATCCTCCTGGATATGCTGTTTGCCACTAAGCCTGTAAACTAATTTTTGAGGCTTGTGTTGCTCCTTGCGGAAGCTGAGCTCTCTGTTCTCTGAATCAAAGAAACATATAAAGAGCATCAGATTAACAGTTAAGTAAAACACTTTTCACATAAATTAATCGACAGCCCTTTCGGGCTAGATTTGGTGCTTTATTTCACGAACATGTTTCATTATTTTCCTGCGAAGTTCCTTATGTGAAAGGGGCCGTTCGTCCTCATCAGTGACAGGAGACTCTTCTGCATCATGCTCCAAACTGATGGGTAAAACAAACCAGAGCTGTAAACAATATATGTTTCTATGTTCAGATTTAACTCTTAATCAAACTACAAGGCTGACCTGCAGACAGATGGGTGGATAGTGAGGTCTTGTTTGAGGACATCTCGATTCTGACCTAGAAGGGTTTTGGCCAGATCTGTTGGATTGAAGTCATCTTCCAAATCCTACACAAAAAACATGATGTCTTACAGGGCAAACATGATAGAAAATCTTCTGTAAACAACAATAATATATATAAAACTGATAAAACCTTAAACTTTAGAAAAGCCTGGACAGTGAGCAGCTCATTTGTCTTCTCCTCTACAAGATCCAGGTATGTCATTATGTTGTTCTCTGTGACCCCAGAGGAGAAGCCCAGCTTGTCCTCAACTGCTGAATGGTCGCAGCCTATTTCAGAGAAGATCCTGTTCACCCCTGTGAGATGGAAGGAGCATCTATGAGATTTCCTTTGATCTGTTTGCATTTTTTCTATATGACATACAGTATTAAAAGTCAAACCTGTTTTGATTTCATCCAAGATTTTGCCTAGAATGCCAGCTTGGTTTTCATAACTCTCTGCTTGAGATTCAGTTCTCTTTAATTTTCCTTCCATGTCTTTCAGCAAAGAGTGATGTTTTTGCTCCCGCTGCAGACCTTCAAAGTGAAACTTCTGCATCTCTTCTTTGACCTGCAGTAACATAAACTGATAGTAATAATTTCTACAATACAAGGCCCACACCTTCTCTTCCCTCCATTCAAATTTGTTGTTACCAACAACTCTATGGTGTGTGAAGAACTGTGTGACAATAAAAAAATTTAAGCAAAATACCTTATTTATCTGATCCTTCAGTTTCACAGCCTCATTGTTTTGCTCATTGACAAATTTGAGCAAGGCTAGGTTTCTGTCTTCAGCTACTCAACAAAACAGAAATACACCAATGAGATTATTTCAATTGGAAAAAACAAATCTTAAAACACACACTAATTATAATTATAATAATATATAATTATAATTAAGTGTTAAATGCATTAAACTCCTCATTCACACCTTCTCAAAGTCTATTAGTGATCAACAGTTCTCTAACCTTTCAGACCGCCTTTCAAAGTTTTTCTTTGGACTTTAGCAGCTTTATTATTAATTCTTATCTCTAGTCTTTGGTACATACCTGACCAAGACAGGGTATCCTGCATGTCCTGTCAACAAATATCAACAAATTAAATCTAATATAAAAATATTAATTTAGGCTCAATAGAGTTGAGTTACGAATGCCATCAAGAGTTTCAGCTTTTCTTAATCTCGATCCCCCCAAATTGCTGTCTAAAATATACAGGACATTATCTAAATTAGATGAATTGATAGCCCTTCCTATTTCAAAATGGGAGGGGGATTTATCAATCAGCTTTGACCAAACATCTGTCCTCAGATATGTTTAGGAACCTTTAAAATAACTAAAAGTCCCAATTTACAAATTATGTAATACAAAATCCTTCATAGGGTACCCTATACCCTCCATCTCTAGGGCTTCATCTTAGGGCCACTCTTATTTAATATCTACATGCTACCCTACAAAATTATAGCAACCAATAAGTTTACCTACCATAACTACGTGGATGATACTCAGCTTTACATTACAATGTCACTAGGTGACTTTGAACCCATCCAAACCCTAAGTAAATGCATTGAGCAAATCAATGGATGGATGTGCCATAACTTTCTCCAGCTGAATAGAAAGAAAATTGAAGTAATAATTTTTGGACCCAAAGAGATATGATCAAGAGTCAGCACAGAGCTTCAATTAATACAGCTAGACACTACTGATCAGGCACGAAACCTAGGTGTAGTTATGGACTCAAGACCTGAACCTCCAGGGTCACACAAAGGCAATAACAATGTCAGCCTTCTATCACCTGAAGAACATTTCTAGGATTTAAGGACTAATGTTGCAACGGGACCTGGAAAAACTCATCCATACGTTTATCTTTAGTCGGATTGATTACTGCAACAGCGTCCTCACGGGTCTGCCTAAAATGTCAATCAGACAGCTGCAGCTGATCCAAAACGCTGCTGCTTGTGTTCTCACTAAAACCAGGAAAGTAGAGCACATCACGCCAGTTCTAAAGTCCTTACACTAACTCTCTGTAGCTCAGAGAATAGACTTCAAAATACATGTACTAGTTTATAAATAATTAAATGGCTTAGCACCAAAATATATTGAAGACCTGTTGTCACTGTACCAACCACCAAGACCACTCAGGTCCTCCAACTCTAGCCTACTAAACATCCCTAGACTCAGAACCAAACATAGAGAAGAAGCTTTCAGTTTCTATGCTCCCCTTATCTGGAACAGACTTCCTGAGGAGTGTAGAGCTGCTGAAACTCTGAACTGCTTTAAATCGAGACTAAAAACCCATCTGTTTAAAATTGCCTTCGAGTAAATGATTCCTGTCATATGTATCAAATGTGTTCATGCTCTCTTGCTTTATTGATCTTTCTCTTGCCTTATTGTGTATCATGTGTTGTGTATGTTTATTGTGCCTCATGTGTAATGTGTGTTTCATGCTGATTTGCTACTTTTACTTTTAATTTCCAATGTTATATTGTATGTTTGTTTGTTTTGATTTTTAATCACCAAATCATGTAAAGCACCTTGAATTACCCTGTTGTTGAAAGTGACCATACAAATAAAATTCCCTTGCCTTGCCTATACAGGTCATGTTTAAGATGGGTTTTGCATCATCTGTTGGAAATGTAATATTCCACCGTCCCCCTTAGATTGCTTGCTGGAAAACCTAGATGGTGTCCCCATGAACATAAACTTAGTTCAAATGGCTCACATAGCCTTATGTATCGCTAAGAAAACTATCCTCCAGATCTGGAAAAATAAAAATGCTCTCAATATAAATCAGTATAGTGATCTTTTGTTGGCTCATATTGATCTTGAGGCAGCCTCTGCCTCCACATCAGATCAGTCTCTCTGGGCTCATTTGATCGGCTCCATCACCTTGTAAGGGGGGACTTTGGTTTCGTCATGCAGGGCATCGTTGCTGATTTGGAGGTTTTTGGGCATCTGGTGGGGTCCTTGGAGTGGGAATTTTTTGGGGGTCCAATCTGTGGTGGGGCTTTGGTGACTTTGGGTGGTGACTCCTGGTGGTGGCATGCGGTGCTTTCAGGGGGGTGTACCGGCAGACATATGTTATTGGCTTGGTGGCCGTGCTGCTCCTGGACAGCTGTACATCTCCATGTCTCCCAATGACACACGGCCAATGAATGCACTTTTTAACTGCATTTTAGACATTAAATCCTGGATGGCAGAAAACTTTCTCCAGCTCAACCAGGACAAAACTGAAGTTTCAGTCATCGGTCCTGAGGCTCAGAGAGAGAAACTTTTACCAAAACTGCAATCACTGTCTTTTAATCCTTCTTTTCAAGTGAAGAACCTGGGCGTGATTTTTGACTCTGAGCTGACTTTTATTTCTCACATAAAAAATGTTACTAAAATAGGTTTTTATCAACTAAAGAACATCGCCAGAGTCCGCCCCATTCTCTCTCGGGCCAATACGGAGACGCTGATGCATGCTTTTATCACCAGTAGGATTGATTACTGTAATGCCCTGCTTTCTGGTCTTCCCAAAAAGACTACCTCAAGTTTACAACTTTTACAGAATTTAGCAGCACGCGTCCTGATGAAGACCAGGAGGCGGGAGCACATTACACCTGTCTTAGAATCACTGCATTGGCTCCCCGTATGTTTTAGGATCGATTTTAAGATTCTTTTAATAATTTTTAAGTGTCTTAATGGTCTTGGGCCTCCTTATCTCTCAGAACTGCTTTTACCGTATGAACCTTCGCGGTCTCTGCGCTCCTCTGGCATCCGTCTCCTTGTCACCCCAAAAGTCAGGACACACACTCATGGTGAGGCGTCTTGCTGTTATTATGGCCCTCACCTCTGGAACAGGCTGCCAGAGAACCTCAGGGCCGCAGAGAGCGTTCATGTTTTTAAGAGCAGGCTCAAGACTCACCTTTTTAATATAGCTTTTAACTGATTATTATTTATTAAATCTGTTTAATTGCTCTGCATGTTTTATTTGATTGAATTCTTTTTAGTTTAGCTTTTAGCTGGCTATTTATCAATTGTTTATCTGCTCTCTATTTTTATTTGATCATATTTTATAATTGTTTTAATTTTAATATTTTAACTTATTTTAGTTTTCCTTCCAGTGTTTCCTCTGTGGGAGCCCTCTGCCTCGGGGGTGGTGGTCGGCTGTGGCTGCCTTGGTGCTCTCCAGGGGTGGTGCTTGGGTGGAGGTGGGGGTACCAGCCCTCCCTCCTCTGGGCTCCCTGGGTCAGTGCCTTGGCTGCTGCTGTTGATCTGCTGCTGCCGATGTAGATGGCTCCCACGATGACGTTTCCTGGTTCATCTGTACTCAGCCCGTTCTGCTTTTGTTAATGTGCTGTTGTTTATTGTTGCTTTTATGCATGGGGGGGGGGGTATAGCTGTGTTGATGTTTTTTACTTTTGGGTTTTGGGAAGGGGGGGTTGTGGGTCATTTTTAATCTGTAAAGCACTTTGAGAAGCTTTGTTTTGGTTTGAAAAGCGCTTTATAAATAAAGTTTGATTTGATTTGATTTGATTCTGGGTGGGCTTGGGGTTCTAGGGTTCGTCGCCCCCTGCCAGGGGTCCGGGCTGGGGGTAGGCTAGTGTGGATTTTGCCGGTGCCAGTGGGGGTCATGGAAGGTGGCCATTTGTGCTGCCATTTTATTTTTTTCTTTTAGCCGAGTTTCATGACCAATGTCTGAATGTCTTTTTGCTTTGGTTGCATGCTGGAGAGTCACACTGGGTATTTCAGTGGATGGGCGGTGTTTCTGGGCCTGATCAGTTTTTGGGCACTGGATTTGGCCAGCTTTACTAAGGTCTTCGTTTTTGTGCACTGTGGAATATTGGTGTCGGGCAATTGACCAGAGTCGATTGGGCTTATTGGTCGACTGTTTGGGTGCTGGATGTGCAGGGCAGGTGGATGGAGGGGAGTGCTGGATTCGGTCTCTCGCTGAGCCATCGGACAGCATTTGCTGAGCGGAGGGGAAGGGTGGTGTTTCCATTCTGGTGGGTGTTCTGGAGGCATTTGGGCAGCTGCACTTGTGTGTCTGTCGTGGGGGTGTGCCGGGGCCAGATGTGTTCTTTTTTTAGACGGTTCCTATTGATGACTCGAGGATTCCAGACCAGATTGTTGTGATGGGATTTTGGAGTGAATTCCTCATGTTGCACATGCGGGGGCGGGTTTTGTGTCCTTGATGATTTCTGGTGTTGTTGACTGATGGTGTTTGGCGGATTGGGGTATGTGGGCTGGCTGTGCAGTAAGGAGTGCTGACTTTTGTTGGGATGCATCATTTGGTTGGGCGGGTTATCTTGTTCTCTCTGCACGGTGGGTGGGGGTGCACCGGTATAAAACTTAATCTGGGAGTCCAATGTGTTTTGTGCTCTAAACGTTGATCGAATGTAGGGTTGGGTGTAGCTCTTCTTCGGGGGTGGCACCTGGGGGGACTGCCTTGGGCTCCGTGGGGCTTGGCGGTGCCATGGCCATGGGCCGTTTTCACACCCCTGTTTTCTATTTCCCATTAAGGGTTGAGACCGGGAGGAGGAACAGATGATCTGGTCAGGGGCAAGGCTGGTGGGCTACTCCTGCTCCACTACTGTGGGGGCTTTGGCGGTCTCCTTGTCTCCATCCATGCTGGGGTATCTGTATCTGTGTTTACAGATGCACTCTTAGGCTGATGTTGTCATTAATACATCTTGTAATAATTGGTATCATGTGCTTTTCAGTGACGCTCAGTTTCCATTGTTTGTTTGGTGTGTTTTATAATTGTTTTTTGTCCCTCCCTCTGCCGTCACATACATACACACACACACTTTTACATAAGTGAAGTATTATAGCAACAGTTGTAATGCTCCAAGTTGTAATGCTCCACTTGTGAAAGTCAATTTTTTGAGCTACGACTTGGCACTACACAGGCCAGACAGAACACGTGTAGAAAAAAAAAAGGATATCCTGCAGTGTGGGCTTAAAAATTTGGAAAATGACTAAAAACAACTTAAAATAAGTTCTCCACCAAAAAATGTATTTGTAATTTAAATCTGCACATTTTTGATGATTGTCTCAAATTAGGTATCGGTTGATAAACTTCTGAAAAGTATTTTTTTTTTTGTTTATTAAACACAATAAAACTGAAAAGTTCAATTTGCTGGTGACAGAACACATCAATAAACAGGATGTTCTTTGATTAAATTAGTTTTGAGTTTAGTCAAATCGGATAAAGGTTTGTGGCATGTGCTTTTGTCCTTTTTGGTCTTAACTGATTTGTAGATAAGAGTTAACCGTCTTAGCCATAAGAAAAAGATTTATGTCCAGCCAGGCCTGGACTGAACATGAAATAAAACAATGTCAAAGTCCCCCAAAAAAATTTCTGACTTTAAAAATGCCTAAAAAATATTCCTTAAGGCCATTTTATAAGCATAAAAAAGACAAATAAATGAAGACTCTGTACTGCCCTGTACTCATAATCACACTAACAGTCAATAATGTCATGCTGGTGCCTGAAGTGACATATGTAAAAGAGAAAGCTTGTTCCAAGCAAGAGTGAAATTTTATTTTTGTGGCTCACTGAAATAGACTGCCATAAAATTACTATTGGTATTTGTTCCACAGTCAAATAGACTGAATATGAAAATCTCACCCTGGATGAAACGATTGACCAGCAGGTCCAGGTTCTCCTCCCCCATCACAGTCTGGAGCTTCTCAAATGCTTCCTTTAGATTGTCCAAAGACTGTTCTCCTGAGTTTACCTTGTTGTGTTCCTTCACATCTGACACTTATAAACAAAAGGCATCAAAATCTCAACAGAGAATGTAGTCTTTATTAATGTTCTAAAACAATAAAACCTAAAAAAAAAACCTAAGATAAACACCCTTATACTGATGGTACTATATATATGTATTTATACATACATAACAGGCAAATACAAGAAAAGCTTTTAAGGGATGTGACTGAAACAGTAAAACTAAAACTACCACCTGATTCTAGATCATTTTAGGAGGACACATTAAGAAATTTACTTTCCTAGGTTTATTAAAGAGACTTTACTTTACATCGCCATACAAACATAATAACATGCCTTGAATTAATTTACATTTTGATCAGTTAAAATTAAAAACTTCCATATATTTTATCAAGATGTTATGTGTTAGACCAACACATTGTAGTGCATAATTGTGAGTTGGAAGGAAAATGGTTTTCAGATACCCTTAAATAACATGCACTAAAACCATTTGACTTCAGAAGTAAGAAAAATAAATCGATTCCGCCTGTTTAATTGAATCTCAGCAGGAACCCTTTTTTGTGAAGGGCTCAGAGTTGGAAAGAAATCAGTGAACAAACAGAATATTGAAGACCAAGGCAGCAGACAGGTCAGGGAGAACGTTGTAGTGAAGACTTAAAACCCTATCACAAGCCCTTGACATCACAAACAGTACTGTTCAATCCATCATCTTCCAGAATTGCTCCGTTCAAGGTGGCAGCATGTTGGAGAAGCTCTGTTACTTTGGTTCATATTTCTTTCTTTTTTTAAACTTTAATTCTTCCATTTCTGCTAGAAACATTGTTTTTGTGGACAACTGTTCTCTCTGGTTTTGAATGCTGTGCAGCTGGAAGGATTTTTGCTGATACTTTTTATTTTTGGACATTTGTTATGATGCATAACCATGGCAACAAGGTGGTTTACAACTGGCAGCACCTGATTAACATCACAAAAGCTCAAATAATACCTCAACTACAGCCACAAAACCCTGATGAGTTGAAAAGAAGACGCCATAGATCCAGAGCATCCTCTACATCAGACTGTCATACAACTACAGAGCGTCTTCAGTCAGAGGCTTCTTCAGATCTGCAGAGCACTACAAGAGATCATCCCTACCCACAGCCATCAGCATCTACAACAAATCTTTGAAGAACTTGCATAATGAGTTACAACAACATTTAATTTCCCTTTGGGATTAATAAAGTAATTTTGAATTTGAATCTAAAGGTAGAAACGATATGGTACAGCCCTAAACCTTTCAGCATGCTGGGCAAGGAGAAGATTACCCGTAATCAGAAAGGCATCCAAGAGGCTTGTGGTAACCCTGGAGTAGCTGCAGAGATCTGCAACTATTAGTTGCTAATTCCAGAAGTCTCCGTTGTATGGAAGACTGGCTAAAAGAAAGCCATTGCCAAAGAAAACTCATAAGAAGTCTATATTGCAGTTGCAACAAGCCATCTAGGCCAGTGGAAGTAGCTAATCAGGCTAGATGAGACCAGAACTGAACACTTTGGTCCCCATGCAATGTTTGACAAAAAACAAGCTCTACACATCACCTCAAGCAAACACCAACCCCATAGGGAATCATGGCGGTGGCAGCATTATTCTATTATGGGGCTGCTTTTCTTTAGCAGGGACAGTGATACTGATCAGAATTGGTGGAAAGATTGATGGAGCTAAATACAAGGCAATCCTGAAATAAAGGCCGGAAGTGGGTGCAAAGAAGAATGAGATTGACAAAAACCCAAAACATTCAACCAGAGCCACAATGAAATCATTTACATCAGGGCATAATCAATTGGTAGAATGGCCCAGTTAAAGTGCAGACTGAAACCTAGTTGAGAATCTGAGGCTTACAAATTGATGTCCACTGATGTTCTCCCTCCAGTCTTACTGAGCTTCAGGTATAAAGTAGAATGAGCGCAAATTTGAGTCTCTAGATGAGCCGAGTTGCTAGGCAACTGCAGTTATAACTGTAGCAAAAGACCTTTTATCAATGGTCTGGTTCTAGGGTGCTAAATGCTAATGTACATCACACTTTGTACATTTCTAATTTAAAAAATAAAACATAATGTTTGATTTTCCTTCTACTTCACAATAATGCACTACCTTTTGTTGATCTATCATATAAAAACCCAATAAAATAGACTGAAGTTACAGGTTCTGACATGACAAAACCTGTACAAGTTTAAGAAGCCTGAGGACTTTAGCAAGGCACCTTCCAGTTCCATTATCAGACTCAATATAATATAAAGCTTCATTTGAGCAGAAAGCATGGTCTTACATCGTTCTGGTGGCATTTTGTCGTCAAACTGCGTGGTTTGCTCACGGGACTTGGTGATTATGAAGTTTTTCAGGTTAAACTCGTGTGCAATAACTCTCTCAAGTTCTTTCACATCAGTGTTGTACTGAGCAAAGTCCTTCGTCGCCTTCTGTCTCAACATGGCCATCTTGGACAGAGTCTCCTCCCTTTAGTACAGATTATAAAAATTAGCTGCATTTCACACTGATTAGCTCCACGCTACACTAAAATCTCAAACCTCACCTGGAATCGTAAGCAGCAGTGGACAGCTTAGTAATTTCCCCAATGCTCTTGCGGATTTTCTGCAGCTCCTAAAACACATTTTATATCAGAGAAGTTATTAAGAAGAAAAAACACATAACAGATAGACTCCATAATAACTGAAAATAGAATTTTGTTTGTCTTGGATTAGTTTACGTGATCTCTAACCTTGATTAGTTTATTGCGCAGTTTCTGGAAACGTTCCCGCTCTAGATAAAGGCTGTTCAGCTCCTCTTTCAACTGGGCATTTTTGGTCATCAGATCGCTGAAGTGGTTGGAAGCCTGGATACATGGTACATGAAATCTTACATACACACAGGAACATTTTGTTACCAGTCTGATTTGATATGTTTTCATAACTCACTCTTTGCACTTTGGATTCCAAGGTGAGCATGGCTCTCTCCGTCCTCCGTGTGTTTGAGCTTTGGAAATGAGAACTACTGCCCCGCACCTTTCTCATCTCTGCCAGCCTCGACTCTATGCTCAATATCTGTACACAGTACAGAGCAGTGACATGAACTGTTTGCCCTAAAATCTAAACAAAAAAATATAAAGAGAGGAGAAAAAGAGACCTCTCTCTGCAGCTGTTTTTGACGTTGCTTCTCGTTCTCCATTGCTCCATCTAGTGCGTTTTTCTCCTCTAGCAGAGCCTGAGCCTCCTCACTGTCCCTGCATTGCAGGTTCTTGCGGGCAACAAGATTTTGATGCAGCTCCTCTCGCTCTTTCAGCAGCCTCCCAATTTCCTGTCTTTAATCAGAAAGCAAAAAAATACTCGAAAAGGTTGGGTGAAACACACACACTTGTGACAATCAGATTTTTTAGGTGTTTCTGTTCTGCATTCACTCTTGTTTGCGGATCTGCTCCCGAGCCTGGATCTCATAAGTCCGCTGGTCTCTGATTTTCATCAACCTGAACTGGTTTTGAAGTTCAGCAATCTCTAGTTTTGCTTGAAAAAATATCAGGTACACATTTTAGTGATTTTTAGTAATGCTGAGAAAGCAGCTGCACTTAACACTGAATGACAACAGATCACACAATAACATACCAGCATCATCAGCATTCATCTTAGTGTTTTCTGAATGTCCACTCATGGTAGATCTTCCCTGGGCCATTGTTATGATGAGCTTTATAAAATTAAAGAAAGTTTAATGTTTATAAATACTTGATACTTTCAAAACTAGATATTTACAAAACTTTATAATACATCATCCTTTTTTTCACTCTGACTTTAAATCAGATTAAACTTTACGTAACAGCATCATAGGGGTGTGCCGTGGCCAAACTGTTCAGGAGGAAGATGGGTTCTGTGTTACAGAGATGAACATGTGAAGGTGACACTTTAGGAAAGATGGTTGAAACCTGAACACAACTGGGTGTTCAACTCATCATGATTCAAAGAACACATAAAATTTATAGTCTTGGAATACTAACATGACGTTTCCAGAATGGCCTCCTCAAAGCCCAATTTGAGAAAATTCCCAATCATATCAAACGTGAGCAACCAATGTATTTTCTCACCTTTGCAGTTGTATTTTGTAGAATCAGCTCACCTTGGAAAAAAAGCTCGAAAGTATTATTAAAAGGAAATGATGAGTGGAAGTATATAACATTAAAAAGATACAATATATTGACGAAAGAAAATTTTTCCCTCTGCATTTTGCTCTTTGCAGCATTGAA
The DNA here is from genome assembly GCA_963556495.2 of Valencia hispanica. NCBI lineage: Eukaryota > Metazoa > Chordata > Actinopteri > Cyprinodontiformes > Valenciidae > Valencia > Valencia hispanica. Next base: position 19,507,469 of record OY747705.1, read on the forward strand.
ATTGGATTATTGAAAACTCATTTTTTTAAATGAGAAAACGCCTTTTAACGCACAGTAAATATCCAATTGTTTTTCAGTTAAAAGATAACTTTATAGCAGTCGAGCCACTAGGTCTTTTCGACCAGGAAATATTTACGGTTATTTATGCAGCAAGAGCAACATGAGATGTAAAAGTCACGTTATAGTGCGAGTGCTTTAGTGGCTAGAGTTATCTCACCAGCTAAGTCGAAAGTAAAGTAAAAACACAACCACGAACAGACATTTACAAACCTCCTTGGGATTAGCAGGAACCAAGCAGCACGTTGTAAACAAGTTGTTAGCGACCGTTACTATCCATCGCGGGCTAAATTCTCCCTGGGCGACGCCTATCAGGCATCAGGAACAGCTATCAATGCCTGATGAGTCCCTCTCGGATTTCAGAAACATTAGAAAGTTATATTAGCCTCTTTTGAATACCTACAACAGACGATTCGTAATTTGTGGTGGAAGAAGAATATATGAACATTACTTCAACCTAAACATTCTTCATTCAGTCAGACCGAAGTTGGGCAAATTTCCCAAAAAATGTGATAAAATAAATAAAAAAGGGCAACATTTATACTATTTGGATGAATTAGCGAGGTTCTATACTGAGAAAGTAGTTGTTGAAAAGACAAAAACTTCTTCTGGATAATGTTTTTATCCTTATTATTGGTTATTGGTTATTACAACAACCATTATTGCATGAACAATAAACTGTAGTACAAAAAATGACAGCCACAACTTACTTTGCCTTACTTTGCAACAGCTCATGGTGTATTACAGTCTTGGTAAAAGAAAAGGGATACTGTTAGGTTCCTTAGGTGTTTGTGTTTTAAATTTCAGTTATTTAATTTCCTTATTCAGTTCACCTTATCATTTTAGTTTATTTCTTGGTGTTAGCTTTTGTTAACTTTTAATTTACGATTTTAGTGTTATGAGTTTTGGCTCTGTTTCCCTTCCATATTTTCACTTCTTAGATCTTTTTCACCTTTGTTTCATCGTTTTTGGTTTGTTTAGTCTTTATTTGCTTTTTCCTTATTTCATCAATTTTCCAGTTTTGTTCTGTTAAACTTAATTTCTCTTATTAGTTGGTTTTCTTATCAGAATTCCTTTCTAGTATGTTGATTTCCTTTTGTTTTCTCCTCTCTAGTGTTCTTTTTGAGTTTCTCTTAGTGTCCTTTATTCTCATTTTCTTAGATATCTTTTGTCTTAGGAGTTAGTCCTTCTTATTTAGGATAGTTGTCTGTCTAGTCTACCCTTCTGTTATTTCCTTTGTTTTCTTCTGTTTCCCCTGCCTTTCTGCTTCCCTGCCAAGCTCCTAATCATCTTCATCTTTTCTCTCCTTCTCACCTGCATTCGTTTGTCACTAATTGGTTCTCCTGCTTTCAGTGGCTCTCCTGATTTCTTCTCAGTGTATTTAAACTCTCTGGTTCTCTTTGTTCTTTGCTGGTTCCTTGTCAATACTCCCTGTCTTCTGGTCCCTGCATTTTTGACACCCTGTTTTGAGCCTCTGTAAGTTTTTGTAATTCTGTTTTTCTTCAATAAATTCCGGATCACATTTTGCTGCCTTTGGGTCCTTAATCAATCGAAACATGACAGATACAGTCTTTCCCATCTGCCACTGCCAGGATCATGTGTGATCACTTAATGACAAGTGTACTGTTCTGAGGAAAAGAAGGAACCTATCATAAGGTGGGGTTCTTTTTCAAATTTTATTAGAAAAAGAAAACTTGTTAAAACCAGTATTTGTTTCACCGCTCACTTGATCCCATCAACATATTTTGTATTTGCCTATTCAGGTGTATTCTACGGAGCCCCTAAGGGAGGGTGCCCCATTCTGGTCCTCAAGGGCTGGTCTCCTTCATGTTATAGTTCTTTCCCTGCTTAGCAAACCTGAATTGAATCAGTGGAATCATAGCAAGGACTGCAAGCCACAATCGTATTTTCCTCAAAATGAGCTCTCCTCTGCGCAGGGAGACTTGCATTGGCCTCTATTCAGAGCCGGCTGGTGCCAGAATGCGCAGGGACCGTCTCCCAAATTGCAACACCAAAAAAAAGGAAAAAAATAAATATAAAATAAATAAATATATATATATATATATATATATATATATATATATATATATATATATATATATATATATATATATATATATACATACAGAGAGAGAGAGAGATATTTTTACTATAAAATAATATCATAAAATGAGGCAGTTTTGACTCATTCATCATACATATGGGTCAAAACAATATAATTGCATGCTGTTGTGCCACACAACACACAGCAAATATAAACCATTTTCCATTGATATTACTACAACACATACTTGTTTAAATGTTTTACAATTAATTTTAGGATTTTTTTATCATTCAAAAAAACATATGGAATGTGCAATAACAAATTACAAGTTGTAGTGCCATGGAACCCATAGCACACATATAGGGCCTACCATCTCCCCTTGATCATATACAACTCGTACATTGGTAAAATAAGCTCCAAATTCATTTTGGTGATATTTTAGCATTTAAAATCTAATGAAATGTGCAATAACTATACCATTACATGCTGTAATGGGAGATGGTTCATATACACTGTGAGTTTGGTGGGACTACAACATGTAATAGTGTAGTTATTGCACCTTTAATTAGATTTTGAAACCTGAAATATCACAAAAATGAATTTTAAGCCTATTTTACCAAAGTATGAACTGTAGTATGATCCAGGGGAGATGGTGTATGTGTCCTATGAGGTTTGTGGCACTACAACATGTAATTTGTTATTGCACATTGTATTAGTTTTTTGAATGATAAAAAAATATCTAAATTGTATTTCAAAAAATGTGTTTCAAAGTACGAGTTGTAGTATGATCAAGGGGAGATGGCTTATATGTACTGTGAGTTTGGTGGCACTACAACATGTAATAGTGTAGTTATTGCACATTTAATTAGTTTTTGAATGCTAAAATATCACCAAAATGAATTTTAAGCCTATTATACCAAAGTAAGAACTTTAGTATGATCAAGGGGAGATGATTTATATGTGCTGTGACTTCAGTGGCACTACAACATGTAATAGTTATAGCACATGTAATTAGTTTTTACATGATGAAAAAAATCCCTAAATTTTATTTTTATCCTATTTTACCAAGTATGAGTTGTAGTATGATCAAGGGAAGGTGGTTTATATGTACTGTGTGTTTGGTGGCACTACAGCATGTAATAGCTAAGTTATTGCATATTTTATTAGTAATTAAATGCTAAAATATCACCAAAATGAATTTTTAGCCTATTTTACCAAAGTATTAGTTGTAGAACTTTTATTACTTTATCTATCAATCTATTTATTTGTTTATTTATTTGTGTATTTTAACATGTTATCCTGTTGTTTTACACAGATAATAAATACATAGACACATCGTTCCAGTGTTTCCCCTGTGGGAGCCCTCTGCTTCGGGAGTGGTGGTCAGCTGTGGCTGTCTGGGTCCTCTCCAGGTGGTTCTTGGGTGGAGGTCAGGGTCCCTGCCTCCCCTCCTCTGGACACCCTGGGTTGGTGCCTTGACTGCTGCTGTTGATCCGCTGCTGCAGGTGCAAAAAGCTCCCTTAATGGCGTTTTCTTATCTAATCTGGCTCATCTGTACTCGGCCCAGTGTCCATTTTAATGTCCTTTTAATGTTGCTCCTGAGTGTGTCCGCACATGGGGATAGGATTGGGGGAGGAGGGTATAAATGTGTCGATGCTTAAACTTGCTTTGGGGGGGTGACATATGTGGGGTAATTTTTATTCTATAAAGCACTTTGAACTGCATTGTTTTGTATGAAAAGCATGTTAAATAAAGTTTGATTGATAGTAGTTCAATTCAATTAAATTCAATTCAGTTTATTTATATAGCGCCAATTCACAACAGATGTCATCTCAAGGCACTTAACAAGAAGTCATTTCAGTACATTTATACAAACATTCCAATCAGTTAAAAAGTTTCCTATTTAAGGAATACCAGCAGATTGCATCAGTCATTGGCGTGAGGTTGGGCCCCGTTGATGCAGACTTTCCAACCACAGCAATCCTTCAGCCATTCCTCATACTGAGCAAGCATGTAGCCACGGTGGAGAGGAAAAACTCCCCTTTAACAGGAAGAAACCTCCAACAGAACCAGGCTCAGTAGGAGCGGCCATCTGCCACGACCATCTGGGGGTTTGAGAAGACAGAGCAGAAACACAGAAGGAACAGAAGATCTGATATAAGAGAACTTTCTATGTTACAGAAAGTAAAAAGTTGATAACAGGACACAGTGGATGTTTAGTTACTGGGAGGATCATCCCAGTCGATGCCCCCCGTCCAACAGGGCATTGCAGTCAAGCAGGATACCAGACCAGGTATATCTTCTATGGAGAGAAATTCACTGAGAGAAAACAAAGTTAACAGTCGAAATAACAGAATGTACGGTAATACAACTGGAGAGTAGTAGGAGAAAAGGAAGTAGCAGAGTGAAGAAAATTGGTAAGTCTGTCCTCCAGCAATCTAAGCCTATAGCAGCATAACTACAGAGATAGCTCAGGATGACCTTAGCCACTCTAACTATAAGCTTTATCAAAAAGGAAAGTTTTGAGCCTGGCCTTAAAAGTAAACAGAGTGTCTGCCTCACGGACTAAAGCTGGGAGCTGGTTCCACAGGAGAGGAACCTGATGACTAAAAGATCTGCCTCCCATTCTACTTTTAGAAATCCTAGGAACTACAAGTAAACCTGCAGTCTGAGAGCGAAGTGCTCTGTTGGGAACATATGGAACAATTAGATCTCTGATGTATGATGGAGCTTGATTATTAAGGGCTTTGTATGTAAGAAGAAGGATCTTAAATTCTATTCTGGATTTAACAGGGAGCCAATGAAGGGAAGCCAAAACAGGAGAAATGTGATCTCTCTTTTTAATATTCATCAGAACTCTTGCTGCTGCATTTTGGATCAACTGAAGGCTTTTAATGGCATTTTGTGGACTTCCTGATAGTAAAGAATTACAGTAGTCCAGCCTTGAGGTAACAAATGCATGGACTAGTTTCTCAGCATCACTCCTGGACAGGATGTTTCTAATTTTAGCAATATTCCGGAGGTGAAAGAAAGAAATCCTAGAAGCCTGTTTAATATGGGATTTAAATGTCAAGTCTCGGTCAAAAATAACACCGAGGTTCTTTACGTTATTACTGGGGGCCAATTTAATGCCATCCAGATGAAGTGATTGACTAATCAGTTTCTGTTTAAGAACTTCTGGTCCAAAGACAGCAACTTCTGTTTTGTCAGAATTTAAAAGCAAAAAGATTAGGGTCATCCATGTTTTTATGTCTTCCATGCCTGTAATCTACCTAACTGACTGGGTTCATCAGGATTTATGGATAAATATAGTTGTGTATCATCTGCATAGCTGTGGAAATTTATCCCATGCTGTCTAATGATTCTACCAATTGGGAGCATATATATAGTGAACAGAATTGGTCCAAGCACAGAACCCTGTGGAACTCCACAAGTAACCCTTGAGAGTGAAGAAGATTTATCATTTAGATGAACAAACTGGAATCTATCAGACAAATATGATTTAAACCAGCCTAGTGCTGTTCCTTTGATCCCTGCAACATGTTCAAGCCTTTCTAAGAGAATATTATGATCGACTGTGTCAAAAGCAGCACTGAGATCTAACAAAACCCAGAACAGACACCAGCCCATTATCTGTGGCCATGAGAATATCATTAGTAACCTTCACCAGTGCTGTTTCAGTGCTATGATGAGCTCTAAAACCTGACTGAAACTATTCAAACAGCTCGTTATTGTTTAGATGCTCACAGACTTGATTAACAAACAATTTTCTCAAGGACTTTGGATAAGAAAGGAAGGTTAGATATAGGTCTGCAATTCATTAAGTCATCTTAATCAAGGGAAGATTTCTTGAGTAAAGGTTTAATTACAGCTATTTTAAATTCCTGTGGTACGTATCCATTTACTAAGGATAGATTCATCATATCCAAAATGGGGCCAGGAACCAAATGGAACACTTCTTTAAATAATTTGGTTGGAATTGGGTCCAAGTTGAAGGTTTTGCTGAGGCTAATATTTTTGATAATTCCAAAAGCTCGACTGAATCAAAACAGCCTAAGCACAACTGAGGTTCTACAGTTCTTTCCGATACTGCCTCAACTATTCATTTACTGAATAGTTGTCTATTCATCTTCCATTCATCAGTAAAATAATTGAAAAAGCTGTGTTTCAAAGTTTTTAATGACATCCGCATAAATACAGACTGTGGTAGAACCACAGTGCTGGTTCTGTTGGACCTCAGTGCAGCATTTGACACTGTTGATCATGATATATTATTGGAATGACTAGAGAGTTAGGTTGGACTCTCTAGTACAGTACTTGGCTGATTCGAGTCTTACTTTAAGAACAGGGAGTTCTTTGTTTCAATAGGAAACTTTTAATCAGAATGAACAGAAGTCACATGTGGGGTGCCCCAGGGCTCCATCCTGGGGCAGCTCTTATTTAATATCTACATTCTCCCACTAGCCCAGATTATAACAATAAGTTTAGCTACCATAGCTATGCAGATGATACTCAGCTCTACATTACGATGTCACCAGGGGCCTGATGGCATTAGTGGCCGTGTTCTTAAATGTTGCGCCCCTTTTTTAAGTGGAATCTTCACATTTATCTTTCAGCAGTCCTTGTCACTTAACAAAGTCCCACAGCTGTGGAAGGAATCCATTATTGTTCCCGTAGCAAAAGTGCCATCACCTAAGTCCCTAAATGACTATCGTCCTGTGGCCCTGACCTCACTAGTGATGAAGAGTTTTGAGCGTATGGTAAAGAAGAGTTTGCTTTCCATGACGCAGAATAGGATAGATCCATATCAATTTGCATACCAATCTAAGAAGGGAGTGGATGATGCAGTAGCAACATTATTGAATCTGGTTGTTCGGCACCTAGAGGGGGAAAAAATGCATGCACGGCTATGCTTTGCTGATTTTTCCTCAGCCTTTAACTGTATGCAGCCTCATATTTTTGCAAATAGACTTGCGAGCATACCCAGCATTGACTTCGGAACCATATGCTGGTTAGTTGATTTTTTGACAGTGAGACCGCAGAGAACTCGTGTCAATGGTACTTTGTCAGAAACTTTGCTGTGCTCCACAGGCTCACCTCAGGGGTGTGTCCTGTCACCACTATTGTTCATGCTCTACACAAATGATTGTAAGAGTACATTTGAATCAAGTTTCATCATTAAATTTGCAGATGATTCAGTGCTTGTGAGCCTTTTGCAGGAACATGAAGATGGGCATGGTTCTATTCTTGATTATTTTGTTGGATGGTGTAGTGATTCTTACCTACAACTTAACGTGGCCAAAACAAAAGACTTGATAATTGACTTTCGTAAGAATCCACCCATCCCAACTCAAACCATTGTCAGTGGTAAAGTCATAGAGACAGTTAGTCAATACAAGTATTTAGGCACCATCATTGACAATAAACTGACTTTTGATTCAAACACAGGAGACATTTGTAGAAAGGCAAATCAGAGGCTGTTTTATCTTAGGAAACTCCGATCTTTTAATGTTGACAAGAAATTTCTAAAAATTGTTTACACTTCTTTTATTGAATCAATTTTAACATTTGCTATGGTGTGTTGGTTTGGTAACCTCAGTGTTTTAAATAAGAATAAACTAAAGAGCATCGTTAAACTCTGCCAAAAGACTATCGGCATAAGTCTTAATGACCTAGACTCTGTTTTTAAAATTAGAGTCACCCATAGGGCGAAGGTCATTTTGGCTAGCCCTCTCCATCCCCTCTATGCAGAGTTTCAGCTTCTCCCCTCTAAGAGAAGGTATACTTTTACATGTAAGGCAAAATCAAACAGGTACCTAAAATCCTTTGTTCCAATTGCTGTCAGATTTTTAAACAAAATGTAAATGATCTTGTGGGAAAGGAGGTTCAGTAAATCCATGTTGACTATTGCAGTGATGTTGTACTAATCTCAACCTGTATGACTTAAACTATGGTGGTTGTATGCTCTTATACTGTGTTGTAAGTTGTGTTGTAAGTTTTATGCTTTTATTGCATTAGCATGTTTTGTGTTAAATTTTGTTTGACTCCTGCTGCAAACCAAATTGCCCTTCGGGGACATTAAAGATTTTCAAATCAAATCAAACCAGGAGACTTTGAACCCATCCAAACCCTAAGTAAATGCATTGAGCAAATCAATGGATGGATGTGCCATAACTTTCTGCAGCTGAACAGAAATAAAACAGAACTAATTACTTTTGGACCTAAAGAGGAACGATCAACAGTCAGAACACCGCTTCAGTTAATACAGCCATAAACTACTGATCAGGCCCAAAATCTAGGTGTAGTTATGGACTCAGATCTGAACTTCCAGGGTCACATAAAGGCAATAACAAGGTCAGCCTTCTATCACCTGAAGAACATTTCTAGGATTTAAGGACTGATGTCACAACAGGACCTCGAAAAACTCATACATGCGTTTATCTTTAGTTTAATTGATTACTGCAACAGCGTTCTCACAGGTTCGCCTGAAAGTAAATTAAACAGCTGCAGCTGATCCAGAATGCTGCTGCTTGGGTCCTCACTAGAACCAAGAAAGTAGAGCTCATCACCCCAGTTCTAAAGTCCTTACACTGGCTCCCTGTAGCTCAGAGAATAGACTTCAAAATACTCCTACTAGTTTATAAATCAATGAATGGCTTTGCACCAAAGTATGTTGAAAATGTACTGTTACTATACCAACCCGCCAGAACACTCAGGTCCTGAAATTGGAGTCTACTCAACATCCCTAGAATTAGAACCAAACATGGAGAAGCAGCTTTCAGTTTCCATGCTCCTTTAATCTGGAACAAACTTCCTGAAAACTGCAAAGCTGCTGAAACACTGAGTTCTTTTAAATCAGAAATAAAAACATATCTGTTTAGAGCTGCCTTTTTAGTAATGCTTTGATGTATCATGCTTTTGTGTGTGCTTCTTGCTTTATTGCTGTTTTTACATTATATGCTTTGTAATGCCTTGACATATCTGTGTATGCTTCCTGCTTTATTGCTGTTTTTACTTTATATGGTTTGTCTGTGTTTTACTGCTATTTTTATTTTACCCCTTAATCATGTAAAGCACCTTGAATTACCTTGTTGAAAGTGTGCAATACAAAAAAAATTGCCTTGCCTAGTATGATCAAGGGGTGATGGTTTATGTCCTGTTACTCGAACGTCTCCTCACTTCAGGGATTTTCTTCGTCTTTGTAGATCCAAATTCAAGACTATGATCTGCCGCGAACGCACCTAGCCTGCAGTGTGAGCAGTCTGGTCTCATTCGAGCATCCCTAGCCAACAGCCTGCTGTCTTACAGTGCCATTTGAAAAAACATACAACAGTCTGGCTGTCAACTTCTATTGATTGATTAAAGAAACGTCAAACGGATGAATACAACACTTGTATATGAATAAGTAGCCTAATAATAATTGTCTTTAGCATTCTTCAAACCACACTCAATTGTATTGACATCGTCCCTAGCAATTTAAAGAATAAACTGACGCCCTTGTTTTCACTCAAAGTAGCCTATTTGTTTTGCACCAGATAGTAAGTGGTGAGCACAAGAATGTAACTTTTTTTCCTTTTTTTTTTTTGGCTATGTCCCCTTAGGGGCTTCATAATATTCTGGTGGGCTGTTTTTTTGAAGATGAAAAAGCAAGCAGGAAACTACAATCCAGTTTCATGCTGTTTAAGGGAGCTACACGACAATACCTGTCAATAGAAAGTGGATCCATTACATTATGAAATTTTACAAAAAAAAACTTCCAGCCTGTACTGTTCCTTGATAAATCTACAAATTTTCAATAGCATAAGGCTTGGTCTATAATGTGACAGGTTTTAGAGGTCCTTCCTGAAATAGTCTCCATACACCAGGCTAAAAGCATTACTTGTATATAAAGACTAAAACCATCACATTTTAAAAATTGGTTACCAGATGTGATACAATGAAGTTCTGCTATTTGTGCATGACTCAAAATCTATTAAGTTACTTCCTTCTGTTCCTTTAAATATTTAGTAGTGGCCTTACATTTTTCTGAGCTTTCTATTCAAACACAGTCATGTGAATTTCTCACTATATCTTTTTACATGTAAGGATAATATGTAAAGTAACATTTTACGCTACATAAGGTTGTTCTAGACCAACAGATTTTCATAACTAACTACTTTTAATCTATTACTTAAATACTTAGTAGATCCTCTAGTTATTGATCAATGAGGTACAACAGGTACTGCTGCAGATCAGCTTGTAGATATAGAGGTTTAAAGGATAAGACCACACAAAAGAACAAACTGTTAGAAAGTTGGAAAAAATAGAAAAAAGATATCAGCATCTAAAAAAGAAATGATTTGAGATAAAAGAAAGAAGAGGAAAAAAAATCGCTGTTGATGTTTTTCCAAGTCCCTGCAAGTAGCCATTGAATCTACCTTGCACATTATTGTAATACATAATCTGTATTCACACATCCACATACATTTTCTGTTTTGTACTGGAATAGAGTTTCAGCGTGTTTCTCTTCCATCATCAAAACAATGATCAATAATCAGGACTACCTTGAGGGTTCTATTCCATGTTGTCTGTAGTTTTTCTTAAGGCAAACTTACACTCATAAACACTTATTACTGTAAGTTAGAAAAAACCTGCTTGAAAAATTAAATGATTACTTTAAACCTTAATCTGAGAGGAGTATGAATTATTTTTTTTACGTGTTGTTGCAGAGTGCAGGTAGCTTGTCTGCAGCACCACCATGTGGTAGTTTCCTCCTTTATCATCTGCAAGCTGGTGACATAATTCACGGTGTATGTAGGCCTACATGCACAGTTCTCATGCACTTAAACTTCTATTTTTATGTTTTGTTTTCTGCTTGTCAACTAATTTCTTGAAGAGGCCAGATTTATATCTGCAATTCTACTGAAATATGTAAGTCAATAAGTCAACTTTATTTACACTATAATTACACGTTTTGGTTTGATCTGGTCTCTTTAGTCTCTTTGTATTTTATATGTCAAAGTGAAGAACAGATTTTTTGCCATAATTTATTTCAGATAAATGTTACACATTTAAGCTTTTGTGTAAATTTGACATAGATGGCTTGGGGAATCTCACCAGGTATTATTAACTGTCGGTGTGAAGATGTTTGTATCCATTCAGCGTGCCCTCAATCGGTTCAATTTATTTCTCATATATGAAATGTTAAATCATCTAAGACAATCTTCTAAGTGTATTTATTTTGAGGGTGGAAATATTATTTTTATCTCTGGTCAGGCTCTTACTTGCCTTTACCTGTTGGTGCTTGCTCGTGAGGTGACAGGTGTCAAGGTCCAGTTTAGGACAGAAACTAGCGCATCAGACCGTTATCATTCTTTGTTTGGACTCTGGATTTCCTACTCTTCAAAAAGCCCATCATAATTTTTGCAATATTTGCATTTCAGGACTTTTGTATTATAAAAGGAAATTGTTTGTATTTAGGGTTTTGTGGTAATAGAAGTAGTAGAAGTAGAAGTAGTAGCTAGACAGGGAGATTGAGAAAGAAGGGGCATAAAGTAAAAGGTCCAGGGCAAGGAATCGTGTTGGGGTCAGATGTATTGAGGACTGTAGCCTCAACATACTGCATGGTGCAGCTTTTCTACCACTGTGCCAGACTGCGGCCAAGGAAATCAGGGTTTTTAATACTTTTAGGAGTTTGAGTTTTCCTGATAACTCTTTTGACCAGTGGTTACTTAGCATTGACCTTTAGATAAATATTTAATTGATGTTTGTTTCATTTGACACAGCATTATTTTCTGCTACACGTTTTTTCCCCTCCAGAATAGCAGCTCATTGTTTAACATGCTCATTAATCAAATCAAACTTTAGTTTGCATTTCAAAATTATTTTCTATTAGTTACTGAAACAAGAATGTTTAATTGCACACAACATGAAAAACTGTAGGTTTGGCATACAAATATGTATAGGTGGAAATAATTTGAAGTTTGAACGTTTCAAATAACACTGAAAAATATGTGTCAATTTTAGTAAACAATTTATCTTTTTTGTCAAATGTGAAATATTTAACTCATCAATTCACACCTGTTTTCATCTTCCATATTGTATGATGATTATTGTTCATTTTTGAAAGCTTATTTGTTAATTTATCAGTACACTATCCTCTATATGTAGTACTCATGTAGTCCACTAGATGACACTCTAATTCTTAACATAATCTTTGTTTGGAACTCTTCACAGGCATTGCAGAATTGTTTAGGAACAACTTACACTGTAGTTGGTTTCCAAATCCCACAGAGCAACATTAAATCCATAATTTAAAATGTCTAATAAATAAGGCATCACTACAATCGGCATGCAAAAAAGGGCACATTGCTGATGCTTACCAGGCAAGAAGGAACATTGAGAGATGCAACAGAGCTCCACAGTAAAGTCTCAAATCATAAGTGAGGCTGTATGCACTAAAACGCTTGGGGTAAAGTAAAAAAAAAGGACTAATATAAGTCAAAATCACACATATTCGTCATGTATTTACTGTAATATATACTTTCTTTGCACCATTAAACAAATAAGACTGTCCTTGTGATTAACTGGCCTTCATTTTATACATTTGTAGTCATGGAGCATTAGATGAAATCAATGCAAAATAAAATATACTTTTAACACTTTAGCACTGCAAATATTAAACAGATAAGGTAGACAGAACTTTCAGCATGGCCGGCCTGTATACAAAACATGTTTGTCTGCAGGTAATTAACATTAGAAAGCTTAAGACCACACTGGGGTTAAAAATAGAAGCAGATAGTGCTGCACTAAGCACTCTCTAACTTCTGAGCTACCCCTTTTTTTACCTCAGCACCTCCTACACAAGCTCACCTCATGGCTTCCTGTGCAACACCACAGTTTTCCATTGTGGCAGGTTTCAGCCTGTCAAGCTTCACTGACAGCTTTAGTCAGGTGAGTGCCTGCAAAATATATTTGCAGAGCTTCTCAAAGAGAACGCAATAAAGTAATTGGTTTAAACAGATTTTTTTTTACCTGCCTTATTTGTTTTCATGCATTTGTTCTTTTTTCTTGTAAGATTCAGCTAACATGAAGCAATCAAAGCGTAAATTGATCAAGTACTTAGTGCTGCTTGACAAAAAATGTGTTGATGCTGAATATTCTTGCTGTTTGTTTTTGTTTTGTTTTTATTTGCATTGATAGGACTGAACTCTAAGCTGCACTCTAAGCAAGACTAGTGCCGGCTTCCTGATGCAAATTTGAGTATGGACCAATACCCTTGCTGAGAGCTTCATTGACTGCATCGCATAAGTGCTGTGTCCTGCACTTGACTCCCTGTTTGATGCTAATTGGTATTCTAAGGCTGCAGCTTTGCAGAGGCTTCAATGGGATGATGAGGCCTGCATTGTTTGCCTCAGATGATTATTTTCTGCAGCATTATAAATCCTTGTCTATTTTAATATCAGTACTACTGTTCAAAAATTGTTCTCCATTTGTAAGGTGAACATACTTGAGAAGCAGTTAAATTCAGTTCATTATGAATACTGTGAAGATTTCTACTTTATGCAGCAAATCCCAAAGAACAAGATGATGCTAAAGCTGTATGTGTACCTTTAAGAAGCAAGATCACATTGTTATTCCGGGTTTGTCCACAAGCCGACTGTGGAGGTGGACAGATAGCGGTTCTGGGGGTGGTGTGTGTGTGCGTGTGCGTGTATGTGTGTGTGGGAGGGGTGAGCGTAGGAGTCTCCTGATATGAGTTTCTGGTGGCCGGTATGGACTAGCAAGAGACAGGGAGACACAGCAATGTGAATAAGATGTCATTTAGATGCATCCCTGTGTTTTACAGCATGTCCAAGGAGGCAGGGATTGATCCTGAGTTCTCTCCTCTACAGTGGCAATGCAGGGCCACTCAACACTCAAGGCTAAGCTGCCCATTAACAAGCCAATAATTTGTGTCATTATGTTAGGACAGCAGCTGGTGCTACCGATGCACCGCTTCTCACATGTCAATCCTGAAGACTGAAAGGAGTCTTAGTGCTGCTCATTATAAAGCCCCAGCCTCTCATCCCAGCTTCCATCCTTTGTCCAGGAAGCATGCATGGTAGTGAGAAGAAAAAAAGAAAAACATAAAGAGGCCTGGTCTGGATGGCATTATTTATTTCCTCCCCTGCTCTCTTTTTGAAACACAGCATGCTCAATATAAAATCAATGTATTAAGTGTTCTCAAGTATGTGGAGTGACGCGCTGCCATTCCCACTCTGTGCCTTTGGCTATGATTAAAGCTAATTTGAATGATTGAAATGCTTCCATAGAGGAGCAGGAGTGAGTGAAGTGAAGGGCTCACACAGACGAAGGGGGAGGAGGCGAGAGAGGCTTGGCTCTACTCCAGGTGGAGGAGGTGAGTCATTCTCCCGCAACAGATACACAGTCTACCGGCTTGCACACGTGTGATCGTGCACTGCCCAAATTGTTGTTCAGAGAATAGAATACTGCTCAGAGCAATGGAGTAATAAAGAATGAATGTGGCTGTGTACGCTACAAATTTCTATGTGAGTTTCTTTGATTTTTCTCTGTCTCAGTGGATTTCTATGGGTGTGTGTAGGGTGGATAAATAGCCACTGAAGACTGTGTTGGCTGACTGAGTTCACTTTGCAAAAATAATGAAAGCTGTAGGTGGCTCAGCCTGATTAATAGCTGAAAAAGATACAGTAATTTTGGCAGAATAGAACTATTGTACACATGTTTATTAATATTTCACAGAGACTTGAGGTATGTTATTTTATTAAATTTGTGCTGTGATTAATAATCATGCATACTTCATAACAACTATTTGACACAAAATGTCAACTGGTTGTTCAAAGAGGATACCAGAAAAAATAAAAACATTGTGTGTTCTCACAAATAAAAACATGTGAACTTCATTGAAATCCAATGGGACAGTACACTTTTGGTAACGGAAGACTAAGTACGAGTTTTTCAGCAAAAATTTAAAAAATGACCCATACCACACTGTAAGGTTTGGTGAAGGACCTGTCATGCTGTAGGCCTAATCTGAAACACAGGGGGCAACATGTGGCCAAAGCAATTCCCCAATCCCAAAATCAGCCTTCCTCCATGGCCATCACATCTCCCAGATTTAAATCCTATAGAGAATCTTTGGGGAGAGGTAATGAGAAGTGTGCATCAACTCTGGATGATTTGGAACTCAAGGTGTGGTTCATGTTGCACTGTTAGTACCAGCCAGGGCTGTTTTGGCTGTACAAAAATAACTCTTAAACATTATTTTGTTGTGACAAAAAATTTTCTGGTTTTAAAACCCAGCCAGGGGTCCTTATGCATAGAGTTACCATACTCTCGCTATACACAGAGGTGGGTAGGGTACCCAAAGACTGTACTCAAGAAAGAGTAGCACTACTTCAACATATTTTTACTAAAGTAAAAAGTAGCCGTCCAAAAAATTACTTGAGTAAGAGTAAAACAGTATTTGGTAAATATGCTACTTGGGTACTGAGTGACATCTGATCTAATATTTTTTAAATTATGTCAGCAGACAGACAAAAATATAAGGTTGTTGGCAAATTCTGGTATTTTAAAAATGAAAATGAAAAAAAAGATACAAATTACATAATTACATAACAAATTCTAAGCATAAGAAAGACATTTCTACGTCACTTTTTTCAATATAATACCAATACTTACAGTAGGTAATGAATAAATATATCTCAGAACAAGGTAAAAAGTACTTCCAGTGACGATTTATGGTGTTTACTATATATTCACTTGACCTAAAATGCAATATCAAGCTCAACAGACAGAAGATTGCATTAGAAAAACAAAGCTTGTGTAAAAACAGGTGGTCTCCTTTAATAAAATGTAGGTGTCTGTCTGTCTGGTGTATTTTTGATTAAAATATGTTTGCTCTTCATTCAGTGAATTTATTCACAGTAGGTAGAGTATCCAGGAATTTCATTCAGGTACAAGTAGTGATACTTCATAATAATATCACTCAAGTAAAAGTAAAATGTACGGCATTTCAAAACTACTCTTAAAAGTAATTTATTTTCCAAAAAGGTACTCAAGAAAATGTCACCCATAGGTTTCTGAAGAGCTGAATTGAAGCCCAATGTGTGGTTCCCACCATCTTGGCTGTGTCACATAAGTATACCAAATGTAGACTGCAGCTTTTTGTTTGTTTATCTTCAGTTGCATTAATTATTCAATGAATGAAAAGTTTTTATATGCATGATATGTTTGAAAAAATACCAGTATGAGAACTCTTAAAAGCACCTCAAAGCTATTTAAAACCCTTTAAATGGGACATACACTACCGTTCAAAAGTTTGGGGTCACCCAAACAATTTTGTGTTTTCCATGAAAAGTCACACTTATTCACCACCATACGTTGTGAAATGAATAGAAAATAGAGTCAAGACATTGACAAGGTTAGAAATAATGATTTGTATTTGAAATAAGATTTTTTTTACATCAAACTTTGCTTTCGTCAAAGAATCCTCCATTTGCAGCAATTACAGCATTGCAGACCTTTGGCATTCTAGCTGTTAATTTGTTGAGGTAATCTGGAGAAATTGCACCCCACGCTTCTAGAAGCAGCTCCCACAATTTGGATTGGTTGGATGGGCACTTCTTGCGTACCATATGGTCAAGCTGCTCCCACAACAGCTCAATGGGGTTCAAATCTGGTGACTGCGCTGGCCACTCCATTACCGATAGAATACCAGCTGCCTGCTTCTTCTCTAAATAGTTCTTGCACAATTTGGAGGTGTGTTTTGGGTCATTGTCCTGTTGTAGGATGAAATTGGCTCCAATCAAGCACTGTCCACTGGGTATGGCATGGCGTTGCAAAAAATGGAGTGATAGCCTTCCTTATTCAGAATCCCTTTTACCCTGTACAAATCTCCCACCTTACCAGCACCAAAGCAACCCCAGACCATCACATTACCTCCACCATGCTTAACAGGTGGCGTCAGGCATTCTTCCAGCATCTTTTCAGTTGTTCTGCGTCTCACAAACGTTCTTCTTTGTGATCCAAACACCTCAAACTTGGATTCATCCATCCACAACACTTTTTTCCAGTCTTCCTCTGTCCAATGTCTGTGTTCTTTTGCCCATCTTAATATTTTTCTTTTATTGGCCAGTCTCAGATATGGCTTTTTCTTTGCCACTCTGCCCTGAAGCCCAGAATCCTGCAGCCGCCTCTTCACTGTAGATGTTGACACTGGTGTTTGCGGGTACTATTTAATGAAGATGCCAGTTGGGGACCTGTGAGGCGTCTGTTTCTCAAACTAGAGACTCTAATGTACTTATCTTCTTGCTCAGTTGTGCAACGCGGCCTCCCACTTCTTTTTCTACTCTGGTTAGAGCCTGTTTGTGCTGTCCTCTGAAGGGAGTAGTACACACCGTTGTAGGAAATCTTCAATTTCTTAGCAATTTCTCGCATGGAATAGCCTTCATTTCTAAGAACAAGAATAGACTGTCGAGTTTCAGATGAAAGTTCTCTTTTTCTGGCCATTTTGAGCTTTTAATTGACCCCACAAATGTGATGCTCCAGAAACTCAATCTGCTCAAAGGAAGGTCAGTTTTGTAGCTTCTGTACCGAGCTAAACTGTTTTCAGATGTGTGAACATGATTGCACAAGGGTTTTCTAATCATCAATTAGCCTTCTGAGCCAATGAGCAAACACATTGTACCATTAGAACACTGGAGTGATAGTTGCTGGAAATGGGCCTCTATACACCTATGTAGATATTGCACCAAAAACCAGACATTTGCAGCTAGAATAGTCATTTACCACATTAGCAATGTATAGAGTGTATTTCTTTAAAGTTAAGACTAGTTTAAAGTTATCTTCATTGAAAAGTACAGTGCTTTTCCTTCAAAAATAAGGACATTTCAATGTGACCCCAAACTTTTGAACGGTAGTGTACGTAAAAATTTTTATTTTTTTTTAATACAGTACAGGTGCAGATCACTTGGCGGAAATAAGACCATACGCTTGCTGTTCTGAAACTGTAATCCTGGGCTATTTGAAACCTTTAAGTTATTGAAACTTTTAAGTTATTGAGTTATCTTTAAGTTATTTAGTATCTTATGTTCTTGAAACAAACACCCTCTTTTCTTGTCACGTTTCTGCAATTATGCACACTCATGAGCGTGAAAATCAATGCATTCCGCTTCATTTGTGTGTGTGTGTATGCGTGTGTGTATGCTGTAGATGCAAACCAACTGTGTTTTGGAGCCACCTGACTCTACTGCTCATGGTGGGCGTCAGATTCATGTGGCTTCAGCATCAAAACTAAACAAGGTCAACAAGAAGTTTCACTCACACGTCTTTGAGTTGTTTTCCGCTTGGGGCCATGCAAGTAATGTTTTTAGTACTACTTCATGCCTCCATGATAAGCTGAAAATGTTTTTTTTTCTTGTTTTTTGAATGTGTGCCAAATTATTTAGATAAAATCCATGTGAAAGTACACACCATATAGACAAACACTTACCCCCAGTCACTAGCAGACATTGAGCAGATAGAAGAACATGTTGAATAAAACAATACTGAGTGTTCAGCATCTGATACAATAGCAAAAAGTGCAGAACCTTTTCTTATTTTTGCCCACAAAAAGCTCTTTTGAGTATTGAAAGTTGTTAATGTGAAGAGTTTTAGTTTAAAAATTAATAAGTTATAAAAGTAAATACACTGCTGATGATCAGAGACATGACTGCAATGGGGCAGGACCTCCCCAGAAAAGCGCTACTCCCCCTGTTGTCCTGGCGGTGAATTGCTTTGCAAGACTCCCCAGGCAACGGAGAAGTATAAAAGGAAAACATCTCCGTCCATACGTGTGCGTGCCAACTTGCTGACGGAGAAGTATAAATTAGGCTTAATAAAGCTAGCTATCTATCTATCTATCTATCTATCTATCTATCTATCTATCTATCTATCTATCTATCTATCTATCTATCTATCTATCTATCTATCTATCTATCTATCTATCTATCTATCTATCTATCTATCTATCTATCTATCTATCTATCTATCTATCTATCTATCTATCTATCCTCCACCAACGGCATTGAGGAGAGCAAATAAAAAGTTGTTGTCATGGGAACTCTGCCACCCCCCTCAGCAGGCTCAAACTTGTACAGACAGACACACAGACACACACACACACACACACACATACAGGCAAGGCTTTCTCATTCTCAAAACACTTGAGAGACATGGACTAGTTCAGGAAGCAGAGTGGAAAAAGAAAATTTGTCCCACTCTTCAGGAGAATTGCAGAGACCCACCTGGAAGGTGCAAATCACAACAACATGGCTTATATTCATTGTGCAAGGCCTTATTCCTTCATACCTTTGTTTAACATGTATATCTTTTACTTGTTTATGATTTTACAGGTATATGTGCATTCTGATGCAAAATTCTCATTGAGCTATCCAAGCAGTTGTAACATTTGCAACAAAACAAGCAAACATATTTACACAATGTTAAATAATGCAGATGCACAGAATGAAACTATGAACTGTTTACTTTAGACATGTATCTAGACTAATCAAAGTTGGATATAAATATGTTTATTTATAATTAAAAGATATGGGGAAAGTCAAAAAATAAGAATATTGGGCAAAAGTTCATTTATTTCAGTAATTCAACTTAAAAGATGAAACTAGTATATGACAGACTCACCACATGCTAAGCTATATATTTCTAGCCTTTATTTGTTATTTGTTATTTTGACGATCATGGCTTACAGCTTATAAAAAAAACCAAATTCAAAATCTCAGAAAATTAGAATATTACATGAAATCAATAAAACAAATACAGAAATGTTAAACCTCTGGGAAGTATAATCATGCATGTACTCAGAACTTGGTTTGGGCCCCTTTTGTATCAATTACTGCCTCAATGTTGCATGGCATGGATGCTATCAGCCTGTGGTACTGCTGAGGTGTTATGGAAGACCAGGATGCTTTAATAGCGGCCTTCAGCTCTATTGCATTGTCTCATGTTTCATCTTTCTCTTGGCAATGCCCCATAGATTCCCTATGGGGTTTAAGTCAAGCGAGTTTGCTGGCCAATCAAGCTCAGTAATCCCATAGTCATTGAACCAGGTTTTGGTGCTTTTGGCAGTGTTGGCAGGTGCCAAGTCCTGCTGGAAAATGAAATCAGCATCTCCATAAAGCTCATCTGCAGAAGGAAGCATGAACTGCTCCAAAATGTCCTGATAGATGGCTGTGTTTACTCTGGACTTAATAAAGCTCAGTGGACCAACACCAGCAGATGACTTGGCTCCCCAAATCAACACAGACTGTGGAAACTTCACTCTGGACTTCAAGCATCTTTGATTGTGTGCCTCTCCATTCTTCCTCTCACTCTGGGACCTTGGTTTCTAGATGAGATGCAAAGTTTGCATTTGTTTTTTTCTTTAGCCCAGTTAAGACGCTTGTTTGTTGTTCAGGAGTGGCTTGACAAGAGGAATACGACATTTGAAGCCCGTGTCCAGGATCTGTCTGTGTGTGGTGGCTCTTGATGCACTAATCCCAACCTCAGTCTACTCCTTGTGAAGGTACCCAAGACTTTGGAAGGGCTTTTTCCTGACAATCCTCTGGAGGCTGAGGGCTTCCCTGCTGCTTGTACACCTTTTTCTTTCACACTTTTCCCTTCCACATAACTTTCTATTAATGTGCTTTGATACAGCGCTTTGGGAACATCGAACTTCTCTTGCAATTACCTTTTGAGGCTTTCCCTCCTTATGGAGGGTGTCAATGATTGTTTTCTGCATAACTGTCAGGTCAGCAGTCTCCCCCATGATTGTGATTCCTAAAGAACCAAAATGAGAGACTATTTAAAGGCTCATGAACCCTTTGTAGGTGTTTTGTATTACTTAGCTGATTAGAGTGTGACACGTTGAGCCTAAAATATTTTACCTTTTTACAATATTCAAATTTTCTGAGATTTTAAATTTGGTGTTTTAATAAGCTGTAAACTATAATCATCAAAATTATAACAAATTAAGGCTTGAAATATCTCACTTTGCAAGTAATTAGTCTATATCATATATTAGTTTCACCTTTTAAGTTGAATTACTAAAATAAATGACATTTTGCATGATAGGCAAATCTTTCTAGTTTCACCTGTTCTCTCACCTGTAACTTTATATGGTATAGCTATTCAATTGTTTGCAAACACCAAAATCTAATCAATCACGTAGCAGTAACTTGGATATCTAGAGTTCACAGAGTATTTCAGACACCGGTGATCAACTGGGATGCTCTCACACACACACATCTATCAGTTCTAATAAGAGAACAAAACTATCAAAGCCTGAAACAGATAGGCTTAAAGCTGCAGCAGGAAACAGAGGTTACAAATCAAACAGGCTCACAACAACTAGACCATAATAAATTTGAAAAAAGATGTTTGGTTTCAAGGAGTTTCAATTTAAGCTGTAACATTCAGATGGTATGGTCAGAATTTGACTTTACCAACATAAAACCATAGATCCATCTTGAATTCCTTGAACCGTTCTGAATGGTGTTATTAATGTGTCAGACTGTGTCAGTATTTTCTTGGGACCTTTTGAGCCCTTAATAGCAGATTGATCATCATTTAAACACCACAGCCTATCTGAGTATTGCTGCTGACCATGTCCAGTCTGTCCTGACCACAGTGTACCCCTGTTCTCAGGGTTACTCCCAGGAGGACAATGCACCATGTCACAAAGGTCAGATGATTTCAATAACAATGAACCCACTGTACTCCAATGTCCTCGACAGTCACCAGATCTTAACCTTGGAAAAGATCCTTGGAATGTGGTCAAGCAGGAGCCTAACATCATGGATGTGCAGCTGAAAAAAAAATCTAATTATGATCTAAAATCTTGGAGAACACATTTTTGGACACCTTTGAATCTCTGCCAAGAAGAGTTAAGAACATTCTGAGAGAAAACTATTCAGTGATTGTATGTTTCTGTTACCTGAAATAATACTTTGAGTTGGCAACCAATTATTTATACACATTCATCCAATTTATACACCCAGCTTCTCGAAGGACTGACTCCCTCCCCTTTGTGAAACCCCCTCCTTTTTTTCTCTGGAAAGCACACGTCCCGCAGGTCTCCATTCACTCAAGGTGAGACGCATGTGACATGACAAGTTGCTGCTATGACAACGGCGGGTAGGGTACCGCATGCAACAATGAGTCTACTTGTCAGCTGACAAAGGAGATTCTCTACTAATTTCATCTTACTGTTCTGATTTCAGCAAATAAGATCTTTGACATATTTTCTGCAGTTATACTTTGAGTTACTATAATGATTTGCTCTGTGGGTGTTGAGGATCTGCAAATTCTGGTCAGGCGTCTGGCTTTCCTCAATCAATATCTAATCAGTTCACTTGATGTAATTGCACAGTTGCTGATTGCTTCGTGAAGCTGTTTCACCTGAAATGTGTTTTTTTACCCTGCTATTTGGCAATTTTGGGGTTTGGGTTTAGATGATTGTTGCTTTCATGATCAGGCGCGGTTTAAATTCAATGCTGGTTTGCAGAGGATGAGACGTAGGAGCGTGATTGGCACCTGGTGAAGGAAAGGAAGCCTGAAGAAACCAGAAGAACAAAG
Organism: Valencia hispanica; assembly: GCA_963556495.2. Taxonomy (NCBI): domain Eukaryota; kingdom Metazoa; phylum Chordata; class Actinopteri; order Cyprinodontiformes; family Valenciidae; genus Valencia; species Valencia hispanica. The sequence goes on from OY747705.1 coordinate 19,530,183, forward strand.
GGTTGTCAAATTAGTCTATCATTTTTCTCCAACCGCTAATGTATTTGATATGATAATCATGTTTGTTTTCTTAAAGCCCATTATTACACTAATCAGAATTTAACAAGCTTCATTGGAATGAGATCTTAACTGGCTTTTGACTTTAGTTTCACATTTTAGAGATTTCATTCTGGTTTGATTTAATTTACTCTTTAATCGCTTTTAAACACAGTAAAAAAAAGAGAATTTTATGCAAAAGACCAACACAAAGTAGAACATAAATGTAAAGGGGAATAAAATGTATAAATTTTCTACAAAATCCTCAAACATGTGAGGTACATTTGTATTCAACCCCTTTAAATCAATACTTTACTGGGATCCTTCCCAATAATTACATCTGCAAGTCTTTTGGGATATGTCTCTACCAGTTTTCCACATCCAAAAAAAACACAAAAACAAACAAAAAACTGGCGTCCTCGTCTTTAAAAATGTATTTAAATTGTGGAATATTTTTAACCATCTACAGGCTTTCAAAATGTAGATCTTTTTGATGAGTTCTCCAAATTGCTCTAATTTATATTAATTTCAACTGCATTCTTATAGGAAGAGTTTTCAACATTTATAATAATTTAAAAGATAGAATTGCAAGAGAGCTATTGAGTATTTTGGACGTCTTTGGATTTTCATAACCTGTAACAGAACCAACCCATTGCAATGGAGATTTTCTGGATCAAGTTATTGCCCGAGGTCTAAACATTGATGTTGTTGTGACTGATGTTGGCCTTTTTAACTATTCTGCATGCTATTTAAAATACTTATTCCTGGAATCATTGGTAGAACCAGAGCTGAGATGATCACAAAACACTGCATTAATGATAATGCCTCTGCAATATTCGCCTGGGGCTTTTTACCATCACCTCAGCTTCGGTTGATGACTCTGTAGATAACTTTAATCTGAACATTGTGACACTTCAGGATGAAATAGTCCCTATAAAAGCCAAAGCTTTGTCTGAAAAGAAAATGTCACCATGGAGGAATGCTCCTACAGTCAGAGATAATTGTAGAAAAAGCTGAACCCCACTGGAGAAAAACAAAGCTTCAGGTTCACTAAGACTTTTATTACAAGAGTCCTCATATCTACACACAGAAGTTGAAAAGAGTGAGGCAGTTATATTTTTTCTGATATGAAAACATTAATAATACTTGCAGTTTACCTACTACTTTTGATAGACTGACAAATCCTTCACAACCTGCCCTTCCTGAACTATTCCTGCAATGACCGCATCAGCTTTTTAAAGACAAATTTAGGAAAAGAAAAGCAGCTTTGGCTCGATCTGTTGATGTTTCTTGTGCCTCCAAAAATCCTAACCTCTAAATTATTTTGAGAAACTGAATTATGTATCATTGACAGAAATCTTTCAAAATGATATGTCAATCTTCAATATTTGGTAGGGAATACCTTTGCCTTAATCATTACCTCGTGGCATTTAGGCCATCAGCCTGTGGCATTGTCTGGGAGTTATGGAAGCCCAGATTTCCTTGATGCTGGCTGTCAGCTCTTCTTTGTTTTTGGGTCTGGTGCCCTTCATTTTTCTCTTAATAATACCTCATCGATTCTCAATGAGGTTTAGGTCCGGCAAGTTGGCTGGGAAGTCAAGCACTGTGATAGCATGGGCATCAAACCAGGTTTTGGTGCTTGTGGCGGTATGGGCAGGGTCCAGGTCCTGCTGGAAGAGGACATCTGCATCTCCTTACAGATCCTCAGCAGAAGGAATCAGGAAGTCCTCTAAAACATTGTGGTAGACTGGTGCAGTGACCTTGGATTTAAGAAAGCAGAGTTTACCAACACCTGCAGCGGACATTGCACCCCAAATCATTACTGACTGTGGATATTTCACACTGGAACTAAAGCAGCTTGGGTTCTGTTCCTCCAAACCCTTGGACCTTGATTCCCGGATGTAAGGCACACTTTACTTTCATTGGAAAAGAGGACCTTGGACCACTGGGCAACAGTCCAGTCCTTTTTCTCCTTGGCCCAGTTGAGACGCTTCCTACGCATGGCTCAGGCTCAGAAGTCGTTTGACCTGAGGAACCTGACAGTTGTAGCCCATCCACTTTTTCTGGATCTCTGCCAGAATCACGTATCTTCTCTGTTTGATATTACACTGAAGCCCAAGGTCAGCTCTTCCGCTGGTGCATCTTCTCCTGCCACATTTTGCCCTTCCACTAGACTTTCAATTGATATGCTTGGACACAACACTCTGTGAACAGCCAGCCTCCTTAGCTATGAACTTTTGTGGCTTACCCCTCCTATGGAGGGTATCAATGATTGTCCCCGGCCAGTTGTCACGTCTGCAGTCTTCCCCATATTGAACCTAACTTAGACAATTGAACCAAAGTGAAGCCATATTTTGATTGATTTGATGTTAACTAAGAAGTTAATTGTGATTTCTTCACTGTCTTCTAATTTTTTGAATTCCTGTTTTCCTGGGTTTTATGAGCTGGAAGCCCAAATTACGTACAAATAAACAACTAAATACTTGAAATTGTTTAAGTTGTGGGCCCTGAATCTATAATCTATGGAAGTTTAATGTTTTGAATGGAATTATGGAAATGAATATTTTTTTCTATGATCTATTTTTTGGAATGGATCTGTTTTTCAGATAGCAAACACATCCTTTCAGTCAGATTATTTTCCACAGGCGCTGAAAACCACAGTGATCAAACCTTTAAAAGAGAAAATACAGCAATATTAAACAAATACAGGCGCATATCCAATCAACCATGTCCTTCAAAGATAATTTAAAATGCATTTTATCAAAAAATGTACCTCTTTTATGATTAGAAAACCCCTCTTCAGAGCTTTCTAGTCAAGCTTATTTACGAGACTACAGTGGTAATGTTTTGAACAATATAGGCTATATCTTAAGATTGATGGATCTAGAATTTCTCTCTTGGTATTACTCCATCTCAGTGCTGCATTTGGCACAGTTGATCATAACATACTGATTAATAGGCTGGAAATATGTGTGGGATTCTATATGATTCCGCTGGCTCAGATTATAGAGTACTACAGCATCTCCTATATGTGGATGACACACAGCTTTATATTTCCTTTTTACCAAATGACTCTTTTCCCTTACACTCACTGACTCACCGTGTCCATAATATCCTAATTTCCTCCAGCTTAAAACAGAAACCATTGTTTTTTGGTGTTTTTGGTCCCAGAAAATGCAAGGGTCCAGATCAGCGCACAACTAAACTCAATAGGGCTAAAGACCTCAGAGCATGTTAGGAACATGGGTGTATTTTTGGATATAAATTTAAACAACCAGATAAAGTATGTTGCTAAATCAGCTTACAATCATCCTAAAAATATTGCTAAAAGAGAGGGTTTCTTTATGAAACAGAACACAAAAACTAGGCCATGTCTTTATTTTCAGTAGGTTTGACTACTGCAACAGTATCTTTACAGATCTCTGTAAGTAATAATCATATCAAATAAAAAATGCAAAGCAACACCAGGATAATGGATCACTTCACACCAGTTCCTCTGTGTTGGATCTCTGTTTTTCAAAGAACAGATTTTAAAATTCTGCTATTGGTCTACAAACCACTCAAGGGTTACCTGTGGAGTTCCACAGGGTTCTGTGTTTGGACCAATTCTTTTCACTATATATATATATACATATATATATATATATATATATATATATATATATATATATATATATATATATATATATATATATATATATATATGATTCTAATTGGTAGAATCATTAGACAGCATGGGATACATTTCCACAGCTATGCAGATGATACACAACTATAATTATCCATAAATCCTGATGAATCCAGTCAGTTAGGTAGATTACAAGCATGTCTGGAATACATAAAAACATGGATGACTCAGAATGTTTTGCTCTTAAATTCTGACAAGACAGAAGTTGCCGTCTTCGGATCAGAAACTCTAACAAAGAAATTGCTTAGTCAATCACTTTATCTGGAGGGTATTAAATTGGCCTCTGGTGATAACGTAAAGAACCTCTGTGTTATTTTTTAACCAAGACATGACATTCAAATCCCATATTAAACATGTTTCAAGGATTTCCTTCTATTACCTTCGGATTATTGCAAAAATTAGAAACATCCTGTTCAGGAGTGATGCTGAGAAACCAGTTCATGCATTTGTTACCTCAAGGCTGGACTACTGTAATGCTTTACAATCAGGAAGTCCACAAAATGCAATTAAAACCCTTCAGTTGATCCAAATTGCGGCAGCAAGAGTTCTGATGAATATTAAAAAGAGAGATCACATTTCTCCTGTTTTAGCTTCCCTTCATTTGCTCCCTGTTAAATCCAGAATAGAATTTAAGATACTCCTTCCTACATATAAAGCTCCTAATGATTAAGGTCCATCACGCATCAGAGATCTAATTGTTTCATATGTTCCCAACAGAGCACTTCGCTCTCAGACTGCAGGTTTACTTGTAGTTCCTAGGATTTCTAAATGTATAATGGGAGGCAGATCTTTTAGTAATCAGGCTCCTCTCCTGTGGAACCAGCTCCCAATTTTAGTCCGTGAGGCAGATACTCTGTCTACTTTTAAGGCCAGGCTTAAAACTTTCCTTTTTGATAAAGCTTAGTTAGAGTGGCTTAGGTCAACCTGAAGTATCTCTGTAGTTATGTTCCTGTAGGCTCAGACTGCTGGAGGACAGACTGACCACTTTTCTTCACTCTGCTATACTGCTCTCCAATTGCATTATATGCTGTTATTGGCTGGGATGACGGTCTCAGTGGCTGAACATCCTCCATGTCCTGTTATTAACTTTTCACTTTTTTAATATAGAAAGTACTCTTATATCAGATCTTCTGTTCGTTCTGAGTCTCTGCTCTGTCTTCTCAACCCCCCAGACAGTTGTGGCACATAGCTGCTTTTACTGAGCCAGGTTCTGCTGGAGGTTTCTTCCTGTTAAATGGGAATTTTTCCTCTCTACTGGTGCTACATGCTTGCTCAGTATGAGGGATTGCTGAGGTTTTGCTGTGGTTGAAAGTGTGCAGCAGTGTGCAAAATGCAATCTGCTGGGATTCCTTAAATAGAAAACTAACTAAGACTTTTAAACTAATATGAATATTTGTCTTATTGTATTGATATGACTTTTCTTGTAAAGTGCCTCGAGATGACATCTGTTGTGAATCGGCGCTATATAAAATGATAATATAAAATGAGTTGCTTTTCAAGTATGAACCATGTACAAGCCTTTTAAGTTAGGGCGGCTGTAGCTCAGTGGTAGAGTTGTCAGCCTGCAACCCAGAAATTGTGGGTTTGATTCCAGCTTCCACCTGCTACATGTCGTTGTGTCCTTGGGCAAGACACTTCACCTCTCTTGCCTACTGGTGTTGGCCAGAAGGGCCAATGGCACAATATGGCAGCCTCGCTTCTGTCAGTCTGCCCCAGGGCAGCTTTGGCTATAATCATAGCTTGCTTTCACCAGTGTATGAATGTGAGAGTGAATGAATAATGGAGTTGTAAAGCGCTTTGAGAGTCTTGAAAAGCGCTATATAAATGCAAGCCATTATTATAAATTCTTTGTCACAATTATGCTAGAATTCGTGTGGGTCTATTTGATGAATATAGTTAAATACATTCAAGTTTGTTGCTGTACCATGGGCAAATGTAGAAAGTTCAAGGGATAGTAATTATGCAATCCACTGTATGCTTGATTTTAAATCACATTGACTGGCCTAACCCTCGGCAGGTGAAAATTCTATGTCCTTCTTTATATAGCTGACTGAATTAGAAAAAGAAACCTACATTTGAATGTGACACTTGTGACCTTTTACCTAGAGATCATTGTGTTGCTTAAAATAAATTTTCTCCCCCTTTATTCCAGTTCATTCACCCTGCTCTAAGTATTGTATTCAGACAGACTGCTAGCTCAAGAGGCTGCAGATGAGAAGATACATTGCGAGTGACATTTAAAAGGACTCACTACCTCACTAACCCCTCTTCTGCTTGTCTATTGTCAGCATCCTTTGGCCTATAATGAGAACATGCACACCCAGGCCATTATAAATAGTCTGTGTCCTGGTTAAATGCAACACCTCCCTTTGGGTGCTATTTGGGCTGCATGATTCAATGTGATTCATGCCAACATGTGTTCTCTCTGTTCTCTCACATGAGCTGGATGACCGACTGGGGGGAGGGATAAGAACTGCAAGGCAAACATGGATCATGAGTTTGTGTGTATTTTTGTGCAGGTAGCAAACTTTAAACAAGACTTATGGAAGACTGAAAATGCTGAAAAGTGGCAAACCACTTTAAGAAATTCCAGGCCTTCTTAGAGGAGGGAGGGAAAACATATTAAGCAGAAATTACTGTTAAGCACAACTGAAATTTGCAACCACCTGCAAGGATAGGCCAAATGCCATAGGGAAGGGTTTTACTTTCAGAGAAGGCAAATATTGAGCTTTTGTCCACAATATCAACTAGAAAAGCACTCGTAGAGCACAGACCTCTCAGAGCCCCCCCCCCACAGGAAGTGATCCGGATCCCCCCCAAAATCTGATCCCTTTAGGGAATGATCACTTGTTCGTGGTCCCACTGTGGAGATTTCCTGGAAATTTCATCCAAATCCGCCAACAACATTTTGAGTTATGTTGCTAACTAGCTAACAGGCTGACAGAGACAGACAGACAGACAGACAGACCAACTCTGGTGAAAACACAACCTCCTTGGCAGAGGTAATAAGTATAACAGAATTCAAAGTAAGGCTGTCACACCAAGGAACACTGCTTAAAGGAGCATGGGGCAGAATGAAGAAACGAACCTCACGAGCAACCCGGCCGGCGCTGCAAGTAACTGCAGCCAGCCGCACGGGAGCGCGCACAAACGCTTCACAAAAAAACATAGCTCTTCACAGTGACATACTTCTTTTTCTTAGTGCCACTTTTTAGTGGGCTGTGAGCTGTGAGTCGTCCTTGGTCGTTTCCCAGTTGCAGAAGAATCCATTCTCACACTGGAATCAGTGGAGATCTGCGACCATTCTTCGTCCTCTTTAAAAAGCTGTAGAGAACACGCAAGCAGTGTCAATTGACGTCACACCCGTAGGACAGCGCGGGAAATTCGGGCCCCGAACTGCAGCACATTTTGTAGGACACAGCCAGTTTAAGAAAATGGAACGATACGTGGGTGGGCTTATTCTTTTTGGTTTATAACGCTTTATCACCCAACAGCATTAAAAAACGAGACATGCATGTTTATTTTATTTACAAATCCTGCCCCATGTTCCTTTAAGTTCCGTAGTGGCAGCATTATGCTGATATTTAGTTTCATTGCATTACCTCAGTACCACTGGCATTGGCGGCTAACATTACATTTCTGAAATGGTTCTCATCCCAATTCTATTGAAAATGTATGTTCTGAATTTTAAAACCAGTTCCAATCATTTCAATATAAATCCACCAGTTCTGATTAGAGTAGAGGTCGAAACTCCATGTAGAAATGTGTTAGGATTTTGTTAATAAGAGTATTGTATATTTGCACCTTTATGTATATCTTTTGCCTTGTTTGAATTTGAAAAATTACACAAAACAGTTAAACTAGTGCACCTAATTCATCCTTAAAACAAGTTTTTCTTTACAGTCAAGAAGGGTTCAAATAAATAATTAAAAGTGTAAAATTAATATCGCATCTATGCTCAGGATGACCGTATAAAAAACATCTGACTGTGACTGTACTTTAAGAATGGAAAACCTTGTTACCATGCTTCATGTTTTATACCCCTGTGCATGCATATTATGACATATTTGACTTTAATTAACATGCTGATTAAGTGATTGACGCATATTTATCTACACCCTGCTGCTGGCTGTATATGCTACCACAAGATACAGCATGAGGGAAATGCAGGAACTAAAGGTATAAGAGTCTACACATGGAGGCACAAACTGTTCTGGACACTTTGCAACTTAATATACTTGCCTGATTGTTTAGCTTCTAATTTATTTACCATAATATCACTTGGCATCCATTACTTGGTTTGTTTTTTATGCTTGTGTATTTTTGCGTCTGGAGACACTGAGATTTCTAGAGCAAAACAGCTCCCATTGGCCACGTGGGTGTGTGGTGGGTAGCTTAGAGTTACATTAATAGCCAAAGGGCAGTCAAGCAGGGAGCGAGGACATAGACAGGAAGGGGAAATACAGTTAGCTGTTCGCCCACCACTTCCTGCATGTCTCCTACACTCACAGCCCACTCACAACACTCACTGTTTTTAAAACCAGTTTATTTGCTTGCAGTGCAACAATGATAACACGGAAAAAATTAGGGTAAACAGTATAATATAAAAAACGTTGTAATTGCAGTATTGCAACAGCAATCAGTTTGCAATTACATGCAAGTAAAAACCTTAAAGTTTAAGCATGCAATTAGTCATTATATAAAAAGGAGGCAATCAAAACTGGCAAGAGAAGGCACAGTTATCTTTAAGTTAAATTTAAATCAACGTACAGCATTCATAATCATAATGTGTATTATTTGACAAAGGTTTAATGTTGTTCTATTGTCAAACTCAGTGAAGACAAACAAGAAACACTATCTTAGAGATAACACAAGGATTGTAGTACCAAAGAATTACCAGCAGAGGTCCTTCTCTCACTAACTGTCATCAGTATCTGTCTTTGTTTTAAACCAAGGAACAAAAGGTGACTGGGGTGAGCCATCATGGTTCAAGTATAATGCAACAGATGCTTCCATGTGCACATACCAAAGGTAGCTCCTCTATCATGAGCTCAATGAATCCTTAGGTGTTAAATATGAAACATATTCAAGCAAATCAGACCTTTCACCTTTATGCCTTCACTACACCAACAAGCTTTCACCACCACTGCAAACACAGCATAGAGGCAGTAAGCCGCTGCTGACCCATGGTGAAATTGAGGAGGAGGATTGGCCTGTCGGATAAGAAGACCCTGGTTTTGCACGCATACCGTGCTCTTATGAGAGGCAACCCCCACCCCTGCCCTTCTGGGATCCCACATCCCCATTGAACTTTCCACCCACTCACCAAGGAATGCAAAAAGAGGGAAGGGAGTGTGCAAAGGGGGATCAGGAGGGGCAGAGGTGGTTGGGGTATAAAAAAGGAGACAAGAAAAGAATAAAAAAGATGACAAAAGTCTGAGTAAAGCAAATATTAAGATACAGTAATAACAAATAGTCTCCTTTAATAATACTCAGACTCTTATTAGATTACACAAGTGTCTTGATTAAATTAGAACAGATGAAGAAACAGTCACATTGTATGAGTTCACACTGCACTGGATGGGTAAATTGTATAGCTGAGTTTTACTCATGATCAGGTGGAGATTAGCATGAAGATCATAGTAATAAAGACAATACTGGCAGATGTAGAGGTAGATTTTCAAACATGTGCAAACAGTTTAGGTGCATCTTAAATTGATGAATCTAGGACATTATCAAATTTTCAAAGTACTTAGCATTTCACCTTCAGTAGATAATTCTGTTGACAACTTATTTTGCATAAATTTGGATGAGCAGGTTCTAGAGGCTAAATGTAAGAGTTAATCTAAGAGAGAACAAGATTGTCTGATAACAACCCCAATCTCAGAAATATTCACATATATCAGTTTATGCAAACACTATTTTATAAAGCTCTAAGCTGCCACCATGTTTGCACTGGATGGCTGTTTACACAGAAAGTATTTACACAGAAAATGTATCTAGGAGGTCGTACACCACCAATTTTCTTCCGGTATGGAACACCAAGAATTGACCTGTCACTCAGTCCTGCTAGGCCTCCATAGTTACTGTTGCTAACTCAGACAAACCGTTACAGCTTACTACATGGTTACAATGAGAGCGATCAGTGCCACTCTTGAAAACTTTTGGAGCCAACAACAGTCTTCAGAATGGCATTATGGCATGGAGGGCTATGTACAAAATTTCAAAGTGCAATTACATGAAAGGGGTGTTGCGTGGCGTAGTGGTTAGAGCGGGCACCCCATGTGCAGAGGCTTTGGTCCTTGACGCGGCTGTCCCTGGTTCGAGTCCCGTCCCAGGCGATCTTTGCCACATGTCTTTGCCACCTCTCTCCCCCTTCAAAACTCTGTCCACTATCAATAAAGGCCACTCAGGCCCAAAAACCTTAAAAAAAAAAGAATTACATGAAAATAAATTTAAATTAGAGGCACAAATCTTCAGGTTTCAAAGAAAGAGGGAGATGCCTCATCTGGCACTAATCGTCTTTGACAAGAGAAACATTATTTAAGACCAACATTGCACATATACAGCATGGTAATGTGTTGAAATCATTTACCATCAGTTAACATAACAATAGCGTGCTAAGTGGCTAAGATATCTCATTACCGCTAGGCTTTATGTGATTGATATGAATTTATATGACCTGATTTTTAAGATTATACAAGAACACTGTCTTAAGGCCGGTTCAGAGTGGACTGCTTCATGGTACACTGTGCGAGCTCCATAGAGCTCTGCGTAGCACTGAACAGCCCAAGATTTCAGTGGGTCAAATTGCAAGACATCTCGCTCTAGCAGGATGGGGTAAAAAGGAGACAGACCGGGGTCGTAGAATTTCTGACACTGCCTGAAGACTGCAGAGAGCTGGTTTTGGTTGTATGAGCACTAAATAAGCCATCGAGGAGCCTGTCACATTACACAGTCCCAGAGCTGCGAATCACAGGCACGTGCACTGTTTTTCATCATGATTCTTTTCCTTTTATATGCTCCCTCTTGGCAGTGTCATCACAAGACATGGAGTTAATTTTCACAGCTATGCTGATGATACACAGTTGTACATCTGCGTGTCTTCTGATGACACACGGCCAATGAATGCACTTTTTAAAGGCATTTTAAACATTAAATCCTGGATGGCAGAAATATTTCTCCAGTTCAATGTGGACAAAACTGAAGTTTTAGTCATCAATCCTGAGGTTCAGAGAGAGAAACTTTTACCAAAACTACAATCACTGTCTTTTAATCGTTCTTTACAAGCGAAAAACCTGAGTGTGATTTTTTATTCTGAGCTGACTTTTATCCCTCACATTAAAAACATTACTAAAATTGTTTTTTATCATCGAAAGAACATTGCCAGAGTCCGGCCTATTCTCTCTCTGACCAAGAATATCTGCGATTCTCTGGCAGCTGTCTCCTTTTCATCCCTAAAGTCAGGACACACACTCACGGTGAGGCGTCTTTCCAGTACTATGGCCCTCCCCTCTGGAACAGGCTGCCAGAGGACCCCAGGGCTGCAAAGAACGTTCATGTTTTTAAGAGCTGGCTCAAAATTCACCTTTTTAGCCAAGCTTTTAACTGATTATTATTTATTATAGTCTATTTATTTGCTCTGCATGTTTTACTTCCTTATATTTTATCACTTTTTCACTACTTACTCTTGGCATTTTTTCCACTGTTTATTTTTATATTTAAACCTGGTATTTTATTCTTCCTTCCAGTGTTTCCTCCATGGGAGCCCTCTGCCTCGGGAGTGGTGGTCGGCTGTGGCTGCCTGGGTGCTCTCCAGGTAGCACTTGGGTGGTGGTGGGGGTCTCGGCCTTTCCTCATCTGGGCGCCCGGTGTCATTGCCTTGGCTGCTGCAATTGATGTGATGCCGCCGGTGCAGATGGCTCCTTTGATGATGTTTCCTTGCCTTACCTGGCTCATCTGTACTCGGCCAGATGTCCCTATTAATGTTGCTCTTGAGTGTGTGTGCACATGGGGATTGGTTTGGGGCGAGGGGGGTATAAATGTGATCATGCTTTTAAATCTGTGGGGGAGGGATGGGAATGTGGGGTCATTTTTAATCTGTAAAGCACTTTATAAAGTTTGATTGATTCATTGTTGACAAAACAAAAGGTCTAGGACGGCTGAAATTGCACATTGTGATCCCAACTTTACTAAAAATGTCTACAAACATAAACATTCTTGTTTTAAGTTGTCGTAATGAGTTGACTGTGTGGTATGCCACACAATTTTATCCGGTCGAGACATTTCTCCGTATTATTTTGGGTTGAAAAACTGACTAAAATAATCTCGGTTGCTCTCAGGATACCATGTATCATTTTTCCATGTGCCCCAGGCAGATTATTTAACCATTTTTGTGCCTTAAACAGCCCAGAAAACCACAAACGTGTCACAAGTCCCGATGCTTGTTAAAAAAACTAAACCGTTACATTTGTATTAATAATGATAAAACTAATATTAAGGTTTTTTATAGTGTGTAACTATTTACATGTTCCAGTATTTGTACTTGTCTTTCAGGTGAATATCATTAGTGGCACAACACCTCCAACCTTAATGTCCTACTTCTCTTACTAACTGCCCAACTGCCTTTGGTCATTAAGTTTAGCCTCAAAGACCAACCAATATGGTTTTATACTACATGAAGATGCTAAGAGAGTTGTCTGTTGTAAGATATTAACTAGTATCCTTTTAACAGAAAGTCAGTTGAAAAAATCTGAACTATCAAGTAAAGGTGAAAAGGCAATTCAATTATGCACTATCTTTGACTTTACCCAAGCTTTAAAACTGCAGCTGTGTTTTGCTATTGTAGTTACCATCGTGCCATCAGGAACACTTCAGTTGTGTGTTTTGATTTACAGGTCTTGTCAACAAGTTGGTAATACCAGTTGTCTGTGGTTTTCTCCTTTTCTGCAGACTTTCTCAGCGGACATGTGCACTGATGAAAGCTATGCCTTGGAACTCCTCTCGTTGAATTAGGAATTCCACAGCGTAAAGTGGCGGCATTGTTGAAGAAAGGTTAGAGCTGTTTCAAATTCTCCCCCGAAATGAAAAGGCTCTCTCTCTGGCGTTCAAACAAAAAAGAGGGATGACATTTTGGTTGCATCAGCTGTATATCTTAAGTGTCTGCTGCAAAATGCCAGAATGATCAAAGCCAAATAGGGAGGATAATGCATACAGAGAGCACCTAGCCTTTCTTTGTTAGGTTATCTACCCACAAACCTTAGTCAGACCTCATAAAAAGTCATTACGCCCCTAACTGACAATTCTATGAATACTACCCATTTAATGATAAACATTTACATGGTGACAGTGAAATGAATTTATCAGGTCTTTACATTAGGGATTAGATTCGGTGGTTAAATTACTGTCTGTTCAAGGGCAGGATGGAGGATTGGAAACTCAGTGGGTGGAACATGAAAAGATTTCATAAGAGGAGGCAGGTGGTGCTGACACAAGACATTAAAGCTCTCTCTATTCCTCAGGATCAGTCTCTGCATCTCACACTTCCTCTCTTTTCTTCTGGCACCTACCTCCAAACACACCTCAGTGACATGTCAAAGATGTGTGTGGACGCATCCTTTTTGAGGTGGGGGCTAGAGAACTTGAGAGTGTTGCATTTTTCAAAGATCAGAGAGGAAGAAGCTTGATCCTTGACCATCTTTGTTTGTCCCCATGTTTTTGGTCAGCCATGTATTAATCAACACCTCTTTTTATGGTTCATTGTTTAAAGAGCATTCAGGCTATCTGCTATCTGCCCCTGATGTAGCAATGAAAGCACCTATGATGAGTAACTGGAGGTTGAGCCCTTCATGTTTGCCCCTCTTCTCAGCCAGTGACATCCCACAAAAAGGAGTCATCATACTTGAGATTCAGTCATATGCAAGGATTATCAAAGGAGCATGATGTTGAAATGTAAACCTAAACTCTGCACCCGTCCAACAAGCAGACATAGCAGGGAGCCAGGGCAAACAGAATGGATGTATTTGCTTTTCATCTGAAAATCAATAGGCCCAGACAGATGGCAGTTTGTTTTCCTCACTATTTACTCCCAAGCTTGATGATAAATGTTCACACTGCCCCTCTTAGGCGGTGCATAGGTAAGCAACAGTAGTCCCTACACATTCTTTCATTTTGTCTTTTTCTTTTTGGTTGTTGACACCTACACCTTGCTAAAATATTGATTTCCTTTCTTTCACTTTTGTGGTATGCATTTTTATTTAGTCCCATTCAGATGTCAGGGATAATGTTGTAGACAAGTTGAATGTGCTCTATTCTATTCATATAAGACAAAAATCAAACTTTTTGCCTTACACACAAAACACAATCCGTGGTGAAAAACTAGCACAACACATCTCCCTAAATACATCTTATCCCTGATGAAAGATGGTGGTGGCAACAGCATGCTGTGGGGAAAGTTTCCTTCAGCAGGGACATTGAATCTGGTCAAACGTGATGGGAAGATGAATGGAGCTAAATACAAGACAATCCAAGAAGAAAGCCTTTAAAAGGTTGCAGACAATTAAAGACTTGAGACTGGGATGGAGCTTCACCTTCTAGCAGGACAACAGCCCTAAAATGGCCAGCCAAAAGGTACAACTGAAATAGTTCAAACCCTCCTGGAAATATAAAAAAAAAAAAAAAAATGTCTGTCTATAGCTGGTGAAAACATATGCCCAAAACTCTTCAAGTTGCAATTCCAGTGGTGGTTCTACTAATTATTGACTCCAGCGGGCTGATTACACACCAAACTTGTTCGATAGGTATTTGTAAAAAGATAAAATTTAATAACCATAAATAATTTTCCTTCCACTTTACTATTATGCACCACATTGTGTTTATCAATTGCATAAAACCCAGATAAAATAGATTGAATTTAAAATAGTTCAAAAGGTATGAAAATTTTTGCAAGTCGTATTATGTTTTGTAAGCCACTCAATCAGATAATTTTTATTCTTGTCACTATCAAAAGTCTTTCCCAAGCATCTATTTAACGAGTCAGGTGAAAAGGTTCTGCTTTACAGACACAAATGACAGAGAACATTACTCAGCTGCTTACACATTTTGTGAAAAAGAAAGCATGCCACCAAAGATAGGTCGTGACACAAACACTGAGGATGGCTTTATGCCAGCCATGTCTGGAATACTTGAACTCAGGGGGAAGGTTATCTTGACATGCCTCTGGATGTAACAGTATAGATAACCAACAGATGCACTGTCATTCTTTACTGTACCAAACAAGGGGATGTTTCATGTATGACTCAGGAAAAGATTAAAAAAATTGGCTCGATGTCAATGCCATAACATGTTATAGATTCTACAATCCTTCTTAAATGAACACCAGCACTCTCAAACCATTGTCTCATAAATTCCGGCAAATTACTCTTACTGGAACTGCCCCAAAAGAGACAATTTGAAATGAAAGCAATCCACACAGGACTCAAACTCAGGTCTGCGCTGCTAAATTTGTGGGTTTTAATAGGGCCTCATGTGGAATCAGGTTTTCCTTTCCTTGCTCCAAAATATATTTTTAGTCAAACAGTGGTTAATCTGCTTAAAGTACACTGCAGACGGCAATTTTCTCTGACTTAAGAGTGTGTTTTATTTTTTTGGCTGTGGTTTTTAATAAAATTAGGATTCAAATGCAAAGGCAGATGGCTGGTCAACAAAATCCAAAAGCTTCCCATCTTTCTTTCGGTGTTTTGCATAGAAAAGTATACCGCTAAAAAATTTAAAGGGGCTTGCTGGGTGGGGGCTGAAAGTCGACATTCCAGCTTGACTGAAATGGAGGAGAGGTTGTACGGCTAGAGCGTGGGTAGAGGTGTGGGTGTTGCAGTGCAGGGGTGAAGCAGCACATAGAGCAAAGATCAGTTCCTGATTCCACAGCTCTGAACTCACCTCCTTTACGCCTGCTGCTAGCCACTCCTTTTCTCCTTCACACCCTCTTTTTCCTTCTCCTCCCACTCCCTGTCTCCACTATGTCTCTCCATCTGAGGTGTTAACTCCTTGTCGAGCAGTTCCAGGGCTGTTGGCATCGATGTCAGCTTTAACAAAGCTTGGGCTGGGGTGAGAGGCAGACATGCAGCTCCTTACTGGAACTGAAGTTATGCATGCCAGTAAGCTTCTAAATTAGTCACTCCAGAAATATTGTTATCCATTTGCAACAACCTTACAATCTTCACGGCTGTTAATTTTGACCTGGCATGACGGACACACACGCTTACAGCAGTGGAGACACAGATGACTGACTGAGGAGGAGCACTGGATGGATCATGTTTGTGTTTAGCCTAAAAATGCTGGGTTTAGTCAAGCTCCTCTAAATCACGTTGGCTCTATGAGCATTATAAACAGCAGATTAGTGATAATCTGCAACAGTCGTCTCACTGAATATCCCAGGCTACTCCACAAATAAAACCATTAAAGCAAATTATGGCATCATGCATTAAGCCAGACTGACAGGTGAATACAAGAATAGAACAAGTACAGGGAACAGTGACATGAATGGTTTCCCATTGGGTGGAGATTTAGCATCCTAATATGGACTGTTTTAGGTGAGGGGGTGGATGGACTGGGAGCATCTTGCACAATAGGGTACCTGGGATGGACTGGGTAGGGCTTGGCAGGCATAGATCACTCCGTCCTCCAGTGCTATTTCCGCACCACTCACAAGCACAGTGTGTATGTGTTCCAGCGAGTGTGACATTACACAACAAACAATAGACTGTGACATTTGAATGTGCTGACTGTCATTTGGTAAGTAACGCTTGGGTGATGTTTATGCCGTGGAAAGAGATAACCTTATGATTGATTAGGTGTTAAAGTCCCTTCCAGTCGTGTACTTCTTTAGACTCATCACTTCCATTCATCTGGCTCCTTTTCCACCTTTTCCTACCCTACACTTTTTATTTTAATGAAATAAACACAGCTCACATGGCTGCATATTGTCATCTGACTGGTGGAGCTATAAAAAGACCCAATTGGTTGCATTTATTTATCAATGAATGCTGGACTGTGCTTTCCTGCTTTCATGCTGAAGGATCAGACAGTGCATGATTAAGGGCGCTATTACAGTTTGGCAGCTCTTGACTTTAGTCTGTAACCTCCTCTGGCATAATGTACTCTAATGTGTTTGAATTCCATTTGGACTTTCAGCTTCCCCACTGTCCCTAGCACATCAATGAAAAATGTCCGCCTTTAGAGAACATGTGCAAGTGTAATTAGTGGAGAAAGAATCAGGAGGTAATAGATTATTCAGACATAAAGCATGGCGCTCATGTTGCCTAGCATTTGGTTCCATTCATTCTTTTTCTTTATTACATTCTTTTGCATTTATCTTCTGTGCACTGGCAGCAGAGGGCTGATAAGAAGTTGAAGGGTATCTTCTTATTCTAAAGGCATGGATAAAGAAAAAAAGAGGATCAGAGAATAAGGGAGGTTCTGTGAAGGGCAGAGGTGGGGGTAGATTACTCATCTGTAGTAGCCGTGAGAAACTTCAAAGGCCTTTAGGAGGCCTTGACAGAGATATGGGTCAGAGTTCTGTAATCCAAAAAGAGGTTACAGAGGCCTGCAACTCTGGTTTTCGGTGCTGCTGAAACTAATTTAGCCAACGGGCCCTGGAGACTCCCCAGAGGGGCCAGGCTGTAACCAGAGGAGCTGTGAGTGACGAAGTGCAGGAAACTGCAGCCAGAGACAGGATGAAATACACATCAAGTAGAATATTTTACCAGCCGGCACATACATATACTTGCAGATGTGTCATAAACACTGCTTCTGTTAAGATGGGAATGTGTAAGATCATACATATTAATATAAGCAGATGTTATATTTCTCAAGGGAAACAGTGGGGAATACTACAACAAGGTCAAAATATATGAGATGTTTCTTTTGCCAGGTTTTATGTTGATGCTCTAAATCAGATAATGTAATTTGTTTCACAAGAAAAATATGAAGGAACATGTCCAATTACACAACAGTTTACTGTTCACAGTCAGAGAAAGTGGAGTTTTTTGTCCAAGCAATTACTTTTTACAGTCACCCACAGTAAATTCCTTCATTGCTGACACATATGGAATTACTGTACCGACTCAGAACCACCCAAAATGACAGAAGACTGTAAAATACAAGTAGGCTCCTGTGAAAAGAGAAACTGTGGTGATGAGGCTTCAGCTCCTGGTGTGTGTCTTTGAATGGATTGAATGTGAACTGAAGAGGCCACGTATAGTCAGAAAATTCACCAGTACCGATTTACTATTAAACAGAAGGTAAACCCCTGGTTGTATTGTGTCAAAAAGGGAAAAAGTTCAAGAGGCATACATACTTTTGCAGTGCAAATCTCTTTTGCCTGACTAACCATGGAAAACTGATCAAAAGGCATGTGCTTGTCTTATGAGAGATTTTGGTTTGGAAAAATGACAAAAGAGGTCAAACAATTAAAACTTCAGCTAAATGGTGTTTAAAAAAAAAATTTGATTATCCTTGTGGGCAGAAAAGACACAATAGGCATCAGAAGTTTTGTGGAGAAGGAACACAAGAAGTGCAATTAGAAGCTGCAGGTGGGTGCTTCACAATGCATGATTGCAGGAGTGCTTGTCTCAACAGGACTGTGTTCGTATGACTTTCAGCTGCATGCGAATGAGCATGTTTGCATCTTCTCACATAGTGCTCTCGTTTTCACTTCTGCTAACATGAACTAAAACACAACAAATTTTGTACACAGAGGTTTCAATGCATACCTAAAATAATCATAAATAATCCTACACTCATCTTCGAACACCCCCTCTACTTACATGCAATTCTAGATCCTTCTAGATCAAGACACTGAGGTCAATGCCTTGTCCACCCGTAGCAGGGTGGACAAAGGGTGATTGTGGTTCAGGAGTGTGGAGTTCGTCTTGCAACCGGAGGGTTGCCGGTTTAAGCCCCTTGGGGTCCTCAAGGAGTAAATAAAGCGCTATACAAGTACAGGCCATTTATCTAAGAAAACTAAGATAGGCCATTTTTCTTCAACTTGGCCTGTCAAACACAAGAAAACGCAGATTTATGGCACCGAAAACAAATCTTTCTAAAAAACTCCGGCCAAAGTAAAGATTAGCTTTTTCTCTGTTTTAAGCGTTTGCGTGTGGACAGAAATAACCAGAGTTTAGGGCTCCGCAACGTCACTTTCTGCGACAAAAATGCTCCAATATCACTTGTGCGACCTGTCTTTACACTCAGAAACAGCATTTACGCCCTCAGAGCTGTGTTGACATTATCGATTGTTCAAGCGTTTTTTGCTTGCTTGTTTTACAAGCTCAATTACTGCTCTATGTTGAAGTTAGAACATAGAAGATTACCAAGAGTAGATAGGATTTGAGGGAACTACTGCCCCCTACAGGTTTGGAATGTCTATGCATGTGCTTTGATTTGATGATTATGGGCAGGCTTTTAATGTTGTTGTTTTTTCAGGCTCTGTAAAAGTTTTGAATTAGTAAATTCTATCTATATTTATATTTTATATAGCATTATAACAACCATCCTTTGTGCTTCATAAAATGTGTTGTATATAATAATAAAGATTATAATATTCATTGTAAAATGCTCATATTTTACATTAATAAATCTTATATCAAACTTGCCATTGAGATCGTTGCTAGGGGTGATGCTGTATTAGGATACGCTGTTATAATTAGTAAGGTACAGTAACTTGCTGATAAAGAGACAGAGAGATTTTCTAAAGATACATCGCTACAAATATTTTTAAATCTCAGAATGTCAGAAAAATGTGTATTATCTGAAAACGTATTAAACTTTATTCTAATTTATTTTGACTCTTTTCCCCATTTGGGCCAGGTAAATCTGAAAATGTCAAAATGTGTGATAGGATTGCTGACAAAATCAAAATAGCACTTAGTGAACTCTTGCTGGGAGATGAGCACATGGTCAGACAACAATGTCATGGGGCTGACAAATACAGTTTTGTATGAGAAAAAATCTGCAACAAAATGACCAAAGCTACAAAGGCACAGCATTGCTAATTGGCTAGGCTTTTTGGCTCTGCTTGTTTGCGTTTCTTTCATTTATTTGATGTTTATTTGTGCAGGGTTAGGTGTTAGGTATTAACAAAGACCGTTTACCACAGTATTTATATGCTATATAAACTAATATAATATATATAAACTAATTTACAATGTAATGTAAAATACTATGGGTGTGAAAAAGATTGAGAAAAAATGCATCAAGACAAGCCAAAGAAAGACAAAACTTCATGGATAAGCCTGGCAACTGACTACCTTTCAATTCCCCTCACCACAGCTGAAACCATATATTTACAGGTATGGTTGGGCTGGTGCCTAGCTCTACAATTATTTGGTGAGTGGCGGAATACACCATGGACAGGTCTCCAGTCCATCACAGGGCAACGGAGAGACACACAATCACACACACAAACACGCACGCACACACACACACACACACCTACACACACACACACCCATACCTAAGGTCAATTTAGATAGACTAATTAACCTGGAAATACTATTCACTTAAAATAATCAATAGGGATACATTGACCTAATTTTATAAATGACGCAAGTGCAGCAAAATAATCTTGGGTGAAAATACATGTTTAGCTAGACAAACAGAAATGCTAAAAGTGGACATTGGTTGTGTAGAATGAAATTCCTAACATAAGGAGAAGCTGACCTATCTTTGAAAAGTGCAGAACTTAATCAGACCCAATGGTCCTATGGTGTCCTAGTTTGCAAGTCCCTGTGGTAGGTTTTAGTAGTTCATCTGACAGGCTGACAGGCTTGTCTCACATTTGAGCAGCTACTCCACCTCCTATCTGGCTCTTACACTGTTTCGGTGTTCTGCATTATCTCTCCAGTTTTACCATGCAGGAAGGAGGACTCACCTTACAGCTGCTGCCTCTGTATGTGAGGAATGTATGACATGCAAAAATGTGTGGGCTGGAAACCGTCTTTCTGCTTAAAGGAAGCGCTTTTCTATGAATTGTTGATTCAGGAAGAGCATTGAGGTCACAAATGGGCAGGTGAGTGTGTGCGCCTCTGTCTATGTGTGAGCTTCACGGGTGAGATCATCAGATGACGACTGTGGGGGCCTGAATGTCACCGCGGGGAGAGCTGTCACGAAGAAGGAACACCATCTCTCGCAATAAAACGTGACAAGTTTGCTATCTCCCTCCTCTGTATGCACTCTCTGTTGTTGTTGTTGCATGATCCAGAGGAGTCACATTGTTCCCTCAGAGGACCAAAAATATCCTGCCCATCTCTTAACAAATGTTATAAGATGTTCTCCCGTGCCAGCATGGTTCAATTGCATTTAAATTGTTCACACAAACATAATTTTTTTACGTGTAAAGCTGAGAAATTGTTCACGTTGCTGCAGAAACAGAATGTGTGATAACTTTTTTTACATGCTCTACGAAAACTAGGCGTATGTTGGCATATCATGCAACACATTGTCTTCCATGAGAATCGCAGAGGTGAAAGCGTGAGTGGGTGGAGGCAGCTGTCAATTGTGGGATGTGATGAACGACAGACAGCTAAGGGTGCCAGGGGATGGTGGCGATGGGGGTTTGATGGTGCATCCCAGAGCTTTGTCGTGACTCCCATCCTGACCCGGCCGGTGACCAGCAGAGTGGGAGGTAGAAAGAGAAAGACTGATAAACAGAAAGAGATGGCCTAATGTGGAGAAAGAAGAAACAAAGGACAAGAGAAAAACAGGAAAAGATAACGTGGGTTGACCTGTTTTAATTTTTCTCTGAAGCGAACTGAAGGACACGGCAGCAGGGGTAGGTGGGTGTCAAAGTGGGAAAGAAGCATCATCTATTTGTCATCTGTAATTCTCACTCTCATCCTGCAATCTTGTTTTTGCCCCCACCATTTCTCTCTTTCCTCGCCTCTGTCCTGCTGTTTCTGGCTTCTCGTGGGAGTGAAGCAAAGGCAAATAAACAGAGGAGACTGTTTATTTCTGCTGGTGGGGAATAAATGTGCATTATTGCCCTTGAATTACCTTGCCTTGGGGTATATCAGCTTAATAATTTCTTATGGAAAACATAACGTCATTAATTCTATTTCTATTCTGGATAAAATGTTGCCTGAATCTCCTTTGTCTTGCCCAATACACCCAAAACAAGTACTTGCAAGAAGTTTCAAGGCTGTGCGAAAGGACAATGAGGTGTGCATCTGAGAATCCCAGGTAGGCAAACAACTAAATACTAATTCAATCACTAAGATTCACATAAGGCATTTCTCTCTACATCACACAGTGACAGGCAAAAACACACAAACACACACACACATGCAAACACATGCACATAGATTATTAGCCTCCAGTGCCAGATGTACCACCCACATACAACACAAAGCTCCATCGTTTGTCCTCAACAATCACAGGAAGTTAGTCAGCATTGCTTCTAATCCCCCCACAGAGGCTGCGTTTTATCAAATGTAGACCCCATAGAGCGTATAAATAGAAAAGTGTCTTCTGCAGTTTGCTGCATCAAATTTTTCTTCTCTATCAACTGATTTGATCATTAAAGAAAAACCCATAGTTGTTTTTGAAACGGAAGTTAAATTATATAAAGTAGTCTCCTTTATTTATTTAAAGGGATACTGAAGTGAGGTTTTGATAAAAGGTTTAAGTAGTCAATATCTTACTTTTAGCGAAACCTCTTGTGATGTCTAGATTTAGTATGACTCCAGATTAAGTCCCAAAAGCTGAAGCTAATAGCTTGTCTGAGAGCGACAAGGGCCAAAGCAGACTTTTACCTTCTCAAAAGTTTTTATAGAGATTTATGTAGTGCAATTTTGTCTTTATATAATAATCATGTTTGCATTAGATGGGTAAATCACAGGAAATAACAGAGGGTACGTGGTATTTTACCAAGACTGTACTCAAAGTGAGCAAGATAAGATAAGTGGGGTATTAGAAAAATTTCTTGATTTTACTTTTCTGCAAAAAAAACAACAGCATCACGCAAGTCTGTTTGTGTATTCATTTGATCTGACAAGCTAGTTAATACTGTGTCAGTCAGTCACTTAATGTGGTTTGGAAAATTCATATTTGCTAAATTGTGTTTATTCAGTAACACAAATAAAACCCCAGGCCATATACAAACAATACAGATCTCTACTGAAAATATATAATGATTTAATGAGTTTGTGTTTGCACAAAAGAAAAGCATTTAAAGGACAATAATAGTCTTAAAGAAAATCATTCATAGGGCATCTAAGAGAGGCAAATTGGATGTAAGCTCATTCTGCTGGAGATCACACTGCCAGATATTGAAATTATATTTATGTCAAATAGTTGAAATTTCAGTCTACGCAGCATTATTAGTGCATTCTCAATGGATATTAAGAAAATGTTTGTAACAGTCTAATCTAATCGTTCATGCTTTTGAAGGAAATGAAAAAAGTGGGACTTTTCTTTGGAATTGGGACTCTGCAGATATCTAAGGCTGAGAGAATGAATCTGATTGTGCGTTATTCTCGAGCATTTAGGGCCACAGCAGCAGGTCTTGAAGATATTCTCCCAAATGATCAAAAGAAACATTATAATGAATGCCTCAGTGTAGTGCTCAGTGACAGCTCCACCATCCACATTAAAGTTATCTTAAGTTCAGCATCATACCCTGGAAGTTTCACTCCCCAAACATACATCTGAACTCAGTGTGAAAATCTTAAACAATACTAAAAAAAGTTATAGATAGAAAGTAGTTATAGATTATATAAGTGTGTGAGTTGGGTATTTATGCTGGAGGTAGCTATCAGAAGATGGGTACACATGTGCTCATAGATAAGTAAAAAAATATTGAATAGGATTTATTTTCATCTGTGCCTATATTTAAAATAATATGTTAGAACCCTATGTTGTTTTTGACCTAATTATAAATGCAATGTTGCATCTACTTTTGGGCAGAGCAGTGTCTGATTACAGTTTACAGTTTATTATGCATTGAAACAGTGTATGTTTGTGTGACAAAACAAACAATTTATTTCTTGCAGTTAGGCTGAAGGCACTGCATAGGTGATAGCACTAAAACACAACATCTGCCTCAGACATGTACCATTATATTCGCTGTCATCTTCAATTTTACTGTCATTCAGTAAAAACATATTTTTATTTAGGAAACGACTAAACAAACCATCCTCCCCCAGTTTGTGTTTCTGATTTACATTTCCTCCTCCTCAGCATGTCAACGCCAAAAATGTCCGGACTGACTAACCTTGCGAGTCAAGTGTTTCCAAAAACATTAGTAAACCAACCCTGCCCACACAGGCTTGCTGCAAGCTCTCCTTATTTAAATTGACTGTGCTGAATCTGACAAGCCATCCGTGCATGGAATGAGCGGAGATATGAGAAGACAGATGACAGATTTCAGTATTGTCTTTAAACTTGGGTCTCTGTGGCTTAAGTGGGAGAGGCAGTGCAGCAAGACAGGTTGTATACGTCAAAAGAGGGAACACCATGCCGAGTCACAGCGGTGTGTCTGACATTCTGACATGAGCATGTTGACACAAACACATGCATTTATGTACTGGGTGTGCACCTTTAGTCGTCTACAGGCAGCTTTGTTCAGAGGTGATAATTACCTTCTGGTGTATGCCTGTTGACACAACACGTCAACCCCACAATGGACACGCGACCATGTCACTGCACTGTTTTTGTTTGAACTCATGAGTGACCTGTTTTTCTCACAGCCAGGGCTTTGGTTAAGTGCGTGCATGCAGATGGGTGTACACTTGCATGAAATTGTGCTTTTCTCAGCCTCCACCGAGATTTACATCTCCCTCCACGTGGCACCTCCTCTGACCCAATCTGGAGGTGGTGAGGCTAAAGCAGCACTGCTGCTTCCAGGGGATTCTCAGTGTAACAGTGCAGGAGCTGAGGTCCACCTTGCAAGATCATAGAAAGAAGCTCCCACACATGTGGCACAAACAAAGAAGCACACCATTTTGCTGGTCCTCTCCCCTTCATTCCCCTGTCTGTCTTTTTCCTCCGTGGAACCATTAAAATATGGGGAGTGAGAAAGAGACAGAGAAAGAAGACAGCATTGATTTTTTTCTTCATCGTTTCAGAAAAGCTGTTTTATGGGTGAAATGTGAATTATTAATCATCATCATTAAATGTTGATGCTTTTCTGTTGCTCTAAAACTTTAAGTTCCTGAGTAGGGAAGCCCTGTGTTACCTTCAGTGCCCATAGTAGTGCTCCTGCAGCTCCACCACCTCCACCCACATTGACACACATGTCTTTCTGTCTTTCACCTTCTGTTATCCTTCCATCCTTTCTGGCCCTTTGTGGATGTGTGTGTATGTGCATGCGTGTGTGTGTCTGTGTGCTGGAGAAAGATGGGGGGTAGAGGATGGGGAGGAATTAGATCATGAAATGAGAGCTGCTGACAGTGTGTCTAAATTGGCTCACTATAGTTAACAACATTACACACTTTCCATCTGGGACTGAGTTTGTCCTCCCTCTGCTGTTAAAATCAGCCATGTAAAAGACTCCCACTGGCAGGACTTACCTTGTGAAAATAAAATGTAGGCAAGCTAAGGTACAATATATACAAGATAGTTCCTACATTTTGTTTGCTGGATGGAAATTTGGCAAGCTCAAATTGAAAAGGAATATTTTGGAGATTTGAAAAAGCTGGAGTGCTTCTTCCTGGTTGGAGGTCATTCTTTGCCTGAAGTGTAGGAGTTCAAGTATCACAGTGTCTTGTACACAAGTGATGGTAGGACTGGAAGATGGATAGTGGGATTGGGGCCTTGTCTGCACACATTTTTCTGGTAAGACTTTGAGAAGAAAGAGCTAATTCACCTAGTAAAGCTGTTAATGTATCTAATACCACATGTCAATTGTCTCTACGCACATTGACACGTGACATCATGCGCCTAAGCTCCCACCCCCCAGCTTCTGGCTGTAGGGCAAAATGACCACCACGTTTATTAGCTGTCAGTTGTCAACAGATTGCGCTAAATAGTGGTGAAATAAAATCTATTCAGTATGTTTAACACACAGTGCTGTAGGCTGCACAAATAGACAAAAGAAAGACAGTAATTTGAAATGTCATAGGTTCCCAGCTGATGAAATGTGCCGAAGGCAATGGTTATTAGCCACAAAGAGAGTTCAACTGGATGATCCATCCAAATCCTGGGAGCCAATGTCTCATGACAGCATTTTCACAGTTCACTTCATTGGTGGTATGTTGAAGTTTAAATAAAATATAGCCCACATCATTTTATAAGAACATTTAATTTATTCAAAATAGTAATAATGTGACGTTCACAAACAAATCAAATCTTTTGAACGCCTCTTCACTGTGAACAATGAAGACTGAGTCCTTGTAGAGAGCCGTTCATGGTGTTTTGTATTATTAACTAGGGGAGAGTCATCGAGGAGGCGGGTGTTCGAGGAGTGCGCACTGCTCATGCCTGCTTTGCAATTACTAGTTTCATTTCATGACAAAACAAAACAAGCCAAGGAGAGAAGATGGAGTGAGGCAATAACCCCTCCTTGCCAGAGAGAGGCAGCAATGCACCATCTGGCGTACAGTCTGCCTGAAACTTATTAGAAGAAGAAGAAAAAGAAGACAGAGCAGGAGTGGAGTGTAGGAAGACGGGGCAGCAGCTGGCGAGCTAGTTATGAGGCGGAGAGGAGGAGTCCCAATCGGAGAAGAGTGAGTGTGAGTGGCCAGGGGCAACGGCGAAAGAGAATGAGTCACCAATTATACACCTTTAACATGTCACTCATCTAAGTGTTCATTTTTTGATTAAAGCATTCCTCATTGAAAACATAAAAAAAAAACATAAAAGAAATAGCTCTTTGAGGTGAACGACTCCCGAATGATCGTCTCCTACTGCTAGCATGGTTAACATGAAACACTGAGCAATATAAATCAAATCAAATCAAACTTAATTTATAAAGCGCTTTTCAAACCACAACAAAGTTTCTCAAAGTGCTTTACAGATTAAAATGACCCACAATGTCCCCCCCCCACCCTTTCCCAACACCCAAAAGTAAAAAACATCACCACAAATATAACCCCACATCTCCCATGCACGCACACACATAAAAGCAACAATAGACAAAACCAAAACGGGCTGAGTACAGATGAGCCAGGAAACGTCATCATGGGAGCCATCTACATCGGCAGCAGCAGGTCAACAGCAGCAGCAAAAGCATTGACCCAGGGAGCCCAGAGGAGGGAGGGCTGGTACCCCCATCTCCACCCAAGCACCACCTGGACAACACCAAGGCAGCCGCAGCCGACCACCGCCCCCGAGGCAGAGGGCTCCCACAGAGGAAACACTGGAAGGAGGACTAAAATAAGTTAAAATATTAAAATTAAAACAATTATAAGATATGATCAAATAAAAATACAAAGCAGATAAACAATATTTGATAAATAGCCAGCTAAAAGCTAAAAAGAAATTAAATCAAAACATGCAGAGTAATTAAACAAATTTAATAAATAATAATCAGTTAAAAGCTATATTAAAAAGGTGTGTCTTGAGCCTGCTCTTAAAAACATAAACGTTCTCTGCGGCCCTGAGGTCCTCTGGCAGCCTGTTCCAGAGGTGAGGGCCATAATAACAGAAAGACGCCTCACCATGACACTTAAAAATTATTAAAATAATCTTAAAATCGATCCTAAAACATACGGGGAGCCAATGCAGTGATTCTAAGACAGGTGTAATGTGTTCCTGCCTCCTGGTATTAGTCAGGACACGTGCTGCTGAATTTTGTAAAAGCTGCAAACCTGAGATATACTTTTTGGGAAGACCAGAAAGCAGGGCATTACAGTAATCAATCCTACTGGTGATAAAAGCATGCAGCAGCGTCTCCGTATTGGCCAGAGAGAGAATGGGGCGGACTCTGCCGATGTTCTTTAAGTGATAAAAAGCTATTTTAGTAATATTTTTTATGTGAGGAATAAAAGTCAGTTCAGAGTCAAAAATCCCGCCCAAGTTCTTCACTTGTAGAGAAGGATTAAAAGACAGTGATTGTAGTTTTGGTAAAAGCTTCTCTCTCTGAGCCTCAGGACCGATGACTAAAACTTCAGTTTTGTCCTGGTTGAGTTGGAGAAAGTTTTCTGTCATCCAGGATTTAATATCTAAAATGCAGTTAAAAAGTGCGTCCATTGGCCGTGTGTCATCAGGAGACATGGAGATGTATAACTGTGTATCATCAGCATAACTGTGAAAGTTAACTCCATGTCTTTTGATGACGCTGCCAAGAGGGAGCATATAAAGGTTAAAAAGCACTGGGCCTATAATCGAACCCTGGGGCACATGTGATCTTGTGGACCTTAGAGGAGCAAGTATCTAAACTTACCATAAAAGTCCTGTCTGTGAGATAGGATGTGAACCATTTATAAACAGCACCAGAGAGGCCAATCTGTTTTAAACGAGTTAAAAGAATAGTGTGGTCTACTGTATCAAAGGCATTGCTTAGATCCAGTAGAACCAACACTGTCACCTTCTGAGCATCATAATTTAATCTAAAATCATTAAAAAAATTTAAAAGAGCTGTCTTTGTGCTGTGGTTCACCCTAAAACCAGACTGAAATTTCTCTAGGACATTATGAGCGTTAATAAAATCATTAAGTTGATTTAAAACAAGTTTTTCTAAAACTCTGCTTAAAAATGGTAAGTTAGATACCGGTCGGAAGTTGTTTAAATCATTAAAATCTAAATTGCTCTTCTTCAGCAGGGGCCTCACTACCGCTCCTTTAAAGGCGGCAGGAAAGACCCCCGTCTGAAGGGAACAATTCATCATGGTTAAAATATCGTCTTTAAAAGATTCATAAAATTGCTAAAAAAAACGGGTGGGAATCGGGTCCAGGGCACTTGTAGTGGGCCTCACTGAGGAGAAAACTTTATCAAGGGTCCCAGCTTCCACCAGGACAAAACTGTCCAGCGTTTCCTCTAGTAGAGACACACACTCAGATTTGTCTAAAACCATGTTACCTTGAGAAGATAAAATATTACATCTGATGGTGTCTACCTTTCCCCTGAAGTGGTTTGCAAACTCCTCACACAGAGTGTTTGAGGGTTTTTTTGAGTGCAGTAGAGGTATGATTGAGAATGTTGTCAATGGTGTAAAACAGAATTTTGGGATTATTTTTATGTTCTGAGATGATTCTGGAGAAGTATGCATTTCTGGAATTTCTTACAGCGTTATTGTATGATTTGAGATGTTCTATGTATATCTGATGATTTATTGTGTTTAGTTCCATTTCCTTTCTGCCACCCTGCAGCTCCTCTTTAATTTCTTAAGGTTTTCATTTCTCCATGGTATAGTATGTTTTGAATACGTTTTTACAACTTTTAGTGGAGCCAGCAGGTCGAGAGCGGATTGAAGCCTACTGTTAAAATCATTCACGATAAAATCACAGGGGGCAGATAAAGGTACAGGAGGATACTTATTAAAAACTTCCAGAAAACCTGCAGCCACTTCAGGGGTTAGATGACGTTTTCTGACAGTTCTCACAGAGGTTTCTATTTGGATAAAACTGGTGATTTTAAAAAACACACAGTAGTGGTCAGAGACAGCCAAGTCAACAACAGAGGACACACTAGTGGACAGGCCATACGTGATGACTAAGTCCAGGGTGTGTCCTCTGTTGTGAGTTGGCTGCATGACATGCTGACTAAAATCCATATAATACAAAATATTTAAAAATTCTGTTTATAAAGGATCTAAAAGGTTATCCACGTGTAGATTAAAATCACCAGCTAAAATTATTCGTTCATAAGAGTTGTGCAAAATTGATAAAAACTCAGAAAATTCTTGAATAAAAAGTGTGCTCTTTTTAGGAGGCCTATAAACTGTCACACATAAAATCTGAGGAGTGCTAAAAACAGAGGCAGTATATTCAAAAGTGGTAAAATTATCAAGTAAAACAGGTTTGGCGGAAAGGGTTAATGAACTTATAAAAGCAGTTCCACCTCCCCTCTGGCTACTCCTGGTTGAATAAGAAAAGTTAAAATTAGGTGGGGAGGCCTCTGTAAGAACAGCAGGAGCATCTGCACTCAGCCATGTTTCCGTTAAAAATAAACCTTGAAGTTTATGGTCTAAAATCAAATCAGTTATTATAAAAGTTTTATTCTGCAGAGAGCGAACATTTAAAAGTGTCATATTAATAGGGATTGGAGATGGAATGACTGTATGATTTACTGGAGGTGGGATTTTTAGCAACTGTTTAAGATTATTTGGGTTGCATTTGTTCACTTTATGATTATTTGTTTGCTCTCTGCTGATAATTACAGGAATGAAAGAAGTGGGGCAAGGTCCAAGTCCGATATGTGAGTTACTGTTAAAATCAGGACTGAGTTTATAGGAGCAGGGACAAGCTGGACATCAGGAGGTGGTTGAGGGGGCAAAGAGGGCAGGAGCAGCTGGAGACAGTGTGGTGGACAGGGGTGGACGAGGGTTTGCCAGGCTTAATGTCAGCATACGTGTGCCTTGTCTGTTCAGATGTAGTCCGTCCGCCCCAAACAGTTGACAGAAAATGTTAAAATTGTCTTTAAAACCAATGTTATGCATCACGGTGGCAGTGGAAAGCCAGGTGTTCAGAGAAAGCAGCCTGCTGAAACGGCCTATTCCTCTGCTGATGGTGGGAGTGGGGCCAGGGATAAAAACAGATAGGTGTTTGTCTTTTAAAAGATTAAACAAATGAATAAAATCCCGCTTTAGGAGCTCAGACTGCTGTTTACGGATGTCGTTGGTGCCAGCATGAATTATAACTTTACTCACGGTTGGGTGGCTTCGGATGGAGTCCAGGATGTGTTCAGAAATGTCATTTACCGTAGCCCCCGGAAAACAAAGAGTAACGGCTCCTCTCATCCTAATGTGCCGGATTATTGAGTCTCCAATGATGAGCGTGGTGGGTGGCTGATCTGAAGGCTGATGGTGAGCAGAGGATCCCTCGCTGTCCAGGACCTGCTGGATGTTGGGCGGCTTGGCTTCCCCAGGACTGCAGCAATGTTTAGTGGGCGTCGAGGGCTCGTTCCGTGGATTCGGGGTGAAATGGAGCACTCCGCGGCAGATCCCAGCCGTAGTCCTGGGTTTGGGGTGACGTGGGTGGCTACCGGAATCCGACTGCTGCTCCGGCTGCTGGGAGGGGATGAGCGGCGGTCCTGTGGAACTGCTGGGCTTCGGTGCGGTCGGAGGGACGGCCAGAGGAGGAAAGTCGTGCTCCAGGGCACCGAAGCGGTTAGACAGCGGAAGGCCGGGAGGGGGAGAACAGTGGTGGCCGCTCAGGGCGCCCCCACCGCGGCCAGGCCCGACCGTCGAGCATGCACCCTGGGCACCGGAGTGGAACTAATGGGGGCTTTTGGTTTAGCCCCCAGGTGGAACCAGCACTACTCCTCTGCCGCAGTAGTTATACCGCCGCCGGTGTTGGTAAGTCCGAGTCCGCCTGGAGACCCAGCGATGGATTCTCCCTCCACAGCTTCATAGGGCTGGCAGGGAATTGTGTCGGCCAGCTGGGCACTGGTGGCGGCAAAAGTCCGTCCGAACAGGATGTCCACGTCGCGCTTGTGGTCCTGGATTTGGTGGAGAGTAGAGATCCTCTGCTCCAATTCTATGATTTTCTTGGTGAGGTTGACGCAGCCTTCACACCCGAAGCTACAGGTGAGTGGAGCCATGATAGAGTCCGTGCTCTGATTAAAAACGCCCCGATAAAAAGAAATAAGTTGCTAAAACTTAGTGACGATAAAAACGGTTAAAACTAGTCATAAAAAATAAAATGAAAAAAGGATTAAAAACCAGTTAAAACCGTGTTTATTAGGAAGGCGGAGTTGGCAGGTTTCTCGTTTGAGATGGACGCCGACGCATGTGCACTCCAGACAAGAGAATAATAACACAAACAAACAAACAAAACCAACAGGAATTGACAAACACACTTTTAGGACATTAAAACTGCTTTGTAAAAAAACTCATAAATCATTGTAGATGTGTACCAAAACAATGTTGTTTTGTAGATATCTGTAGATATCCCCATACTGAATTGGTGGCCAATTCGAGGACTTTCCACCTAAAGCTCATTAGCTGTTTTAAATTGCACTACATACTGTCATGGTTCATGGTTGTTTGTGTAGTCTCGTCAAGTTAGTTTGTGTGACTTGAGTTTTTCCTTCCACCACGTTTTCTCACCCTCTTTCACCCTCAGGTGCTCATTTGTTGAGTTTCTCGTGTTTGTGAATCATTCCTTATTTATTTACTTAGGTTCTTTCTAAAGTTTATCATGTTCCCTCCTCTCTTGTTATGTTCATTAGTGCTTCTTTATACCTGGTCACCACTTTTGTGTTCAGTCTTTCCTTACGCCTTCTTATGTTAATCTGTCTAGTCATTCCTTATGCTTTGTTCTTCCCTTCTGTTTTTCCCCTTGCCATGCTTCTTCCCTGCCCAGCTGCTGCTCATCTTCAATCTTCCCCAACTCTCCCTTTCTCACCTGTGTCAGCTTGTCACTAATTGGTTCTCTGGTTTGTCAGTGTCACTCCTCATTTCTCCTCAGTATATTTAAGCTCTCCAGTTTTCTTAGTTCCTTGTCATTTTTACCTCCCCTTTTCCTGATCTTGGTAGTTCTGGTCTTCCCGCTTTCACATGTAAGTCCCCTTGTTCTTTGCTCAATTAAAATATTATTTTGTTATCTTGCTGCATTTGGGTCCTTCCTCAAACTAAGACATGACACATACAGTTAACTCTGCACTGTAACTTTTTTGATCATCTGCACAAAGATGATCTAAATTAATAATACCTATAGCCCTAGTTTTTTTTTTTAGAGGAATTGTTCAACAGTGGCATGATAGTCTCTGGATAGCAGGTGCGGAAGCACTTTTTATACTCCATTGTTGTGCACATTCAATGTGCGAAAAATGTTTCGTAAGAAGTGTATCATGTCCAAAAGAACTAAGTCCCAGATACACATTCCTGATGTTCTGAGTCCAGCTCATGTCTTCTTCTCAGACATGTGATGGAACATTGAATCTTCAACTTTTGTCAAAGTGACTGTATTTTTTATGAACCAGACACTACTGATGATTTAGCATTGTGCTACTATAGTGACCCACTTAGGTTTGGAATTATTTCCACCACTAAATTTCTAGAGAGCAATTGTGGCACAGTGGTCATTCTTGCTCCAGCAGAAAAGCATTTTTGGTTACATCTGCTACAATGCCAGTTGAAGATAAAAATAAGCTTTAATGATGTCTAGAAAATAAAAGGCAGTTTGTCAATGGAGGAAAAGTTGCATGGTGCGAAATAATCAATTTGGGTGCTAATGTGATGATCCAGAAGACAAAGTCTAAGCAGCAGAACCTGTAGCTGACTGATAACTGCTTTATTGCTAATGTCTGTCCCTTAGCAGCTGTAAGTACACAAGCAGGATGTACAATCACAAGCAAGATAATGGTGTGTTTTAGTTTTTAAATTGGCTCCATAACAACATGTCAATCAAACTTTTAAAATCCTTCCAGCCTGGTAACAAATCTATGGGTCTGCTGTGAAACCTATATCATGATACTATGGTGACTGCATGAGTTAAACAGTGGCAACCTCTAGCCCTCCGTGTATTCTACCAAATAATCCTTGCTGAAAGTTTCCTTGTGAATACTGTGCTCCTTCCAAGACTCCTTCTGAAGAAAGCTCCTTGCGATCCATCTTCCATGCAGTTTCTGTGTAAGCTCCTGGTCTCGGTTCCATGTCTGACACCAATTAAGCTCATTTGCCACAGTGTCCACGCTCAAGCTCCAAGCTTTCCCCGTCTGCCCTCTGTCTCTGACTCCTCCTCCTCCTCCTCATCATCATCATCATCATCATCCAAGAATAACCGTTACTCACCTCCGGTCTCCCCCCTCCATAGGAAGACACTGCTTCATTGATAAATTCATTATATAACTTTAATATACATAAAATAAAGCACAAATTACTTGCAATGTAAAAAGTTGCAATGCATAATTTGCCTACTGTAATCCCTATGACTTATCTTGCCTTACTATTGATCAATAGAAAGGGCTGGCAAAACACTGGGCTGGATAAAACCAGTGAAACCCTCCACCCATTCTCGGCACCTACTGGGTGTCTTTCATTGCCCGAAACTGGTAGTTTGCCTGAGTAGGTGGCCAGCGCCAGGCAATCTGTGCTCAAGCACCTATACTGACCTGGCATCTGCTGGACACCATGTGGGCCCTAGAATGTGGGCACAAGGCAGATGCTACGAAGGAGGGGACGATGAAGTGATGTTACAGGAAGGAAAGAGTTAGAGGAAGCAGAAGTTGCTTTCTGGCTGTGTTCCTCCCAAAAGTTACATAAATCTCTTTTGACTGATATCCAGAGGTCTATCCTGCTTAATTTGAGAATAGCTTGGTTAGTGATGTAAGTTCTGAATGTAAAACAGGGAATTGCTTTGGAGAAAAAGCTGATGGGAGAAAGGTGTCTAGAGTGCAAAGAGTGGATAACAAATGTGAAAAACCAAAGACTCAAGAAAGTAAAAGAGAAGAAACAATGAAACAAGGGATAATGGCCAAGGAGTCACAGCACAAGCCTTTGAGGCAAAGATGAAATATTTGCAATTCCACTGGGTTTCTGGGCCGCAGACTTTCACTCCATTTGTATGGAAATTGTCTTTCTTTTTCTAAGTGCAGAAGGGACCAAACGGGAGGGAGAGAAGGATGGAGACAGAGTGAAGGTGAACAAACTAACTGTCAAATATTTTGTGATTCCTTTAAATGCTGCTTGGAAGGCTGGGGCATGGTTTGTTTCACTGCAGCACATATTGTTAAAATAAATCTATGAGTTTATGTCAGGTGGATCTATGCACCTGAACCACAGGGAGTCAGTATGCTTGTTGTAAAGCTCTTTGCCTGTTATTGACAATGTATCTCACCCGGCTTCATCTCTCTTCACACTCTCTATTTCTATAAGTACCATCCTCCAGCTCAAGCCCACAGCTGGGACCACTCTGATTCAAGGTTCGGGACTGCTTTCTACCAGATAATTAGCAGATGTTGTGGAAGGCCTCTGTTTTGCTATTTTCAGCTGCTCCGGAGTGTCTGCATGCATCAGCGTGCACTCTGGGTGTGCTGAGTGATGCTGCCACTCATCTATTCATGGCCAGCTGCTCAAATCTACAGCCCAGGCTGAAGGGGAGAAGACATTTAATCTCTGACACCCTCCACTTTGCTCTGTTCCTAACCCCCCCTGACTGTTCTCCACCCTCCTTTCCCTTCCTTTTCTGAGTCACAGCCGCCAGCCACAAGTCTGCATAGATCTGAGTCATGCCTGGGCTCTCGTGAGATGGGCCCTGCTGTCTGTGAAACCACAGACATGAGATATGAAAAGTGGGAAATGAGAGAACAAACAGACATCAACAGTCACATGGACAAATGTTCACAAAAACACACAATACAAACGGAGACATAAATTAAATGCTAGGAATCCTCAGGTAATATAAAACACCTTTGAGCCAAGATGCGACACCTGTATATCACAATGAACAATGACGTCTGAGCTGCAATGACTCAGGTTTTGTTGGGCAAGAGCTTGATGACACCTTTGAGATTTAACTTTACAGGGGGTGATTAATGATGATCTCTTGTTCTGTTATATAAAAATAAACAATAGCCTTAAATTTTGAATGAGGTTCCCCCCACACTTACTGGTACACTGTGGTAAAGATGTGTGAGAATAATTAAAAGAAAATAATCTTTTGTTGCAATTGCATAAGTGTCAAGCAGTGCTTCTCTTTTGAATTGGCACTGTAAGGACACCTATAAAATAAATGTTTTTTTTGATAATCAGTCTCAAGGAATTTTTAAGTAGTAATCCATCACTTCCTTTTTCCCTGGGACATAAATAAGTCATTTATAAGTGGTTAGCCTGTGGCAGCCTGTGGCAGCAATGTGCCACGATGAAGTGTTTTTAACAAATAATAAAGGGAGTTGTGGGGGGGGGGGTTGTGTGGGCTGTCGAGGTGTAGGGTTGTGTATTAACCTTGAGACGGAAGAGGCCGTGGTAAACAGACTAAACTGTTGGACATAACTTGTTTTTCATCCCGGTTGAAGCCCCGCTCCTCAAGTCTTTTTGCGAGCTGCTCCAAAAGCTGGCTTTCCTTCACAGTCCCCGTGAACTGGCGAACTGGTCTTCAACTCTAAAGGCCAGAGGCTCCTGGACTTCTGCAGCACTCCAGTATACCATTTCCCCTGATACAGTTTACAAATGCTAAATGAACTCCACATGTCTACTTGCATTTTAAATAATGTTGCCGGCACCCAACACCAGCACATATTTCCACACGTCATTACGACATCACCCTCAGATGCGCCAAGGCATGATCTTCATTCATAAGTCCAGTGTTGCGGCAGTATTGCGGTAATATTACTATCAAGCTTGCCGATGCGAGTGCCGCAATATTCGCACCTCATTCATAAGACACACCGTGTTGGCAATATTACCCTAATATGCCACTACTGTGTGTATTTTGAAAACGCCTTGAGACTCTTGTGTTGGTAACATTTACAGAGACCAAGTAATAGTTTGAAAGATTTATTTGAGAGTATGTACAAGGATGGGATACTTACAGTACGGTTACGGTTACCAGTTACCAATTACTGTCTAGGTCTACACTAAGGGAAAAGGTATGTGTTTAATATTTTTTGTTGAGATTTTTGTTGGTTGATTTTAAGAAGAAGATGGAGAGAACATTTCTTACTGTTTGAGAAAAAAATGGAGATCCAGACATTCCACACGTCCCAAAGACGGGTCATATAATTCACAAAAATTACAGACAGCGACAATAATTTGGTCCTCCATTTTTAATGAATGACTTGCCGATCCACATCACTACAAAGATGGAGATTCAGAAGCAGGTGTGTATATCCACAGATGCTGCGACTGGCAGGGAGCAGGTTAGCGGTTTGGTTTAGGGTTTTGGTTGAGGGATTTTTTTCCAGGATGAATCAGTTAGTAAGTCTCTGTCTCACTATTGAGTGATGAAAACTGAGTTATGAGTTATTTTGAAACTCCTTCGATAAGTTGTTGATGAGCTCTTGAAGAAATATTTGTTAGGCCAGCCACTCTTAGGTTCACCACTGTTCCATAATTTCTCCCTATGTGGATAACGATTCTCATCTGGGTTTGCTGCAATCTTAAAGCCTTGGAAATAACTCTGTAACCCTTTCAAAGCTAACAAATTAGTTAGTTACTTTGTTTTTCATTGGTAAAAAGTTTTTGGTTTGGGGCATTATGTGTTGCTTTTTGAGAAATTTTAACTAAGTTCATTTTGTCAGGCAGATACTATTATGTTTATAGAACATGGTGAATGGTTCAACCCCTTTCCTTTGTAACAGTGACTTATTATCTGTTGTGTTAATATAAACTAAAGTGGAATTTATTGTGTGGTGGGGATGTGTGGTTTCATGGATAGTGTTGCTGCAATGTATTTTCGCATGTACTGAAACCATCATAAGACAAAGAAAGGTTAACCACTGAATACAGTGCATCAACAAATATTTCTGATAGGTGCGTCATTAAAGGGTAATATTCTGAATTTGCGATTACAGTTTAAACATAATTACAGCCGCTATTTGAGTTACGTGTTGTAAAAGATACATTTTTGTTTCATCGGTGTTCCTCCTGGTGCTACAATTGTTTAAAACATTAGATGTAGTGTTTTTAAGATTTTAAAAGGGCTTAAATTTAGGTATAGTCCTTGAAAGTGTTTGAGCGTTGAACCAGTGCTGTGGGGTTTGACATGTAATTGATCATACCTATGGAGTATTAAAGCATAATTTGGACACACCAACTCTTTTTTTTAATATTAAATCATGTATGTACAGGGCATACTTGATATGTAAGACAGAGATACACTTATAAAACTTCATAAAATAATTGCCTTCAGCTATGCACTTATTTTCAAGGCAAAATAAAGTTATATTTCCCAACTCCTATGGGGTGTTCACTCCGGTCAGCGTGTCCATGCATCAAATCGCTCAAACAGACGAAAGTTGACGCTTTAAAATTAAAACCCAGCTGCTTGCACACCTTCCAGTCCGCGTCGGCGCGCCACGTCCCGTAGTTCCCCTAACCGGGTTTGGCTAGCGTTAGCTAACATAACAAGAAAGTTAAAAGAAAATATTTAACTGCTTACCTAGCACACCAATATCCTCTGATATCTTTCTCCAAATAAATCCGATCTCTTCCTGTCTTTGTAAAAACACGAAGACGGGTCATATAATTCACAAAAATTATAGACAGCGACTTTAAGTTCATCCTCCATTTTGAATGAATGACTCGCCAATCCACGTCAGTACAAAGAGTCCCTACAATTGGTTTACGCCCTGCGTTTGCTGCCCCAAAGTTCAGTTTTCTCAAGTTCACACAGCAGCTGCGCCAATGGTCTGTCAACGTGACCGAGCAGCAGCTGCGCCAACGCGCGCGACTTGCTGCGGGGCAGCTTGACGCCCACATGACACGTAGGTACCATAGATTTGCATGTAATCTAGCTGCCTTGCTGCCTGGACGTGCTGACCGGTGTGAACGCATCATTAGACATGTTCACAAGCATCTTCTGACTGTGGTCACCCTCCCAAAACCTTTGCACAGCCAAAACAAAAGGAAGTGTTTTATGAGGGTCTGTATGAATAATAAAAATAATGTACAATATTTTAATGAAGTTTATCACTGGGACAAGGTTTTGGTCTGAAAGTTGCTTGCATTTTACAAATTGTAAAAGATTATCCTACACAGGTTTTTTTTAGGCTGCAACGATTTGTCGAGGTTGTCGACAAAAATCGATAATAGAAATAGTCTATATGGACTATTGTCGCCAGACGTGTTTTTTCCAGCCGAGTGATGCATCTCACTTCATTACAATCTTTGCCAAGAGTCGCACATGCACAATAGCTTCTCTGCTGAGCGGTAACATACAGATATGGCAGCATCCAACACAGCAGCTGCGCGTACCCACTGCGCGTACCCACTGCGCGTACCCACTGCGCGTACCAACTGCGCGTACCAGCATGAGATGTACCACCAGAACATAACTGAAGTGGCTGATCTCAAAAAATCCTACCAATGGCTAGAGAGGACTGGCCTACAGGACATCACAGAGGCACTCATCCTGGCAGCACAGGGCCAGGCTCTGTACACCAGAGCGATAGAGGCCCAGACATATATAATGCTTGAAGGGGGCCAAAATGGGCGGCATTAAATCCTATCTTAGATTAGACCATACCATATAATACATCCTGATCAAACTGGTTTTATTAAAGGGAGACATTCATCCACAAATTCACGTAGATTAATAGATTTAATAGATTTTTCTAACTGTAAAAACATTAAAACTAATATATTATCTTTAGATGCAGAAAAAGCATTTGATAGAGTTAACTGGAAATTCTTCTTTGTAACCTTACATAAATTTGGCTTTGGAAATTCTTTTATAAACTGGTTGAAAATATTATACAGTTCACCAACAGCGTGTATCAGAACAAATAACCAAACATCATCTAGGTTTTATCTTCAGAGAGGTACCAGGCAGGGATGTCCTCTCTCTCCCTCCCTGTTCGCTATTTTTATTGAACCACTAGCTGCAGCGATCAGGCAAACTCACAATATTAAAGGCATAAAATGCAATAACATAGAACATAAAATCAGTCTTTATGCAGATGATGTATTACTTTTTCTCCAGCTTTCACAAACCTCTTTCTCTCAGGTAATCGGGTTGATAAACTCTTACTCAAATGTTTCAGATTATTCTATAAATTGGTTAAAATCTACAGTTCTTCCAATCAATTGTTCCAAGAATCCAACTAATACACAACTGCAGTCAGGGAATATTACCTATTTAGGTATCAATGTCTCACCAAGACTGGCAGATTTAATAACGTTAAACTACATCCCACTTTTAAAAAAAGTGGAAGATGATCTTGCCAGATGGAAATCTCTACCCATATCACTTATGGGAAGGGTTGCTTCAATAAAAATGATGGTTTTGCCCAGAATCAACTACTTATTCTCAATGATCCCAAGTAAACCATCACTAGACTGGTTTAGATCTCTGGACTCCTCTATCTCTAAATTTCTTTGGAAAGATAAACCCCCACGTATCAGCTTAAAAACACTGCAGAAGAACAAAGAAAAAGGAGGTCTAGATCTACCAAACTTCCATCATTATTTCTTAGCCAACAGGCTCCAATACATATCAAGATGGTTAAAACATAGCTACCTAGACGAGTCCTGGATAGACGTAGAACAGACACTATGTAATAAGATAAAACTTTCAGACCTACCATTTATTAGCTCAAATATTAAACAATATGAATGCTTTAAAA
This sequence comes from Valencia hispanica, assembly GCA_963556495.2. NCBI lineage: Eukaryota > Metazoa > Chordata > Actinopteri > Cyprinodontiformes > Valenciidae > Valencia > Valencia hispanica. Next base: position 19,570,285 of record OY747705.1, read on the forward strand.
GCATAAATATCAGCTCCTCTCTGACAGCATGGTGGGAGTTTCTAAAAATGACAGAGTCCACAATAATCCCATGCAGACGTACACCCATCTGGAATAACCCCGACATCTTGCAAAAAAAATGTATGATAAGTTTCCCAGTCTGGAGGTGCAATGGAGTTGAATACCTGGAACATATATTTGAAGGAACAGACTTTATCCCATTTAATACATTAATTACACAATATGGAATTGATAAAAACAAATTCTTAGAATATCAACAAATTAAATCTATTATTAAAGGTAAATTTAGGCTCAATACAGCTGAATTAAAAATTCCACCAAGAGTTTTAGATTTTCTTAATCTCAACCCCCCCAAATTGCTGTCTAAAATATACAAAACTTTATCTACATTAGATGAATCAATAGCCATCCCTATTTCAAAATGGGAGGTGGATTTATCAGCCAGCTTTGAAAAACGTCTGGTCTCAGATATGTTAAAGGACCTTTAAAATAACAAAAAATCCTAATTTGCAATTAATACAATACAAAATCCTTCATAGAGTACACTATACAGGTCAACGAATGTTTAGGATGGGTTTTACATCGTCTAATACCTGCTTACAATGCACAAGCAATATACCAGATACTTATGTTCATGCGCTTTGGTTCTGTCCACCTGTTAAGAAATTTTGGTGCCAGATATGTGAGGACTTATCAAAGTGTCTGAAATGTAACATCCCACCATCTCCCTCAATTTGCCTGTTAGGAAATTTAAATGATGTCACCATGGACACAAAGTCAGTTCTAATGGTTCACATTGCCTTATGCATTGCTAAGAAAACTATCCTCCTGAACTGGAAAAATAAAAAAGCTCTTAATATTAATCAGTATAGAAATCTCTTGTTGGACCATATTGGTCTTGAGACGGCCTATGGCTCCATATCTGATCAATCTCTCTGGGCTCCTTTGATCGGCTCCATCACCTAGTGGGGGTGGGGGGCACTTGGTTTTGTCGTTTGGGACACTGTTGCTGATGTGGGGGTTTTGGGGTTGGAGTCGTCTGGGGGGGACCCCGGGGGGTGGGATCACTGGGCGGATGGGGCCCTGGACGTCGTGGCCGGCCTGGGGTTGGGCTTTGGGTGGTGACTCCTGATGGCTGCATGCGGTGCCTTGGGGGGGTTGCACTGGCGGACATGGGTTACTGGCCTGGTGGCCGTGCTGCGCCTGGGTAGGGTCTGGGGTGGGCCTGGGGATTCGGGGCTCGGGGGCGCCGCGCCCCGTAGCTGTGGTCCTGGCTGGGGGTCGGCCGGTGTGGGGTCTCTGTTGGCTTGGGGGTCGTGGCCGGCCGGTGGTCTGCATGTGCAGCCGCCTCTCTTTTTTTTTCTCTGGGCCGATTGTCATCGCCAGTCCCTGTATGGCGTCTCGCCTTGTTTGCTGGTTGGGGTGCCTGGCTGCTGGTCGCGGCGGCTGGGTGGCGTTTCTGGGCCAGATCAGTCCTTTTTTGCACTGGACTTGGCTCCTGGGTCTTGGTCTTTGTGTGGGCCGCTGGGGTTGGGCATTTGGCCGGGATCGGTCGGACTTGCGGGTGGACTGGCCGGGTGGTGGGTGTGCAGGGCAGGTGGGTGGGGCGCTGGGTTTGGTCTCCTGCCGGGCCGTTGAGCAACAGTGGTCGCTCCACAAAGAACGAGGCTGGTGGATGTCGGCCTGGTGGGTCGGCCGCCCGGCTCATCGGTTTGCTCCTGGTCTGGGCAGGTACGTCGACGTGGTTCGGGCTACGGGGGCCTCCGGTGTGTGGGTGGCGCTGGGGGCCTCCTTTGCTGGCGGGGAGGCTGCTGCTGTGTGGCAACAGGTGCTCTCCCCCTACGAGGGCACTTGGACGGGGGGGAGGGCTGTGCGGGAGGGGGGGGGGGGCGAACTCAATCTGGGTGTCTAGTGTCTTTTGTGTTTTGAGAGTAGAGCGAATGTCAGGGTGGGTTTAGTTCCCCTTCTGGGATGGGGCTGGGGGGACTGCCTTGGGGTCCGTGGGGCTTTGTGGTGCTGTGGCCGTGGGCCCCGGGTCGGACGTGCCATGGCCTCCCTCCCCTGGTGGATCCCGGTGAACAGCAGTGCCTATTGGGGTCAGTGGGGGAGCTGGCTCCCTGGGAAGACATTTTGTCTCCCAGTCCTTCCCTCCCCATCCCTGGACACCTCTGTCCACCCGCTCCATCACTTTACCACTCATATAGGGTCTTGGGGCATGGGCACATCACTGGGGTGCGAGGAGGGGCTTCCCTCCTCGCTGTCCCGTGGTGTCCTGGGTCCCAATTTTAATATACAACTTAGACACTCCCACTTATAACATTTTCACACGACACATATGTAGGGACTTTGGGGTGGGCACACTTTTCGGCATCCAGAGGGGGAGCGGTACATTCAGCTTCACCTCTGGTGCCGGTGCCCACTGTTAAACCACATATAGACACTGAGGGCTCGGGGTGGGGGTTGGGGGATGTGTGGCTGCCTCCCCCACATCCCACCCCTCTGTTTTAAATGCACATTATAACAACACGCATCAACACCATACTCGAGCGGGAGGATGGAGGCTAGGGGTCTTTTCCCACCCCTGTTCGCTACGGGCCATCAGGGGTTGGGGTCCGGAGGAGGACAGGCGGTCTGGTCGGGGTCCTGGGCTGTCGGGCTGCTTTGCCACTGTGGGGCCCTTGGCGGTCTGCTTGTCTCCATCCTAGAAGGTAGGGGGTCCACCTCCCGGGTCCGGGGGCTGGTGGCTCTACTGGGGCTTCAATACCTTGACCTGGGAGCATAAAGTGTGCATGGGGTGTGTGAGTGAGGGTACAGAGTCATTTTTCTGGGTGTCTTGGTGAGTCAGTGAGAATGTATGTGTTTAAGAGGGAGGGAACGTATGACTGTGTCTGTATGTCTTTGTCTACCTGTCAGGTTGGATCTTGGTCTGCCCCCTCGCCTGGCGCACCTCAGGCCTTACACTTAATGGGGGGCCTATTTCCCCTCCGTCACTCCCCGCCGGTGACGGGGGCCCCTGCCTGCCGGTGCGCCGGTGGTCAATCCGGTTCGGACCTGGTGCGTGCCTGGACGGGCCTGGGGGGGCCGGTGTGTCGGTCGGCCGATGCGCTGGGCCGATATCTTCCTTTGGTTGGTTGGGGCACCTCTTTTAGAGGTGCCAGGTTTGGGATTGTTGGGTGGTGCCTGCTCGGTGGCTCGGCGGGATGCGGATCCGGCGTCTCTGCTCGTTTGATCCCCTGTTCTGTACGCACCGTGCGGGGCCGGTTCATTGGCGGGTTGGACCGGCCCTGGCCCTCGTTTGAAGCCTGGTCTCGGCGCCCTGCGTTGCGCGGGATCAGGACCCGGGAGCTGGTACAACTTGGCGTCCAGATGCTGACTGAGCCCGGCCTGGGGATGCTGTCCGTCCCCTGCGGCTATTGGTGGGGCGCTGGGATGTTGGCGGTGGGGATTGGCCTACGGCGGAGGCTTCGCCTGCAGTGCCGGGGGCCCCTCGTCGGCCGGTCCCTTGTCGGGTCCCTGCTTGGGGGTGGGGTGCCCCTGGGCCCCGGCTCCCCCGGTCCGTTGACCGGCCCGCCCTGGCGTGGCCGGTTGCCGGCGGAGCCTGTGGGCTCGTAACTGCTGCCCCCCGGGCCCCTGCATAGTGGCCGCTGGATGTTCCGCTGGGGTTCTCCTTTTCTCCTCTCTTTGGGGATGCGGTCGGCCCAGCCCGGGTCCGCCTGGGGCTCTGGCGGTCCTTTGGATGTCTTTGCTCCGATCTCCTTCATGTCTACATCGATTCCTGGGGGACGGATTGATGTCTTCTCACACCAACTATCGAACACTCTTATGGAGAAACCTTATATGCACCAGCATGCTAACACACACACATAGATGTGGGGTCTCTGGTGTTTAAGGATATATTCTTGGGCTGAGGTTATCATTACTAGAGCTTGATTAATCGGTACCATGAGTTTTTCTGTGACGTTGTTGTATTTTTATATCTATTTTTGTGTGATGTGGTTGTGTACTTCTTAAGTTCACAATGTTTGGTTGGTTTTGTTTTTCCCCCTCTCTCTGCCGTCCTGTGGGTATGGAGGCAGACTTCAATGTTTTCCTGTGTTTTCTTTGTTCCCCTTCCTCTCTTGTATTTTCAACTCACCCTCTCTCATGACATTTTGTTTCCTACCTCTCTTCTTCATCTTCCTTCTTTCTTCTCCTTAATTTTCCGTCTCCGTGGCCATAACATCAGGAAATAAAAACCCCAACAATTCATAATAAAGATTTTCACACATAAATCAAGTGGAGTACTATAGCAAAAGCTGTACTGCTCCGCTTGTGAAAGTAAATCTGTTGGGCTTCTACTTGGTACTCAGACACCAATTCTGAGCTCCACACTGCCAAACAGGACACGTAAAAAAAAAAAAAAAGATTAGACCATACCACAGCAAAAAATAACAAATAAATGTGTTAAACCCAAACAGTTTCCAAAACGTAAAATACACCAACAGAAAATATGTGTTTTAGTGTGATACATTCAAGAGAGTCTGAAACCCAAACTGCTCCACGAAGTGCAACAGCGACAACAGGAAATTACACAATACGCCTTACCCAATACGCTTCCACCCAAGCTGGAGCTCAATACCTCGAAGTTCACCTGGACAATATATTGGAGTGGAGACTGAACAGTGTAGCCATCTACAAGATGGGACAGAGCAGACTGTACTTTTTTTTTTTTCATTATTTATCACCCCAGTCCTTAGTCCAGGGGCTTCTGCTCTGCCAGTCCCGGGAGGGCCCTGCACTGAAACCCAAGATTCCTTCATGCTTGGGGAGTGGGCAGGCCCTTCTTTTCACCTGATGGGGCGGGGTTTCCCCAGCTGGACGTAACGCGTGGAACGATCACGTTATTTCAGCCAGATCCTCCCCAACGCTTCAGGTGCCCGGCCGGCCAGGAGGAGGCAGTATATAGCCCCAGGACTAGGCAATGTTTTTTGTGGGAGTAACTCACATTAGCTGCACACACAGAAGGGCCCTTTCGCCAACCCCACCTAGGGTGTGGGTGCCGATGATGCGGGAGAACAAACACACCCTCAGCACCCAGAGCGTCCCCGGCGGTAACTGAACCCGGGACCTTCTAGCTGTGAGGTGAGCCAATTTACCAGCTGCGCCACCGTGCACCCCCAGACTGTACTTTTTGAAGAAGCTTAGATCCTTCAAGATTTGGAGCAAGATGCTTTATGTTTTCTACAAGTCTGTTGTGGAGAGTGTAATCTCTTCGGCCATCATCTATTGGTTAAGCAGCATTAGAGCCAGGGACTTAAAAAGGCTCAACTGTAACGCATACCACTAAAAGAAGTCCTTTCAGCTCAAAGCCATCATGGTCTACAACATCTCCTTGAAGAATGAATTAGTATGAGCTACAACAACACCTCATTTCCTTCTAGCATCAATACAGCATTTTTGAATTGAACTCAATATATGTATATATATACTAGAGAAATACTGGTACACAAAAATGATGGTTTACTTTGTTATCAACACAGTCACATTCCGAGAAACAATTAAAAACGTATGATTTCAACTTTAGTCAACAGTGAACAAAGCAGTGGTGTGATGAGCCGATTTTCTTGGGGCTTCAGCCCCGAATGTTTTCAGTCCAGCCCTGGATGTTTTAGGTCTGTTGTTTCACTCATCACCTGCAGGCTCACTGCTCCCTCAATCACACACAACGGTGTGCTCTAATCTGATCAGCGCTGCCACTGACTTGGCTCTGTGTCAAGTTACAGTCAGTCATGGCAAGCCAGCAGTATCAGAAATAAGGCATGTATCACAGCCTTATTAAGGTATTAACGTCCAAGGCATATGTTAACGCCTTGCCATACCATGGCTTGCCATATTCCGTATGACGCTACTGTAGGCACACAGCTCCTCCCCTCTCCAAACGAGGGCGCTCTGAACAAATGTATATGCAGAAAACTGCATAGCACTAAACCAGAAGATATATTACGATTAACGATATTTATAAGACTTAATAATGCCTAGTTAGTTTTATGACTAAATCAATGGATCATAGAAAAATTATGTAAAAAAGAAAAACTGTTGCAATTCCTTAGTTTTTTCTAGAGAGAGGCCAAGGGTAAGAATTTATCTTTGTAAAATGAAGTGATTCACAAAGTCAAATGCTGGCTTATGCATTCTTTTCTTTTGCTGTCCTGTTGGTAGCAAGCTAGTTATCCTTAGTAAGCACACTGAAGAAGGCAATTCAGGAAAAATTGCAAACAAAAAAGCAACAAAATAACAGCACTAATATTTGGTTTTATTGTCCGCTTGTTTGTATTACATTTTTGTAATACTATATGTGTGACTTGTGTTTTGTTGGTTTGTAGCACACTTTGATTTCATCGAATCATTTTGTAGAAGGAAGCAAGGATGAGCTACAGACAGAAAAAGAGCCTGCATCAGCAGAGCTGTTCCAATCAAACATAGAAATTGGTCACAGTTATTTAAGTATAATTTTTTGTGCCAGTGATTGCTAACCGAGTGAACACTTTTGTAACACTTGATGTAGCCCAGTTGTTTGCATAAGGATATTTAATTTGTGTTCTGTATTATTAGTTTACAATAATCATACTTTGCACAGTTAATTCTGATGTCATAATTTTGTAGAGGGTAAGAGATGTGACCTAAAGAGAGAAGCTGTAGCTGCAGCTCCAGCAGACCCACCAGCATCATCATTAGGCATGTGAACAGGTAGCAATTAATTATTCTAACATTGCGTTATAGTTAATTAATAAGAAAAGGTCCTTTAATTCCAAATATCATATTACATATTAAAATATAGATAGAAGCTAATTCAAAATGGATCAATAACAGTGCATCATTGAAGACAATAAATGAAATAAGTAAAGCTTTGCTTTACCTTCTTGAGAGTTTAAATGACAGCAACTGGACTTTTCTGGTTGTCTTGAATGCGTTTTGTGTCTCATCCAAGAGGCCTGTTTAGTTTTGAAAACTGGATTGGGAGTATCAGATTTATTTGCCTTCATTTAAACTCTCAAGACCGTCATGTCCTGGAAGACTGAGAATGACACCAACATTTTACTTTACCTTATTTGCTCATTTACCATTTTGGCATTATTGACAGAGCCAAACAGACTGTCCAAGACAGTACCAGTGATGAGAGAAGACCAAGCGATGACAAGGAGAAGAGAATATACAACATCTAGAGATAAAGACACAGGGAGTCAGCAATAGGTCATTGGGGTATGAATGATAGTATGTGCAAAGTGTTTGTGAGTAATCTAATTCTAAATAAAGAAAGATTAGGGAAGTTCACTGGTGGTAGGAGAGAGATGGTCAAAGCTAAGAAAAATGGAAAAAAGAAAGGGACATTCAAGTAAAGAAGAGAAAAGGGAGACCAACAGAAGCAAGTGAAGAAAAATTGAATTAAATTATTGTTTGTTTTTGCTGTTTTCAGGTGTAATTTTCCAAAACATTGAACATTATACAGTAAATTGAACATTAGATATAAAACTATAAGCCATTGTATATTAGATGACACATTACACCATTTTGACATGCATGCTTTGAAAATAAATTATAATTAAGGCACCTTACTACAGTATGTAGGCTATAGTCTACAATGTATTATTTTATTTTCATTTCTTTACAAAAATATTACATCTTGTCTGGGCTTTGCCCAGGTACTCCTTATAGGCTGGAGACGCCCCTGGAACAAAACATGTAAATACAGCTAATAGGTTGTACACCTACACTTTACTGATTAAGTAAATGCAAAGTCTTTCATTTTCTTGTTAAGCTAAGCAATGATTGTCTCATTTGCTTTTTCAATTTTCAATGATGTCTCAGATAAGTGAAGACCATATCTCTTGCAGTGTGTTTAATGATATTTATCACAATCTCTCATATTGTCTGGTGGATATATACTCTCGTAGATGTGGACACATTCAGATCTGTTATGGTATGTTGCTGATGATTCACTGCTGTTATAACACCCTCAGCATATCTCTCTGACACCCACTGAGACCTGCTGTGTATTTACTTGTGTGTGTTATGCCATAGTGATTGAAGGTGTGTATTGAAACCCAGCGGTTTCGATCTAACTTTAGAAAGGAAATGGAATTTGGCATGTGGGAATAAGGATTTAAAATTCTGTTTTTGTAAGAAGCCTAATAGTGGAGTCTGTGGCAATGGCAAAATAGATGCAAGAAGGGTTTTAGTCTGTAAAGCTGCCGCTATATACAGCAATATCTCCGATGCAGCAATGGAGCTTTTCCAAAGGAAGATCAAAGAACCTTACCTTTCTGATTAGGATGCAAGGGCAGCTCAACTTTCTGCTGCTCCACCATTCTAACATAAGAGGATTAATGGTCTGACTTGTCACACTGCACAACAAAAACACAATAACTAAGGATGAAAATGTGGAAATGCTCTGTTGGTTAAAGCGCAGAGCTATTTATGTCCCACAGGGGACTGTACTCTGACCATTCCTTTCACTCTGTACATCTCAGACTTCCAGTACAAATCAGAGACCTGTTATCTGCAGAAATACTCAGATGACTGCAATTGTCGGGTGTATCAGAGATGGACAAGAAGCTGAACACAGAGAGCTGGTGGACCGCTTTGTGACATGGTGTGGAAACAATCGTCTCACCTTGAATGTGAACAAAACAAAGGAGATGATTGTAGATTTCAGAAGAAACAGGGATAAGTCAAACACTGTTTCCATCATGGGAGAAGAAGTGGAGGTGGTTGAGTATAAATACCTCGGAGTTCACCTTGACAACAGACTGGACTGGAGGCGCAACAGTGAAACCGTCTACAAGAAGGGACAGAGCAGACTGTACTTCTTGAGGAAGCTTAGGTCCTTCAAGGTTTGCAGCAAGATGCTGCAGATCTTCTACAAGTCTGTTGTGGAGAGTGTAATCTCTTCAGACATCATCTGTTGGGGTAGCAGCATCAGAGCCAGGGACTTAAAAAGGCTAAACAACCTGATAAAGAAGGCTGGTTCTGTTCTTGGGACAACTGTGGAACATCTGGAGATGATGATGCAAAGAAGGATTCTTCATAAAATCAAAAAAATTATGGACAACCCTGGACATCCTCTTCATGAGACAGTCATACAACAACAGAACGTCTTCAGTCGGAGGCTTCTTCAGTTTCGTTGCAATACAGACCGCTACAGGAAATCCTTCCTGCCCACAGCCATCATCATCTACAACAACTCCTTAAATAATTAATTACATGAGCTATACCAACACTTAATTTCCCTCTAGGATCAATAAAGTGTTTTTGAATTGAATTGAATGAAAAATAAAACATGTATGAGAGCTTGAAAACATTCCAACCTAAAGTTTGTCCACATTGGAGTTTTGCCAGATACAGTGCTTAAAAAAACATTTGCCAACTTGCAGATTCAGTTTCCTTTTAACATTCAGGTGACTAATGCATTTGTGAACTGGTTAATCGCAGAGCAATGCATGATTCTAATTTCTGAAGCCATTATTTCAATCTTGTTTCAAGCTCCTTTCTTCCCCAGGAAAGCTTTCTGGTGAAGATGCAGCAGAGCAACTCCCCACTGATAAATCATAAATAAACTGCAATCAACTACATTTTTAGGAAAGCTGAGTTCCTTTTATTAGCCGAACCCAGGCCTGATTACTGTGGCAGTAATCAGGCCTGGGTTTGGCTAGTGAAAGGAACGTGTGGCACATGTTGTATCAACAAATCACTGAAACATAACCGTTCTGATAACATAAAGTAGGCTAAAGGATCTCAATACACATCATATTCCAAAAAAAAAAAACATCAACAGAAGAGCCACCAATTTCATGATATCTATCAGTCTGTAAATAGTTCCAAAGCACTTTCTAAGGCTTTGGGACTTAAGGGAACCACAGTGAGAACCAAAATGAAGAAAATACAGTAATACATTTCCCCTGAAATGGCTGGTCAGTCAAAATTACTTCAAGAGCACATCAACATCATTAAAAAAAGCTACAAATAAGCATGACAGGGCTTTGTACTTTCCTCTGTTAAGTTTTCTTTTTTTTCTAAGTGTCCTGTCTGGCAGAGTAGCACTGAGAATTGGTGTCTAAGTACCAAGTAGAAGCCCAACAGATTTACTTTGACAAGTTGTCAGGAACTTATGTCGTCCAACAACCTCCACCTGTGCTCATTAAATCCACTTCCACCTCATCGGCCCTCACCTCGGTTAAAAGACAGTGATTTCGGGTCATTTGGCATTTTTTTATTTACAGAGCAGTTCAAACACAGACAGGCATGGAGCGGTGAGGTTGGGCAAACAGCCGGCGAGGAGATCCGGAGGTAAGGCAGGCCTCCAATCCTGGAGGCACTGGAGCAGCAATCTGGAGCTTAGGATGAGCAGACCGAAGCGACTGGCTCGGGAGTTCTGGAGCTGGAAATTAGAAGACAAAACGAGGGTGTGGTGAGTGGAACTGTCTTTTAACCGAGGCGAGTGCCATTGAGGTGGAAGTGGATTTAATGAGCAGGTGGAGGTCGTTGATGAGTATACAAGATGAGATCCTGACACAAATGGAGCATTACGGCTTTTGCTTTAGTGCTCCACTTGATATATGTGTAAGAAATCTTTATTAGAAATTCCTGTGGGTTTTTCTCTGATATTATGGACACGGAGACGGAAAAGAAAGGGGGGAAAAAAGAAAGAAGATGGAAAGAGGTAGGAACAAAAAGTGAAGAGAAGAGGGTGAGTTGAAGATACAAGAGAGGAAGGGGAACAAAGAAAGCTCAAGAAAGCATTGCAGTCCACCTCCACACCCGGAGGACGGCAGAGAGAGGGGGGGAAACAATGATAACTACACAACCACAACCCACCAATAGATATATCAATACAACAACAGCATCACTGAAAAGCTCATGGTCTCGATTATTACAAGATCTAGTTGTGGTAGCCTCAGCCCAAGAATGCATCTGTAAACACCGGAATCCCCACACTTGACTTGTGTGTGTGTGTGTGTGTGTGTGTGTGTGTGTGTGTGGGTGTGTGTGTGTGTGTGTGTGTGTGTGTAGGTGTGTGTGTGCGTGTGCGAGGGTGTATGTGCTTGTGCATGTGTGTTTGCACTCACTCATACTCCCCATACACACTCTGTACTTCCAGGTCCAAGTACTGATATCCCAGCAGAGCAACCAGCCCCAGGACCCAGGAGGCGGTCCCCTTACCCATAGGATGGAGACAATTAGCAGATTCAGCCTCTATAAGTGGGAGTGCAGTTCAGACGTTCAGGCCACAACAGATAAAATGTTCATAATTAACACATGTAACTTATTAATCTGCTCCATGTGTGATGGGACGATGTGGGTTCTTTGTTTAGTTTGTTCAGATTGAATATTGATTAAAATAAATGACAATTTAACACCACTGAATATGTCATTGTAATAATTTTATAGATTGACAGGTAAAAATACTTTTTGACCGGATTTGTTTGACCCTGTCAGTCAAATTGACCAAAAACAAAAATTGTAGCGTGACCTCTGGCAAAGATTTACCTGATATGAATTGATCCCCTCAGATTGTTGTATTTTTATACATCTGCTCATACCAATCCTTTCCACTGATTGCTTGGAACCAAAGACACATTTTGCTTGCCTTGAAAGAGGTTTGAGTCGATGTTTTGTTCCACGTGTTGTTGTTTTAATCAAAACGATTTGTGCAGCTAACAGCGCAACAAGACATGATTGTGTCTCTTTCTGCACCTGACATGCGCAGTAGAGCAGGGAGTGACAAATTATCCCTCTATACCTCACAACACTGTTGAAGCTAATTTAGAGAAACAATTTTTAAAACTTTGCTGATACACCTAAACATTTCTGTGTTCTAGTGCTCCTTTTCCTTCATTAGATCCAGCTTAAATAAAGATCTCTTTCATCATCAGCTGTCAGTGACCTTGCTCTTTAGGGTCACCTGGTTCTCCGAGGCTGCACCCTACTTCCACCACCTCTACAGTCCCTCCATCTCCCCAAGCGCTCTGGCCAAAGGCCTGTGGCGATGGTCAAGGGCCATTGATCCATGGAGGTGATAGTTCACATGGGGACTGCATTTCTAAGGGCCACAGGTCACAGCTGAGCAGGTCAAGTGAGATCGAACGTGCCCGCCTTGTTGCTAGGAGCCATGGAGATCAGAGAGCCCAGTTCATTCCTCGACCCTAGCTGGTCAATAATGCCTCTCATTGATCAATTGAACTCTGAATCGTCATTAAAGTTTTTTGAATCCACAGGCGGTTCATGTTATTCCCTTGAAGACAGAAAATGGTGATCCAGATGCACAAAGCACTCCCTAGGAATTGATTTTGGATGGAGATCATCTTGACCTGCAGACAGAAGGCTGGCAATGGATTGGTCCTTATCAATGGGAAACAATGGCTGCTGATTGGATGTTGTTTGTGAGTGTACTCTGTACTGCTAAACTACATCGCTCATCAGCTGGGTCAGGAGGCCAATTGCAGATTTGCATGGAGCGAGTTTTCATCACATCCTTTGGCTTTTGAGTGCATCCAAGAGTTGAGAGCAAGAATGCTTTCGTAAGCAGTTTTTTCTACAGCAATAGATATGAAAATGAAATTGTAGAAAAAAAATCTATCTGATGGTTTTATTTAAAAGTATATTTTAAGGATTATTCTAAGAAATGTCACATGTAGCTTTGGTGGTGCTCTGTTTGCTTTGGTACGGATCAGAAAAAGGAAGACATACTGCAAGCATGTGTTGTGAATGTGGGAGGAATATTTGTGAAGGACAAGAGTAAATATATATTCAGAAAAAGAAAAGACTTAAGAATTATTTATGCGCACAGAAAGCAAAGAAAAAAATACTGCAGACTTGATCTGCAGTTGATTTCTGCTATTCGAAACCAAAAAATAGAAACACTTCATGATTATAATTTACCTCTCTAATAGCAACTGCAGTGCTGTAATTATGCAAGTTTCAAAAAGGCAATAGTGAACATTACTGTTTGATTTAGTTATTTTGTCACATCTGTTTTTCTGTGGACCTTTCTTCTTTTATCTAGCAGCATTACTTCTTTTTAGATCTTTGTTCATTTGTACTTGTGGCCCCCGTCTTTCCTCTTTCTCCTGCTCTGCCTGTCACTGCGAGGTGTGTGTAGGCAGCATTGTGATAGGAATAGATGTTCCCCCTTAGCGAGACCTGCAAGAGCCATTTGAAAAAAATCTGCTTAATGGAGAACAGTCGGTAAGGTGTGGGCAGTTTGTACTTTTTTTTTCTTTTCTCAGCCACTTTTCTTCTATTCTTTCTCTCCTGCTCCCACTGTCTGTCATTTGCTTAAGATCTGTGTCTTTTGTATTTTCCCCTCCCTTCACCTCCGTTTTGTTTCTCTCTCCCATGCCCTCATTTTAACCCCCCGTCTTCGATGTAAACCTGCCTTCCTCTGCTCCAAAACGTTTCTCTCTCGGGTGGCTCGTTTCCTCTCTCTTCCCTCTGCACCTCATCCTCACCTGCTACATTCCCAGTGTGGCCTCTCTGTCTATATCTATGTCTATCTCTTGTGCTCTCCTCCCCCTCTCTTTGCTCTGTTTTTCTTTCACTTTTCTTTTATCTGGGCGCACATTCCTCTCCTCCCACACTCGAAATTCTCACTAAATGATTCCAAGTGTCTGGGCCCCGTGCCTCCCCAAGCTGGCAACACAGCCGCCACATACACATGTACGGTTACACCCACTAAAAAGATGTACGTAAGCACGTACTAGCCTCATTCTGAGCATCACAGGACAGGGCTAACAAAGTAAACAAAAGACAGAGAAATGGGATGGCCCTTTGTTGTATGTGTAAATGAAGTCATCTGTTTATTGGTTCATTTATTTATGAAAGATGCACTTTTATTTGTAGCGATCAAACACGTCTTCCAAACAGCTACTGAGTCTGCAGTTAATTTGTGGAGTAGATTCAGATGAATTGTACATGAATGCTGTAGCAAAACACATTCTGAGTCCTCTGTTGATGCATACTTCTGAGTCACACTCCACTTTTCAAACGTAGGACCCTAAAAATAACAGCCAACCTTGAAACGGTGGTTATGAATCTGCTCGCTTTCTCACCTTGGCTCAGTTGGTTAATCAAGCAGTAAAATGGGTGTGAAAGTCCAATAGTTGGTTTCTGAGGGTTATAGAAAGTGATGACTCCTAATGTCACAAAGCAGCGAGGGGAGGGGGTTTCTGAAACAGTGCAAACTTTTTTGATGAGCATAATGTCAGAGTAAACCCACTGCTGCATTTCAAAATAAATCTGTGACTTTTTTATTTTAAAGGGGGCCTCCTAATTTTTAAGCAAAGGTAGTGCCATAATATTACTTAAATCAGAACGGAAGACTTACCCACTTTTTCTGCAGAAGGTACCTTATCATACTTCCGCCTATTGCTCTCGTAGAAGATCAAACTTGAAGGACAGGATAGCTGTGCTCTTTGTAGGGTCATTTTAATTCTGTAAAGCAATTTGAGTTTCAATTCTTGTAGGAAAAGCGCTTTATATATAACGGTTGATTGATTGAGTTATAAACTAAAGTTATCAACTAAAGCTATCAGCAGCGCATCAAATTAGAGTGCCTTACAAATGTATTCATAGCCCTTGAACTTTTTTCACATTTTCTTACACTCTAATGACAAACTTAATGTAAGTTTGGAATTTTATGTGATACACCAATACAAAATAGTACATACCTGTGAAGTGAAAGGGAAAAAAATGTATGGTTATGATTTTTGCCCAAATACATATCTAAAAACTGTGGCATGCATATCTGTTCAGCCATTGAGAAGCTCATAGTAACTCTAGAAGGGCTACAGTGATCCCAATGCTCTGCAAGAAGAATCTGTTGGAATGAACATTTGTTTGTACTCTCCACTTTTATGAAAATGAGTAAAAACAAGTCATGCAAAATTTATAGCAAATGTGGAAATAAAAGGGTACATAGTTTTCATATCTTGGCACAAATAAAAATATGAATTGTGGGATGCACCTACATTCAGTCCCCTTTATTCTGATGCCCCTAAATAAAATCCAGTGTTACCAGGTATGTTCAGAAGTATCCAGATTACTTGAGTCAACCCAAGATAAAATTTAGTTTTAGTATAAATCAATCTATTCTACATCTAAAACACAGCAGAACATGAGCTCTAAGAATCATGTTTGGAGAGCACTAATTTAGTCGACACAGCAAACAATTGAAAAAAGGTAGAGTGAAACGATGTGAGCCAAATCGAACTACATGCAAAACGTTGTGGTGGAAAATTATCATCCTAAACTAATCATTGTCATCGTCAAGATGGCGTAGACAGAATCATGCTTTAGACAGGCTTTACTTCAGCAGACTCAATTGGAAGACTAGGGAAACTAAATGCATATTCATATTTTTTTAATCTCCCAGATGAAAGCAGATTCACACTGAGCACATGTGACAGACGTGACAGAGTCTGGAGATGCCCCACAACCCTCCATGTGCTGGTCAGAGGTAGCTTGACTGCCATTAGATACTTAGATGAGATCCTAAGACCCCTTGTGAGACCGTATGCTGGTGCAGTTGGCCCTGGGTTCCTCCTAATGCATGACAATGCTAGACCTCATGTGGCTGGAGTGTGTCAGCAGTTCCTGCAATACGAAGGCATTGATGCTATGGACTGGCCCCCCTTTCCCCAAACTTGAATCCAATTGAGCACATCTGGGACATCATGTCTCGCTCCATCCACCAACGCAAGTTGCACCACAGACTGTCCAGGAGTTGGCGGATGCTTTAGTCCAGGTCTGGGAGGAGATCCCTCAGGAGACCATCATCACCTCATCAGGAGCATACCCAGGTGTTGTAGGGAGGTCATACAGGGAGATGGAGGCCGCACAGACTCTGAGCCTCATTTTGACTTGTTTTAAGGACATTAGATCAAAGTTGGATCAGCCGGTAGTGGGTTTTTCCATTTTAATTTTGAGTGTGACTCCGAATCCAGACCTCCATGGGTTGATAAATCTAGTCTCCATTTAAAAAAAATTGTATGATTGTGTTGTCAGCACGTTCTACTATGTAAAGAACTAAGTATATATTTGTAAAGTAATATTTCATTCATTCAGATCTAGGATGTTTTACTTTAGTTTTCCCTTTATTTTTTGAGCAGTATATATATATATATATATATAGATAGATAGATAGATAGATAGATAGATAGATAGATAGATAGATAGATAGATAGATAGATAGATAGATAGATAGATAGATAGATAGATAGATAGATAGATAGATAGATAGATAGATAGATAGATAGATAGATAGATAGATAGATAGATAGATAGACATATAGATAGATGTGGCTTTGATTATTCTTTTGTCAGATTTTCAGCACGTTTTCCATTCGGTGGTGACTAGCTCACTTTAGAAAGAAACTGTAAATAATGATGAAATCATTATTCTTTTCTCCATCTTGCATCATGTTCCATTTTTCCAGACTGCTGTTTTCTGCTGGCTGTTTCTGTAATCTTTCAGACATCAATAATTCAGGCATGGAGTACAAGATGAATTATTCACGTGCTGATGTCAGACATAAATGCACCCCGCTCATACTATAGGTCTGCATCCCCCTTTTAAACCAGCCAACGAAGAAAGTTATACAGCACATGTGCACCATGAAGTCAGCTCACATCGAACGCACTCTCCTTCCCTCCTAAGTCTATTCCACAAACCTCGCAACATTCTCCTCTCTGTCAGCTATCCCATTTTCTCTCCCTTCATACACAGCCAATTCTCTTTTCATTCTTTCTTGTCACCTAGATTACATGCATGTAGAGCAAGGCGCTTCTGTTTGAAAGAGACAACACAGGGACAAGGATAAGTAGTGGTGGCTGAAAAAGGGATTTTTCTGCCTATCCTCTCAGCACACAATGCAAGCCACCAATCCTACAAACTAATCCCATTGCTGCTTAAAACTCGGGGGGTGTAAAAACATTCAGGGAAATCGAACAGGAAGGCAGCCACTCAACAAATATATGCATATAAAACACTGTGTCATTCTGCAGTGTCTTCCCTTCCTGCCCTTCTATTACTTCATGTTTTTTTACTCCTTTTCTGCCTTACTTTTGAGTCACTGGCTCTTACTGTATTATCTAGCCTCTGGCTCTATTTA
The DNA here is from genome assembly GCA_963556495.2 of Valencia hispanica. Classification (NCBI taxonomy): domain Eukaryota; kingdom Metazoa; phylum Chordata; class Actinopteri; order Cyprinodontiformes; family Valenciidae; genus Valencia; species Valencia hispanica. The sequence goes on from OY747705.1 coordinate 19,587,429, forward strand.
GAGACACACTGGCTCCTTAACAACTGTTCACACTAATCATTTGATTCAGCATGACGCTAATTAGGATTTGTCAATACTATTAATCTGCTCATCCAGCCCTCATGTGGATCTCAATATCTTACTGATTATGTACAGTAGGCCAGCGTTGGATAGAAGATTACCTGTTTCCCGTCTAAGACAAAAAACAACAAAAGACTGCCTGATGACAAACATTTATGAATGTATTCAAGTGGGAAATGTTGGATTTACTTATATGATAATAACGATTATAGCCAAGACTAATTTACTGCGCATGCAACTTAAATAGAGAGATATTAAAACTATATATATATATATATATATATATATATATATATATATATATATATATATATATATATATATATATATATATATATATATATATATATATATATATATATATATATATATATATATATACATATATATATATATATATATATATATACATCAACAGCAGATTGGTCAAAGAGAAGGATCCCTATTGTTAGCTGTGTAGCATAGAAAATTAACTCAGTAGTATGCTAGTATGGTGATAACTGTTAAATCCTTTGTGAATGTAACACATGAGCTGAACTGTTTGATGTTTTATAATAAATAACAATGCGGATTTTGGAGTCAGAAAATATTTAATAAAGCTAGTGTATGAACTGGCCCATGAATAATGCTTTTGCAATGTGTTCAGGTGCTATTTTCTTTTCTAAATGCACATTTTATCAATCACTTCTAGCTCTTGATGTCAATCTGGTGGCCAAGAACAGTAAAGCTCCCATTCAAACTCACTAGGTAATATCTTACCCACTAGCTGTCCCCCTTAACCCCGGGATGCTTCAAATGAATTATGTACGCAACTCCCCACTCAGCAAGGGCGTAGAATTAGCATAGACGAAAGGGACATGTCCCCACCAATTTCCAGCAATTATTGAATTGTCCCAACCAATAATTTGATCTCCTCGAGAAAAGAAAAACAAACCCGATAGAAAGCAAAAAAGAGAAAGAAAAATATCTATCTGTCAACATCTCTTTCACCTAGAGATGCAGAAAGAGTTTAATTAATTCTCTACTGGAGTCCTACCTTCGGTAACATATATGGCCAAAATGATTGGCAGTGCACTTTCCCTGCTGTCACGTGAGACTCTGCAGCTATGTTTGGTTGTTAGCGCTAAAACTGCAAGGAGAACTTTCCAGTCCGCGCAAGGACACATGAGTGTCAAAAGCGAGTAAGGATGGCGGCAAAAAAGAAGAATCTGGACATAAGGAACTATTTTTCAAAGAAACCTGTACGTCACTTAAAGTCAAGTTCTCTAATGAAATGTGTCCGTCATAATAACGTTACTGGCAGTGCTGTGCTTTGGCGCACATCATACATTATCAAATTGTATGTAACTATGAATTGTGTGGTTTGGAAACTAACTGCACAACAAGCTGCCCACTATTAGTTATTTTACACCATGCAGGATGGCGCAGGTCTGTGTGTGCTTCCCCCCAGGGAGCAAGGTGGGTATGCACTGTGTGATTTCTGTAATATTTTTTAGCCCATTTCCCAGTCAAGCAACGATTTTTGTGATCGGTTCGTTTTCAAAGCTGTATAAAAATAAATATTGTTTCCCCGAGAATTTCTGCTAGCATATCTAATCTCCCTCACATATGTTTTAAACTCAAAGTAATTGCAGTGAATGTATACATTTTACTATTGCAGAGTCCTGCACTGGTGCTATTTTACCAACCAGCATGCATTAAGATGATTTTTTAACCCAACCCTTTACCCACAGTTATGTTCAGATTAAATCCCGACCCAACCCGCCCGTTGATTTAAAACCACCATCGATCTGTGTCCGCCGCGTCTACACGCTCCAATCCCTCCCTAACTCTCCATGGTTCTGTTAGCTGAGCTCTCAGATAGCGATGCTTTGAATATGTGTCCAGGTCTGAGATGATAATCAGTCAGATGCTCTCATAGGAATCTTTTTTTTTTTTTATTGATTCAGTTACCTGAACTCTGTGCGTAAAGTTGAAAATGTCTGCGCATCTGCAACAAGTGGTCAGGGATGTGAATTGTAAACTGCTTGTGTTAAAAAAATTAATTAAAAAAATTAAATACGGAAAATAACGTGACCCCGTATTACAAGAAATTATTTCCCATTTTATTTCTCGGAATGTTGCGCAGCTGGTACTTTTTTATGCAGAACTGTAGTGAAGTTTCAGTGGACGTTTCTGCGCACAGAACGGCGAGGGTTGCAAGGGAAATGCGTTTGTTTTGTTTTTGCGCATTCTTCTTCTGGGGCGAACATATTATTAGTAGCCAAAATTATTGTTTTTGCTACAATGTGGATAAACATGATTTTTCCCAGACAACAGTCTAATGATGGTTTTCAGCGCCGTTTGAAAAACTAAATAAAACACAACGGGGCTTTCAATTTTTGCACCTGTAAATACACCACAATGTATATTATAATACAACGTTAGAAGGATAAATACCTATATATGAATGATTATTTATTGTCCCCACCAATTTTCAAACCACACTCATGTTTATGGTTATTGTCCCCAGCAATTTTGAAAACAAACCTACGCTCTTGCCAACCAGCATCATCAAAGGACAAATATAGATTAAAACATGTTGAACTATTAACCGTTACAATTTAAATGGGATAATATGACAATAACTGCACCGTAATCTTTCAGAGAATCGGGAGAATGACCAAAAGAACTTGACTTTCACTATGAACACTGTTGTTGCTTCATCAACTCCATCTATGGACAAATGAGAAAACGAGAAACTAGACTGAGAATGAAAATGAAAATTTGATATTTATCTGGTGTTTTTTATGCTTTGAAAACTGCTGAGAGTAACTTGAAAAAATATGTAATAATAAAACATTAAAACTCACTCTGATTCAGTCTGGCTTTACCCCACCTTTCAGTATTTTTCTGTACAAACATATTAAAACAGAACCAGCCATCTTGGGTTCAAAGTTCAACAGTCCTATTGTGTATTTCAAAAAGTGGCAATTTTCTGTTGAAAGGTTGAGAGTGGGGTCAGGGATGGAAAGACCAAGACATCAAGAGCAGAATAATTATTTGCAGTCCTAAAAGATAACTTTGTAACTCGTTACTTCATAAACCTTAAATCGTATCTTAGTCAACCTTTTCAGGAGCCAAGGATTTCTTGTCTGTTGGTCGGTCATAGTCTGAGCACAACATGAGGTGAGGATTCTACTCCACAGGAGCAAACAGTGCTCTTGGTGGTTCTTTAAGATTTAGATGCCAAATTTTCACTGATTCCTTGTCTGTTTGTAGCCATCAGAAAATAATCCAATGATAGCAGCAAAAGTCTCATTTTGTTTTTGGTATATGTTTAACAAGCACAATTTAAAACCAAAGTTAAATTAAATCTGTTATTGGTGCAGCGGTGACCAGCATGACTGGTACTCATGGAACAAACAAAGAAGAAGAAATTTAGCTTAACTAAATATCGGTTTATATGTCCATACGTGATTATAATTTAAATGTCTGTCCATATTAAGTTCAAAGTTCAACAGTCCTGGAGCTACTGCAAGTATTCAGCATGTTGAGGTGAATAAATCATTATCAGTGCAGACAGAGCCTCTGCATAGTACAGCATTGGATTACATTCAGGTCAGTGCTGCAAAAGTCACGTTGTGCTTGGGTAGATTCTGTACTGTTGGCTCATAAGGTGTTTTTAAGTGCATACTACACAATATATTTGACATATCAAAGCAAGCTACCTGAACAAGCTAGAAATCTAATTTAGTATGGCATAGCATCAGTGTGTAGATTGACGTAGTATTATTTATTATTTATTTATTATTATTATTAAGAATTAATTATATGATCTATACCAACACTTAATTTCCCTCTGGGATCAATAAAGTATTTTTGAATTGAATTTGAATTGAATTAGGGTCATTGTAGACAAAACAAAAATATTTTGGAGTAAATCTTCGGCCAAAAGATTTTTGAGATTAATTTAACATATTTTCCAGAATTTTTTGGGAAAAATTCTCAGATTAAGAAAAATTGAAAATTTGCAAGAGAATAGTCAGAAATTTCCATATTCCATGTTCGATATTTAAACTACAATATTTCCTGAGATTGTAAAGTCTGAAATTTTGAAGAAAAAAAACTCCGATATTTATCAGAAAAAAACCTCTGAAGTTTGCTGAGATTTTAAAGTAGTCATTTCAGACAGATAATACCTTTCCTGTAAGATTTAGGTGTTACATTTACAAGACAGGCATCTGGAAATGTTCAAAAGTCTAAGAGGTAGCTCTTTTCCCGGATCAGAACGACTTCTCCTGGTTTGAGATGAGGCCATGAACGCCTCGAACGAGATAGACTGCATGGAAGAAGCAACAACATGGCTGCTTCAAGTAGCCTAGGTCTTTATAATGCTATAACTAAAATTATACACTTGCATGGTGCTCAATGAGAACTACTTGATGCATCCGTGTTGCAGCTTCTTCCTCAAAGTCTGTCCCGTTGGAGAAGTTCATGGCAAGTCTGAACCTACAAGAAGTTGTTCTGATCCAGAAAAAGAGTTGCACGAACCACTTAGGCTACACTTTTGAAAATATCCGGATGCAAAATGTAACACTCAAATCTGGCATTTTCTGTCAGAAATACCTAATTCTCAACAAACTGCAGTTTTTTTCTGACAGTTTATGATTTTTTTTGCAAATGTCTGACTTTACAATGTCCGAAAACATCTTAGCAAAAAAGCTGACAGTAAATACAAGTCCTCGAACAAGTCCAGAAAAGAAAAAAGAAACAGAGCCATTGATGCATCCAAACAAAAACTGCCTAGTGATAAAAGGCCAAAAAATATCCTCACGAGTTGGGGGCTTCAGCATTTTTTTTTTCTTTTGAGCTTGAAATGCACTTCACTTCACAGACATGCAGATCTTTCGGGAGTGGGCCAAGGTGTGGCAGAGCCAGACATTAAACAGAAGCTAGGACAGGTTACAGGGGCCAAGCGTGGGAGACAGGAGAGAGCCTGTGGGATAGTGCCCTGTGTAGGCACTATGTTAACCTGCCCCCTCCCCCTCATCGCCAGTCCTATCTGCTAACCCACGCACTCTCCTCCATCCCCACTCCCCCTCTCTCTGCTCCTCTTTTTTCTCTCTGTTGTATTCATCACCCTCTGCCCACACTGCAAACTCTACGCCGAGACAGGGAATGAGAGCTCAGCTTGTGTTTTGCTAAAAAGTGACATACAAGAATGTGCATCAGCACCAGCCCCCACCACCACCAATTGTAAGTGCTTCCATTCCACACAGAGGACAATTTGAAGTGGTCTGCCCTCTTCTAAACAACATCAGCAGACATATACAGACGGCCGAAGAGCGCAGACAGGGAGGTAATCAGTTCCAGGCTGGTGTTTGGCAAATGCACACATTCGGAGGTGAGAGGAGGCAGGTCTGTTAGAGCCAATGGTATGATAAAACTCTTCACAAAAGCACTTTGCAATGTGGGAGTATTTCCCACATTGCAAAGTGTGAACTATTTCCATGTGAACTTCTGGATCAAAAATAATTTACAAAGACTGCTTTAAAAAAATATATTGATCATAAGGTACTTAATTGGTGCTCATTTAATTTTTTATTTATTTAAATTCTCACTATATATTTCCAAATTTTCAAAATAAAATTTGGTTTTAATCTCATATCAAGATTAAAAACAAGGATCCAAGATTACTCATGCCCCTTACATTTTTTCACATTTTGTTAGATTACTATTGCAAACTATTTTATTGGGGTTTTATCTGATGAACCAACAAAATGCATAGTTGTGAAAAAGAAGGAAAATTATATTTGGTTTAAAACGTTTTTTATTACAGGGTCAATATATGTAGAGCCTTTGCTGCAATTACAGCTGCAAGTCTTCTGTGGTATTTTTGTAACTAATTAACTTTGCACATCTATTAAAACTACGTTCTTTGGAAAATAACTCAAACTCAGTTTTGGAACATTGTGAATGTGAATTTTATATCTAGCCATTTTACCTATAGTACATAGGATGAATAAATCCTCAGATATGTTTTCATTTGTCGGGAAACATCCTTGACTAAGCTTACAGTCAGTGAGAGCATCTTTATGCAAAACGTTTTGACTAAAGTATAAAATGTGCATTACTCCTATAAATATGTGGTAGAAGTAGGTGGTTCTATAGAACAGGAAATAGGTTCTGCTCAGAAAAAACAAAAGCAGCTAATCTGTAGTTTAAAAAAAAGAAAATCACTCTTATAAAAAATAAAAATAAAAATGTTGAAAATCCTAAACAAAACCTAGAGCTTGTAGTTTTCTAACATTGATTACAATATTTAAAGATTATGATAAATGACTGCTAACTTAAAAAATGGCATGAGAAGTTTCTCTCTCTTTGTAAAGCCTTTGAAAGGTTTAGTTTTACTCCGGCATTCTCCCTTTTTAATGAACTCTGGACACCAGCTTAAAGCTGCTCTAATGTGAAGGTCATGCAGAAAACGCTTGCGCCGAAAGTTAAAGGCCTGTGGTTGATGTGGTCAGCAGTTATTTCACCTCCTCCAAACCAAACACAAAGGGCAGCGAGTGCTCTTTACCAGAGGGGACAGTACCTCTTTTCTCTCGCTGCTCGACTGTTTGTACAACACAACCGTCAACCTCAGAGCTTTGTGCAGGTCTGGGCTCCTTGTTCCGCTCCTGTTGTGTCTCTTTATCATTTCTGCTTTGGACTTTCAGTACATTCAAGTGCACACACCGGTCACTGATTAATGAGGTATTTGCTCTGTCTGTGAAATCCATTCTGTATGTTATCGTATCTGTCAAAGAGATAAAAAAAAAAGGCACAGCAGGACAAAAGGTCAGAATCAACAGGAAATGGCCCTGAGAGGTAAGTGCAACGGTAGGATGAAACACTTCTCATCCAAATTTAGCACAAAGATCAGGAAATAACCTGAAGAGTAAATGTTTATCTTTTCCAATCTCTGACTGTCATCTCTGTCGTCTGTAATTACGTGCTGAATTCTTAGCAGAACGTCACACCCGCTCCCAGCACCCTCTGACTCCACAGGCAGGCGCTATTGTGTGGTGTTTGGTAGCCCGGAGCAGTTCCGGCTTTCTGCAGGTTGATTTAGATGTGTGTGTGTGTTTGTGTGAACTCTTTGACCAGCCTCAGTCCAGTTGGAGGTTTCCTCTTGCAAAAAGGCATATTTACTTACGTGGGTCTGTGTGTTCGTGTACATGATTTGCTTGTTCGAGTGCAGAGTAGGTGCTACATCCCATTCTGATCCCTTTCAGGGCCTTGAGCCAAGCCTGCGGCAGGTCCGGCAGCTAGACTTGGAGAACTAGAAGTGTTTCCCATCCAGTGAACATGGACTGAGAGAGAGGAGGAGCTGGCAGTACTCCAGCTCACTGCTACGTTAACTTTTTTTTCTACAGTCAGGTGGAGGCTTTCACAGTGTCCTCCTTCTTACCTCACATTTTGTGTTCATGAAAATTAATTCATTTTAAATTAATTCATTTTAAATTTAAAGGATGCTTACAGCACAGAAACTAGCAGACCTATGACACAAGAGGTACTATATGCAACTGATGTCACATGGCAAGTCTAGCCCAAACCTCCCATGACATACTTTCTAAAAACATGGCCTGTGCCAAAACCGCAAACAAAGTCACCCACGTCAAAGCCCACAACACAGAGAGTAGAAAAGCAGGCCTTATCCCTTCTTTCGCTACTTGTGAGCAGAGAACAACAGAAGAGTGGAAACACAAACAGCAAAATCAAGAAGAAGGACCAGGGGGACGGTAAACCTACTGGAGGAGGGAATATAACTTGCTTTGTTATGACACATAACAAGAGGCGGGGTGATGGGAAAACATACAAAACTTAGGAATGAGAGACAGGAAAATGTTCAAATGAAAGGCAAACAAAGCCGTACAGCTAGAATAACATCCCACTGCGGTTCCTTCACCATACGTTCACTTGATGGGTGAGAGTCTGCATATCAGTTTATTTTAGCAATCAGAGCCATGAAGATGGTGAAGGATATGTTGTCCTATCTCTCCACCAAATATAATTAACCAAAATGATATTATGGTGGGCTTTTGGAAAAATGTTGGAATATTTGGCCTGGTTGTGAACCAGTCCAACATCATTCATCAAATAAAAACAAACATGACAAACATGACATTAAGCATAGACAGCTGAATCCTAACAAAGTCATAAATGATGTATAGAAAATGGATATGCAATGGGTTTTAATTACTTTTTCATCTTCTCCTTCCTTTTCTACAGGACTCTTGGACAGCCTGCTTTTACTCCAGCTGCTATCCACACAAATGGAAAAAAAGCAAAGACCTAATGCTTAGAGGAACTCTTCAGAGCTCTTCTGAGCTTCCCAAAAGTGTCTCATCTGCTGTGGATAATCTTCTTATCTGCTGTTACATGAATAGAACAGCCAAAGTACATGAGAGAAGTAACAGTCTATTAATCTTAATCCAATAACATTGATATTCCTTCAAAGGACAAATTTCATCATACATTTGAGTCGCATAAAACTCTTTAAAGTTTGAAACATAGATATACATAGATACACAGATTTACATTGTCTTATATGAAGAGAAGTCGTTTGAAAACACACTGTTTGAAACAAAAATAACTTTTCCAGACGTGCCTCTCAAAATCAGAAACACTACATGGATGATGGATGTTAATGTGTACGTTGCATGAATTAAAAACAATGAAAAAAAGGCATGAATGAAAACTTTTAATTTCCCCAAAGATACTGCTGTGAAGAAAAGTTTTGTGTGATTAATTAAAGTAAGTAAATCTAGGGGGGTCAATTTCTCCACACCCCACAAAAGCAGTCTCATTGTTTGTAATAGTCTTGCCCGCCAGATTACTAATAGTCCTCTGGCAGAATCAGGGGTCAGACTGAGGTGGTGATTTAGGGAGTTGTGAGTGGGGGAAAGAAACTTTCCTAAGACAGGATAATATATTATTTTACTGTGGTTTTTACCAACCTCTGTTGGTGCAAAAGGTAGGACAACTTTCATGGATACCTTTAATAAGTCAAAGCATAACAGTTCTCTCCAAACATTCTGATAATTATCTACAAAAGCCACCCCTTTTTTCAGTGTTTGAGCCAAATAAACAACTGACTGTAAATCAGTCCTGGGCCAGACAACAGAGATGGTGTTCTTATAATAGAGTAATATTTTAATTTACCAATATGTTTCTTCTAATTGGAAGTAATTCTAACATTTTGGAATGGTTCAGTCAGAGTACTGACTTAAATTTAAAGAAGTTTAATTTTAGGTTATTTTGAATTATTGCAACGTATTAACTATCAATATTCATTTCCTTTTCTTTGCACCATATTATGTTTATCTTGTCGGTGTTTACATTTCTGATTACCAGCTGTGCCCCACACTGAGTTTTGATGAGAAGACTACCAATGCAAGTCTTCGTATTTTGCCATTGAAATCTGCCTGGCAACAATTAATGCTGAAATGTATACTTTGGCACGTCGGCTGTGTCATTTACCATGCATTGCATTCTCTCTGGATTGATTGGAACAAAATCAATGTTGTTCTGGGACTGACTGCCAGCATTTATAGAGTTGTCAGCGAAGCCCTTTAATGCCTGAGGGGAGTTGCATGGTGTACAATGGATGTGTGGAAGATTTGTTTAAGGCTGGAGCCCTGTGGGTGTTGACACAGCTGCCAGGGGAGTGGAGTGGAGATGAGATGACGGAGACAGAAAACTTTGGGTAAAACTACTTTGCAGCCTCTGGTCCATGGCTTGGAGATGTGAAGGGAGGCAGATGTGTCGATGTTTGAAACTAAGAAATGTATTTAACTCTCAGAACATCCTTTTGGTTCATGAAAATACTTTGACCACAGTTTATGTGCTGAGCAGATAAGAAGTTTCCATGTGTCGCACACAAATGACTGCGTGGGTGAGCTATGCTAAAGAATAAATTTCCTTATTATTTACAGCAGTTATACTTCTGTAGTTATGCCCCTTCATCAGTTAATTCTGTGTGTGTGTGTGTGTAGCTGAATGCGTTTGTCAGCAAGCTGTATGTCCTCTGAAAGATTATGGACTGTTTTTGAGAGAGGAAGGTTAGTACTACTACTTAACCCATTGTGCCTTAACCCTACATCCAATAACCTTTGTCCTTTTACTTGTTGTTTCCAACAACAAAACTTTCCAGAAGTAATAGCAGTGTCCCTGAAAACTTCAGAAAATATTTTTCTTTTTCATGTAGAATGACCCAAATGGTCAAAACAGGCAGTGACTGCTATTTTCATGGGAAACACATTCAAACATGCTTGAATGCTGAGCCACAGAAACAAAGTACTACCTGTTGTGAGTGAAAGACTTTGAGGAAAGAGGGAGGATAGTGCCTTCTTCTCAGATGATGTGCCAGCTCCGTATCATGTTGTTAAATCAGACCCCCCCCCCCCCCCCCCCCCAGACACACACACGCATAGGCATACTCGCCATAAGCTCACAAATAAACACACAATAAAAGAGAATGCAGTCACAGAAGTCAGACATTTTTTGTGCCAAGTACCAGGGGGCCGAAACTCCTGCAGACCAGTCAGACCCAAATTACTTACGTAACAAGACTTCCAGACAATGACTCTCTTCAGCCACAGCATGCAGGCCTGTGTGAGGAAACTGACGACAAATGATCTTATTTTATTGCAATCTGAAAATCTACATAGGTCAAAGCATTTGTGAGCAATAAATATGCAATACTACACAGTATGTTAATACTCTAATATTTCTGCAATTACGATGTCATTAAGAGACATAAGAGAACTGAAGAAGCCATCATTTACATTGTTGCTCTCTTGGTAACAGGCCCTAAAGAGTAAATAGTGACTGTAAAGCCCCTTTCAAACAGGCCATGAAAAACGGTAATTTTCCAGACTTCGTCTGTTTTGCTTTTGAGTCTGAAAGCAATCTTCCGGACTTTGTCCTGATACCCTTTACCGGTAATATTACGGCTGAAGACCTAGTAACAAGAGCGGACTTTTCGCGGTATGGTGTTTGCATTCAGACAGTCAGGTAATGTTCCGCGAAAGCTGGAGGGGTGTGGGGCGGTGGGGAAAAGGGGAGGGGGGCAGGGGACGCTGTGAGCGCAGACACTGATGACGTATACATGTCATTATTTTCCTTTCAGCTTCTTCATCGATGTCTCTTAAGCGTTTCCATGTGCGCAAAATTGCACACATCACAAAGACGAGCGCTGCGAGTAGATCTGCAGTTTCGTCTACCATCTTTGCAATAATGCATTTGTTTGGGGAAATGACGTACGCCCGCTGCACTAAGTTTACGCCAACCCCCCCCCTCCCCCCTCTGGTACATTTCTTGCTGTGTGAAAGCAGCCGAAAGGCAATGAAAAAGTGGCGTGTTTGAAAACACAATTCAATAAAGACCGGATAGAATTGTCCACAAATATTCCAGAACTTCTGTCTGAAAACGGCTTAAGAGGCTCACAGCATTAGTCATTAAACAGACAAAAGAGCTGAAGAAGCATAATGTGTCCCATTGTTTTCCTGACAGATAATGATGAAAACATTGTTTGATGTGATACAAGAAATGTTGCATCAGCAAAACTGTGATGATGTCAATCCAAGCTATCTACACTCATGTTGAATCCATTTGATAATGAACTCGCTGTTATACGTACTTCATATGTTTTTCTATGGATAGAGTTTTATTTAACATGTTAGTGTACACAATTTCTAAGTGCCTTTCTACTGTGTCTTTAATGTGATACATATAATTTGAAGAACATTAATAATAAATATTGAATTTAGTTCCTAATTATTTAATTGCAATCAGTAATTGAGTTACTGTCTTAATAACGGATAACTCTTTTGAGGCCCTTGGTTTGGATAACTTGAAATGCACTTTGATGCAGGGAGTTAAATGTCTCCTTCACTGTTTTTTTCAATAGATCTGCTGTGTTCTCCAGTATGAATGAATGCCTTGTGAGCCGTTTTACGTGGAATAAATGCTCTGGCGCTCCGGTTCAGGAGGTTGCAGTTTGTCGGAGGAGTGAGTGGGGGACACGTCAGGATCACGTCTAACTCATTACTATTCATGATATGCAAAAGTCTCACCTCTGATTGACTAACAGTAATGTGACTCTTATGCTGCCTTCAAACAAATAATTAACTTACTTTGCTGTTCGAAGACAGATTCCAACAGTTTCTTCCTCAGCTCCTCTTTCTTCGGTAAAAAATGCAATGCTGATGTATTATGTCCACAAACAACACAAGCTCGGCCCTGATCTGTTACACAGTTTCTCAGTGAACAAGACCTTAAAGAAAATAGCCAGTCTAAGGCAAAGGTGCTGTTAAATAACCGAGAACTAAAAAAATGTACAGCTGGTGGTACATATTAGAGCCCTGCGAGTGACTATTTTTTTAATCCCGCTTCTGCTGAATTTATGATCATTATCGCCTGTTCTCGCTGTCCCTTTTTTTCAACCTCAATTCATGCCGAGACAACAAACTATGACCGCGGTTATAAGAATATCTAAACTATTAAAGGTGCCAATATCACACTAATAACTGAAATAACTGAAAACCCTGAGACACATTAAAAACACAACTGGACTTGCTGTTGCCTACATTAATACAACAACTCAGAACCAGTGGTCGCATTATTAAAATATTTTTTGTATTTGACCAGATATTTTTTTAAACTGTGATAGAAAAAACTGAAGGCCATCGGTTATTTTGATAGATTGCAATTCACACCCCTGACCACTTAGTTCAGACACGGAAACATGTACAATGTTATGCAAGGAGTACAGGTAACTGAATCAATCCAAAAGAGATTCCCATGAGAACATTCGAGCATTATCTCAGACCTGGACACCAGAGTCAATGCATCTCGCTCCTGTCTAGCTGACAGCATGTTGGGGAGTTGGGGAGGCATGGAGAGCATCTGTGACTGCACCGGACACAGACTGGCGGTGTTAGATTGCTGCAGCTTAAGCACTGATGCATACTACCCATTGCTCATGTGATGGGTAGTATGAATGGAAACAGTGGAACAGTGTTGGGAACTTGCTGAAGAATAACATGATCTTTACTGAACATAATCAAAGGCTTAAATGTAAATAGCAAGAAATTAATTTATAATTTCATATATAATTAAAAACTAAGAATTAAATAAACAAAATTGTAGGGAGAATTTCAACAAAGTACCATCTTTTCTCAGATGTTAGAAGGGCACACAGCTCTTGGAAGGGGAGCAGCACCTGCCACATCTGCTCACTCCTAAGAAACATTGAAACTTGCTAACCAAGAAGCCCATGTAACCTCCAACGATAGCAATGTTACTCGGCTAGCTTGCATCTAAGGTCCTCATGGTAACAGCCCCTGGTTGTGTACTGTAACACTTTTTTACATTGCTTACCCTGTCCCATTCACTATATGCAAGTAACCAGTAGAACAGTCATTCAGGGCACAAGTGAAAGTTTTTCTTCCCCTTCTTTTTGGCTCATGCCTGTCAGGATGCGCTGCTCTGTGCAGAAAGACATATCACCCTTACAAAAAACTTTCACTGGCTAAAGGTTATTTGAACCTCTACAGAAAACAAAAGCTGAAAAAGTTCTTGGATGTTATGACATTAAGAAAACATCAGCATTCTTTCCTGGAACAAGAGTACCTACTGTAAATGTGTCGCCTGCCATTTTCAATTGAAAACAGCATAATGTGAAATTGACAGGACCTTAGGGGTTTCCTGGGTTTGTTTCAAGATGGCAGTCATTAACTTTGGCCTTGAAATATCTCTGTCTTCCCATGCGCTTCAGTTTTTTGTCAAAACATAATTTTGTTTATCTAATTTTAGGATGTTAAAGAGGTTATCCTCTGAATTGAAGACAATATATGACATAAATATTGACAGACCATAACCACAACTTCATTTATAAGTATTAAATGTTAGCTTTGTTGAGTTAATAAGACTTTACACATCTTTTGTTTTCACTGTTTGCTGAGTTTGATTGTTTCTTGTGAATACTTTTAACAGTTAGGGTAGGAGACCCTGCCCCACTCCTTACACTCATATGTTGACTACAAATCATTAAAGCAAATTGCTCATTATTTCCTTATGTTTCCTAGTCTATAAAAGATCAGAGGTATGCAAATGATAATATGCGAATACTGTACATCAGTATTGCTGCTGTGACAACTTTTTGTGTGAAATACTACCAAAACCGTGAAAATTACAGGTCTTACTATCTACTGATGACAGACAGCAGCCATGGCATCATTAACCCTGCAGGTACTCCACACTTTGTGGTCCTGATTATCACCTCTGTGCAACAACACAGTAGCCCGTGGTTCATTTTCATGCACCGATTTACCAGCACAAATGTATTAAAACAGCTCTGGTGAAATGAGACCAGAAGTATTGCTCTCAGTTGAATTAGCGACTGGAACATAATGTAATTATTTAGCACTTCAGCGGGTCATATAGGTGTGGATAGAGGAGAGCGGTAGGGTGGCATGCTTGAGCTGATGTGCTTTCATGCAGAAAATGTATTCAATTGTCAATATCGTTTAGATCTGTGCTGGCGAGCACTGGAGGCTACATGGAGGGGCGCTGATGGACTGCAGCTCAATTATAATGACATTGTCTCCAGTCTTCACTTCTCTGATGTCAATGTATATATATATATATATATATATATATATATATATATATATATATATATATAGAGAGAGAGAGAGAGAGAGAGAGAGAGAGAGAGAGAGAGCGAGAGACAAAAAGAGGGAGAGAGAGATGTATGCATGTCTCTGTATGTGCAGTGAGAGTTGTGTAGTGGAAGAGCAGGTAGAAAAAAGGTCATTCATTCAATATGATCTGTGTTAAACAAGAAATCCCAATAATCTTATCTACTGTTTTGTATTTGGTACTCTTAAAGCAGTTCTCATTATGTCTTGACAAGGGATTGATTAAAATCAGTCTTACGCCCATCATCTTTCAATTTAATCTGTGCATGGTCAGGGGCACTCCCATTATACCACTCTTGATAACACCCCTGAAGATCTTTATTCATTCCAGCAGTGAACTTGGTTTGAACCCACGCCTCATCAAAGATGAAGAAAAAAGAGACGAGTAAGGTTTTTATTCAGAGTGGTCAGAGACTAGGTCAGCACTAGCCCTCTTTTTCCTGCTTTGTAACTTCAAGGTGAAGGGCAGGCTGAGCAGTGTGAGAGAAGCATCAAGACCATATTGAACCTGAGTGTGATGTCAGTCCCTTCCAAACACTGTTGAAGCTCGGACTCTGAAGCATCAGATCAAACGCAGATTAAAAGTCAGAGTACTGACTGGGAGTGGAGGAGTCGACAAGCCAACTCTCTGCAGTAGAATGGGTTCAGTGTATCATTTGCATATTCGAGCTTAAAGCGTTAAAACCCACAAAGAGATATTTGCATTCTCTTTACACTCATTTGCAAAAGTAATTCAGGAATGACAAGAGAGACTCCTGCTGAAGAGGATTGCTTTCATCCTTTGTCATAGAAGTCTTTTCCAAGACTGTCTCTGTATTAGACGTGCTAGTTCACGTGTTGAGTCTACTGTCAGTTTGCCACTGATTGTGCATTCCACCAATATGAGGTGCATGTCAGGGAGTTATGTAATGGACTGATGGATGTGTCAGTGAGTGTACGGCACTGAGTGTAGTGGTTTGTTCCCTTAGGTTCTGTGGGAGTCCTGACAAGTATATCTGGGTCTGCAGAAAACATGGAGGGGAAGAAAAAAGGAGAGAGGAAAAAAAGGCAGATAGAGGAAAAGATAAAATGCATATTAAAGAGCTAGCTTAAAGGATCCCTTATAAACAAGCAGAAATCTGCATGTTTAGTTATTGTCAAAGTGTGCTGATGAAGTACAGTACACAATCAAATGGGTCAAACCTTACTATTTTTGGGTACAAAAAAGAGCCGGTTGTCAAAGGGCATTTTGAACCAATCATGCATCAGTTTGTACGTCGGTCGTTTTAGAATGAGAACATTATCTGTTTGACCCACAACATTTTTTTAAACCCTCACACAATGCACTAATACACGCAGTTGTTCTGTAAATTGTATTTGTCCTGAGATATAATGTAACTAAACTTAAAGGAAATGTGTTCCAAAAACGATTCAAAACACCAAAGCACTACCTGAAAAAGCCCTTTTCTCTTGTCCCACCTTGTTGATGAGATACTTGCCTGTCAAATAAAATGAATAATTTTGGTTTTTAAGACAATGTTTTGTATGTATTTGCAGATATGTGTCTTATAATTCCTCAAACTATTTCTTCATTGTTCATATTTTAAATGTATTAAATGATGGCAAAAATGCACTGATATTGCTTCCCAGAACAAAATGACATCATATGGCAAATGCTTAACAAGATAGGTAGACCGGAGGTCAGTAAATTCTAACATTTTTTCATACTTTTGGAATATTGTTAGTCTTGGCTGAGTGTGTCACTCTTACCATTGCAACCCGTTACTGACATTATCAGAAAATGGCAAAGTAATTTGAAGTTATTTGGGTTTTCTTCTTCCACATTGTTACTGTAATGAGAGCATTTCTTCTATAATCTGTAATCAAAAGTTTTGTATCCACTCAACCCTGTGTGCAGCCCTGTGTTGTATTATTCAACATTTTAATCCTTTTACCATATCATTTTTCTTCATATAATCCTAATTAATTATTTAAACTCATAAAGGTTTTATATGTCCTTTTAATTGTTTGGCTGAGTTAAGACATAGTGGATTTGGAAATTGGATTTGCAGTTATCATTTTTCAGATTACAGAGTAATCATAACAGGTTTGCAATATGCATAGCATTTCATAAGAAGTGTGTCTTTGATGCCTTAGCTAGAAAAGTAGAGTTATTTGCTTTACGTTAAAGGATGCTTTATCCTTCACCCCAGCCATTGACTCTTCTGATTCCACACGTTTGACTTTAACCAAGTCAGGAAATGCTGATACCCCCTTTGCCTCCCTCTCCCACGTGTCTGTCTCCAAAATTCAGGTGAAGAGGCAGCTGGAGAAACTGAACCGGAACAAGGCTCCAGGTCCAGATGGTGTCAGCCCCAGAGTCCTGAAGGCCTGTGCAGAGCAGCTCTGTGGGATTCTGAGGCACCTATTCAACCCTAGCCTAACTCAGGAGAAGGTTCCAGTGTTGTGGAAGACATCCTGCCTTGTTCCAGTACGAGAACTGACCCATCAGTCATCAATGAATATAGACCTGTTGCCCTGACATCCCACATCATGAAGGTCCTGGAGGGACTCCAGTTGGCACCCCTGAGTAAGCAAACAAGAAGATATCAGGACCTGCTGCAGTTTGCTTATCGCTGTGGAGTTGGAGTTGAAAATGCCATCATACACCTGCTTCAACCAACCCACAATCATCTGGACAAAACAGACAGCATTGTGAGGATCCTGTTCTTTGATTTCTCCAGTGGATTTAACACAATTCAGCCTGATTTGCTCTGTCAGAAACTCCTGAAGACACAGGTGGAGCCCTCAACAAAAGCCTGGATCTATGAATACCTGACAAACAGACCACAGTTTGTGTAACTGAAGAATTGTGTGTCAAACCAGGTGGTCAGCAGCACTGGAGCACCACAGGGGACCGTACTCTCACCATTCCTTTTCGCTCTGTACACTTCAGACTTCCAGTACAAATCAGAGACCTGTGATCTGCAGGAATACTCAGATGACTCTGCAATTGTCTGGTGTATCAGAGATGGACAAGAAGCTGAATACAGAGATCTGGTTGACCGCTTTGTGACATGGTGTGGAAACAATTGTCTTACCTTGAATGTGAATTAAAAAAAGGAGATGATTGTTGATTTCAGAAGAAACAGGGATAAGTCAAACACTGTTTCCATCATGGGAGAAGAAGTGGAGGTGGTTGAGGAGTATAAATATCTCAGAGTTCACCTTGACAACAGATTGGACTGGAGACTGAACAGTGAAACCGTCTACAAGGGACAGAGCAGACTGTACTTCTTGAGGAAGTTTAGGTCCTTCAAGGTTAACAGCAAAATGCTGCAAATCTTTTATAAGTCTGTTGTGGAGAGTGTAATCTCTTCAGCCGTCATCTGTTGGGGTAGCAGCATCAGAGCCAGGGATTTAAAAATTCTCAACAACCTGATGAAGAAGGCTGGTTCTGTTCTTGGCACTACTGTGGAACATCTGGAGATGATGATGCAAAGAAGGATTCTTCATAAAATCAAAACAATTATGGACAACCCTGAGCATCCTCTTCATGAAACTATCATACAACAACAGAGTGTCTTCAGTCGGAGGCTTCTTCAGTTTTGCTGCAGTACAGACCGCTACAGGAAATCCTTCCTGCCCACTGCCATCATTATCTACAACAACTCCTTAAAGACTTAATTATATGAGCTACAAGAACACTTCATTTCCCTCTGGGATCAATAAAGTATTTTTGAATTTGAATTTTTTTACTTGGTTTTCTAAAACAATGACACAATTTTATGAAGTGCAGGGTTTAAAGGTTTCCATACCTAGATTTTGCTTCAATTCTAGAATGATCCATGCAGCATTGAGTTCTTTCTTGTAAACGCAACCAGATTTCAAGAAAGTTCAAGACATTTTCAGCTATTCACTCATAGTCCATTGTAATTGGATTATGTTTTATGGTCATTGACTCTCACATTTAACAGTTTAAAAGGTCCAAAACGTGGATCATGAACACTGCATTTAAATTAGATTAAACTATATGTGATTTTGTGTGATTAATTATTTACATCATTTATCAGAAATAAACAAATTGGCAAAGTGGAAAAATGACCTTCAAGCAAATGCTTTCTGAATGCTTTCTAATAAACAAAACAAACAAAAAAGGAACAGAAGGTGTGAAGCAAGGTATTCACATATTTGCACAATATGACTTTGTGAAAAGCTTTTAACAGAGATGTGATTGGTTTTATCAGACCCATTTAATGATGACTTTTTACTCTACATATAAAATGTAGAGCATCTCTTTATTTCTCCTAAATTATTCTGTAAAAAACGTAACCTGTTTATCTTTATAAAATATGTAAATTCTTTTTTTTCATCTCAATTAACATTTCTTCTCTAGAATTAATTCAACAGTGTGCATGTCAGGATTATAATATGAACAAGTGTTTATCTAGATGTGAGGGTTATAATAAAAGGTAGCAACAGAAAACTTATATAACATAATGTTGTGTGATTTGTTTTTGTTGTGTTTGGGTTCAAGAGAGGAAATTACATCCTAAAAAGAATTTGATACCTATATTATATATTTAGAAGTCAGTTCTTCTTTTTCCAATTGTAAATATAAATTTTCCATTAAAAAAATAAATATTTGCTTTTATAATAAGTTTTATTTGAGGGCACCTTGTTTAAAACCGAAGGTCACCTTACAGATAAGAAAAAAAACAGAGAAATAATACATAGACAAACTATCAACAAAACAATTAAACAAACAGCAAATAAGAAGACAGTACAGCAATCGAAATCAGTGTCTAAAGTGAATAAGCCTGTTTGAATAGATGTGTTTTTAGTTTTGTTTTAAATAAAGGAAGAGTCAATATTTCTGATGTCGGGAGGAAGTGACTTCCAGAGCCAAGGAGCAAAGCGACTGAAAGCTCTGCTCCCCATGGTGACAAGCTGGGCAAAAGGAACAACAAGATGAGTGGCTGACAAAGATCTGAGAGAACAGGAAAGAGTGGCGATGTGAAGCAGGTCACAGAGATAGAGAGGAGCTAGGCTATGGATGCACTTAACTCTGAGAATTCGAATTTTAAAGTTGATCCGGGATTCTATGGGCAACTAGTGAAGCTGCTGAAGAACTGAGGTAATAGGTTCTCTTGAGGGAGTCGTAGTTATGATCCGAGCTGCAGAGTTCTGAAGGATTTGGGGTTTATGAAGTAACTTATTGGGGACACCAAAAAGACGAGAATTGCAACAGTCGATTCAGGAGATGATGAGGCTTTGGACAAGTATGGCTATTGTCATCGTTAACTGATGAATGTATGAAAGATCACAAGTAGTTCTGGTTTGTTAAAGCAGTGAAAAAGGAAAAAGGAATTGTGATTAATAAAGCTGGCTGTGATAACGTGGTGGTTAATTTGGTAAAGCCATGTTCATAGCATTAATGATAAGCACATTGCTAAAGCATCAAACTTGGACTTGTGGACCTCCTGAACCTAAGATCTTGTATTTTCTTTTTTTTTGATCAATGTCTTTTTATTGATTTTTAAACATACATACTTTAAGACATTAAACAAACACAAACAGCCGAGAGGGACAAATCAGGAAACCATCAGACTTAGACCAAACAAAATTTCTTAGTTGCAAAAATCTAAAAAAGTGTGAGTTACATATATCAAACTTTTCCACCAATTGTTCAAAGGAACTAAAAGTATGATCTGTGTACAAATTGTAGAGATTTTTAATTCCATTTGCAGCCCATATATTAAAAACCTCATCAGTCATTGAAGGGATAAACTTATGGTTCCCCGACACAGGTTCTGAGAATAATAGTTTTGAAAAACTAAAAGACCGCCTGCACTGGTTCCAAATTTTGATTGTGTGAATGACAACTGGATTAGAAGAATAAGATGAAATAGACTGTCCAAGAGGCAACTCAGAACAGAGCAGTGCACCAGGGGAACTCGTTGTAATTGAGTTTTTCTCCAAAACAGCCCACTCAGGCACATTGGCATCCCTTCTCACCCAATACAATACACCCCTACAGTTAACTGCCCAGTAGTAGTACATAAAATTAGGTAAAGACATACCACCCAGCTTATGGGGTAACTGTAGTATTTTTTCCCCAATTCTTGGATGTTTTTTATTCCATATAAAGGAAGATATCTGGCCATATAAAATAGTCAAAAAGGACTTTGAAAGGAAGATGGGTAAGCTTTGGAACAAATAAAGAAATTTAGGCAAAATAACCATTTTGACAGAGTTAACTCTTCTTCCCAGAGAAAGAGATAACAATCCCCACCGGGACAAGTCTTGTTTAAGATTTGACAACAATGGCAAAAAATTGCTTCTATACAGATCCTTGTAATTACGTGTTACCATGATACCAAGATAATTAAACTTTTTAGAATTGATTTTAAAGAGAATTATTTCAGAAAAATTCCCCTCTGATGAGGTCAGAGGCATCATCTCACTTTTTTGGAGATTTACCTTGTGCCAGATAGCTTCCCAAATTTGTCAAGCATATTCAAAAGTACAGGGATACTGGACAGCGGGCTTGAGATGAATAATAGTGCATCATCAGCATAAAGAGAAATTTTATGCTCAGAACCAAACCTCATTATTCCCTCTATGTCCAAGTTTTGACGTACTGCCATCGCCAATGGTTCAATTGCAACTACAAACAGAAGGGGCGATAAAGGACACCCCTGTTTTGTGCCTCGTTGTAGCAGAAAATATGCCGATATGTTATTATTGGTCCGCATCGCTGCCAGTGGAGAGGCATAAAGTAACCTTATCCATGAGATAAATTTTGAGCCAAACAAAAGGTAATCCCACTCCACCCGGTCAAAAGCTTTTTCGGCATCTAAAGAAATAATCACCTCTTCATCTTTGTGACCGGGCGGAGTGGGAGCATACAAAATATTAAACAGCCGTCTAATATTGAAAAAAGATTGTTGATTTTTTACAAACCCTGTCAGGTCAGGTGATACGATGTGGGGAATTACTCGCTCAAGGCGCTTCGCTAATACCTTTGCCAATATTTTAGTATCCGTAGTTAACAGCGACACTGGTCGATAAGAGCTACAATTTAAAGGATTTTTATCTTTTTAGGCAACAAAGTGATAACCGCTTGACGCATGGAGACTGGGAGCACTGACGCATTTAAGGATTCTGTGTAGACCACCAATAATAATGGAGATAACAGATCTACAAATATTTTAAAGAAATCAGCTGAAAAGCCATTAGGACCCGGAGATTTGCCGCTTTGCATGTCTTTTATTGCCGATCCAATCTCAGCTTCTGAAATATCTTTCTTCAGATCAGCGACCATATCATGGTTGACCAAGGGGAAATCAAGATCCTTGAAAAAAGCTTCAAAGTCAGAAGCCTTTGGTGCGGAATCACAAGAGTACAGTGATTGATAAAACTTGCTAAAACACGTATTAATTTCTCCACTATGAGAACATTTAATGCCCTGTTCGTTATTGACTTCTGAGATGGCTTGATGTGCAGACCTCTGATGCAGTCGATGTGCGAGGAGACGCCCCGCCTTCTCCCCCTGCTCATAATATCCAGATTTTGACTTGGAGATCAGATATTCGGCCTGTCGTGTAGATAAGATATTATATTCCGTTTGCAGTATGATTCGTTTCTTGGCTAGCAGTTCTTGTATTTTCTTTAGGTTTTTTTATGTTTCTGATTTTTCCTAGGGGTTATTTTGTTAAGTGGTAAGAGCTGTGTTAAGTCAGGGTCTTGCATGCCACCTAGCACTCCTGTTCAAACTGGAAAAAAATCACAACCTTTTTTGTACAGCTGAACTAGATCCCAAAGTCAGCCCCTCAACAGATCCACTGTCCTCTGTACTATGTGTATTGATGTAATAATATGTAGGGGACATGGTATCAGAGGCAACATGTGATCTACTAGATCATCCATTTTGTGAGTCATTCCATTTAGTTATCAGACCAGACTGCCCGCATGGTGATGACTGCCATATGGGAAATCCTTTGATTTGTTTGTTGTTTTTTAACACCTACCCTCATAGACCCTAAATAGAATGGTAGTTAGACGTAATTAGTGTTAATGTGATTGCTGCTTTACTGTAATCATCTCTAAAGTACCTTTTTGAAAAGAAAGGATTACTCATAATTTCTTGTATACATTCTGTAATAGTTGTTGGCTGAAATACTTCTGAATTTCTACCTTTGGTAGCCTAAATAAAAGGTCTCATATTGATGCAAAGTGACATGTACAAACCAACAGACATTTGCAACAGTTATTGTTAGTTATTAGTATCTGGTTTCTTAGCTGTGTCCCGATTGATTAGTCATTTAATCAATTAATTTAATAATAAAAAAACAGTTTTAGGCATTTATTAATATTTGCTAATAATGTTCCTTTGGTGTACAGATCTAAATATTCTCTGTGAGAGGTATTTACCCAACCACCAAATAATTCAATTAGGTAAGCTGCACGGCCTCTATACTAGTTATTCTTTCATCTGCTTTTTCATTTTGGAGGGATTTGACTTGCTATCCACCTACCAACGGTCTCAGCCCACAGACATGAATACTGTGAGCCGAATACAACCAGATTTTTAAAAATGCACAAAATGTTGTCTGTTTTGGAGCTCTCAAGAAATAGTTTGATTCAAAAACAGCCACGATGTCTAAGACAGCACTTAAGAGTTGGTGAAGTACTTGTAATGCTAATAGGTCTCTTACAGTATATCTTGTTTTTTGGAATTTAAATAATAGGATACTGATAAGTCCTAGTATTGGTTATCATGAGTGGAAGATGTGTCATGACACCAGTCACGAAGAATACATTGTGGATAGTTTTGTTACTGGAAGGAAAACTTTATTATATAACATTATGTTGGTTCTGAGTCTCAGTTGGGTTTGAGCTGTCCATTGTCCACTCTGCATCATCCACCCTCTCATTCGTCCACCTGAGAACATTGTGGGCACTAACGCTGAATGCTGGCAAGCTTGCGTCACTTGAAGGCTGAAAAAGCAGCGCAAATGTCAGAGGAATTAGCTGCTTTGCTGGCGCCCACAGGGCCCAGAATGACAATAGGTGGGAGAGGAAAAAGGATGGTGGCTACAGTAAGTGTAAAGCATCAGTAAGCCATATGAATCCACTCTGTTCACATTTCACCTCCACTACTCACTCTCAGTCCTTTTGTTTTTTCTTTCTTTCCGTACTCCATGTGTCTTGCCAACCACCACCCCCCAAAACTCTATCCTTCCCTTGCTTTCTCTCCATATCACTGTCTCGCCCACCTCGCCTCTGCCCGCAAGCAGTTTGGAGCAGATTATAGCCTTACCACCCCCACTCGCCCATATACACAAACATTCAGTGTGCCTCTGACACACAGACGCACACACATACATCACACAGATATGAATGCACATAAACACACTTTCAGACTTTGTGTATCTCTGCCACCTACAGTGGCACTACATCATCCTTTCCCAGAAGCCCTTGAGCGCGAACTTGTTTAGAACATCCTGTCCAGTCCAAATGTGGTCAGACATGGAACAAAAATGCCTCGGCGAGCCAAATAACCAAACAAACCCATTATCGAAGTCAAACACACACCTCCCCGGACAGTTAGGATTAAGGAAAGTGATATCAGGGTGAACCACAATCCAACCAGTGATTAGACGTCCAGCAGAAATCAAGCTGTTCTTATAATCACATGTTTACTGTCTTTAGTGGTAAAGCTAACCCTCAATTAGGACCTGCGGACTTTTGTGTAATTGTGGCTGGACATTTTGTCAGAGAAAACCTTTTTTTTTTTTTAGGTGAAAGGGATCAGATCCTAAAACAAGTTAACACAATGCAGTTGTTTAACTTTTCAAATTTGTGCTCACATTAGACCCCTAGGAGAACTTTAAGAAGAGAAAAACATTTTTCTCCATCTTCTTCCATGTATATCTTAAAATGTGTCCCTCTGACTTCAACCAAATGATCACGAACATTTTTCACAAGTTGCAATAATATTGTCTTCAACTAAGAGGAGGCAGCCATGTAGAAGACATGTGGGGACAATAACCTTTTTTGCATTTGCTTTAACTTCCTTCATGTGCATGCATGCAACAGCTACTGTTTCTTCTGTCTGCCATTCAAGCCAACGTGTAGCCAGTGCAGGCTGCACACTATACGGTGAAAGGGGGCTGCGTGGGCCTGGCCTGCGATTTAACCACCCACCACTCGCGCACACACAGAGCCCAGGAAACTGCCTCTTTTTCAGCCTGCAAGAAAGACTGCTCTCCTATATATCTGTATAAGTGGTCTTGATCTTGATCTTGATTGTTCCCTTATTCTTCTTTTCCCCTATGTTTATGTGTATGTGCCTCTCCCTTAATATTGATGTTTCTACATCCTCCTCAGGGGACAGTCGGGACTGGTGCTGTCCCTATGACAACCTCAGTCCTACTGTCAATCACCAAAGGCTGCCTTATTCTCTGTGGCATGCATTATACACATGCACCATCCTTAGCTTTGACAGGTGTGCAGATGGGACGTCAGACAACTGTATAGCTCAAATCAGAAAATGCATGGCACATTTCAGCTGCACTTATATTAACCCATTCATGTTGTGAATCCATAAGGGATGTTGTCATCTGCTTGCCACCTCGAATTTCATTTTGTTCTCATTTTTTAATGTGTTATGTATGCTGTATTGAGCTTATTATTATACAGCATACAAAAAGTCCTCAATAAATGATGGTAAGAAAATAGAAAGTAAAAGATAAACACTTTGGTGTTTGGAACAGTTGCTGTTTCTGCATAAAAAATGTGAAATGAAATGTGAATGTGAAAATAGTGTTTGTGTGGTTTCTGTGTTTGTTCAGTCCCTAAACCCCACTGTTGGTCTGTTGCTAATGAACGCCCTGAGTGCTCCCTACTACACCTAACTGATCCAGTAATTGCTTTTCCTCCTCTGCATTTATCATCATCTGCCCAGTCTGTCATGTTAGCCAAGCTGAGCTAAAGAGGACAGAGCAGGATGTTGGACCTTATGGTGGTGGCGGCTGGGGGAGATAGTGGCTTGCCTGCCTTGATGTAGCCAAGGCATCGGTCCATCGCCTTGGGCTGACGGAGGTGCGATGGGGAGGCAGAGGAGATACAGCGATGGAGCAGCAATGGCATAGATGCAATGATTCATATAAGCTTAAGCTATCATCAGAATGCATATGTGTTGCCTTTCTGGACAAGGCTGCTAGCTATCAACCAGTAAAACTATCAACCACCTATCAACCAAAGAAACTCCAGAACAAGGGAATTATATTAATGGCATTTACTTCAGGAATCTGTAAAACTGAGACAATACAATGAATTACATTTTGGTTTCCATGAAAACACCACACTATTGATTAAGCATAATGGTAAAGCATGCAAGCTAAGTACAAACATAAAGCTTGGATATCAATTCAATTTCACTTCAGTTTATTTACATGGTGCCGATTCAAAACAGATGTCATCTCAAGGCACTTTACAAGAAAAGGCATTTCAATACAATCATACAAACAATCCAATCAGTTTAAAAGTTTTCTATTCAAGGAATCCAAGCAGATTGCATCGAGTCATTGACTTGAGGTTGTGCCCCATTAATGCAGACTCCAACCACAGCAAATCCTCAGCAATCCCTCATACTGAGCAAGCATGTAGTGACAGTGGAGAGGAAAAGTCCCCCCCTTAAAATAAAGAAACCTCCAGCATAACCTGGCTCAGTACAAGTGGCCATCTGCTACGACTGTCTGGGGGTTCGCAAAGACAGAGCAGAAACACAAAAAGAACAATAAGAACTGATATAAGAGTACTTTGTATATTACAGAAAGTACAAAGTTGATAACAGGACACGGAGGATGTTCTGTTACTGGGAGCATCATCCCAGTCAATGCCCCCTGTCCAATAGGGCATTGTAGCTAAGCAGGATACCGGATCAGGTATAGCTTCTATGGAGAGAAAAACACTGAAAAAAAAACCTAAGTTAGAGTCAAAATAACAGCAGTAGTAGAGTGGAGAGTAGTAGAACAGAAAAGTAGCAGAGTGAAGAAAAGTGGTAAGTCTGTCCTCCAGCAGTCTAAGCCTATAGCAGCATAACTACAGAGATAGTTCAGAATGACCTAAGCCACTCTAACTATAAGCTTTATCAAAAAGGAACGTTTTAACCCTGGCCTTAAAAGTAAACAGAGTGTCTGCC
Organism: Valencia hispanica; assembly: GCA_963556495.2. Taxonomy (NCBI): domain Eukaryota; kingdom Metazoa; phylum Chordata; class Actinopteri; order Cyprinodontiformes; family Valenciidae; genus Valencia; species Valencia hispanica. The sequence continues at coordinate 19,614,411 of OY747705.1, forward strand.
TCACGGAATAAAACCGGGAGCTGGTTCCACAGGAGAGGAGCCTGATAACTAAATGACCTGCCTCCCATTCTACTTTTAGAAATCCTAAGAATTACCCTGCTGTTGAAAGTGTGCTATACAAATAAAATTGCCTTGCCTTGCCTAAGAAACACCAGTAAACCTGCAGTCTGAGAGTGATGTGCTCTCTTAGGAACATATGGAGCAATCAGATTTTTGATGTATGATGGTGCTTGATTATTAAGGGCTTCATATGTAAGAAGGAGGATCTTAAATTCTATTCTGGATTTAATTGGGATCCAATGAAGGGAAGATAACACAGGGGGACATGTGATCTCTCTTGTTAATATTCATCAGAACTCTTGCTGCAGCATTTTTGATCAACTGAAGGCTTTTGATTGCATTTTGTGGACTTCTTGATAGTAAAGAATTAAAGTAGTTTAGCCTTAAAGTACCAAATACATGGACTAGTTATTCAGCATCACTCCTGGACAGGATATTTCTAATTTTAGAAATATTCTGAAGGTGAAAGAAGGAAAATCCTAGAAACCTGTTTATGGGATTTGAATGCCATGTCTTAATAACGCCGAGGTTCTTTACAGTATTACTGGAGGCCAGTTTAATACCATCCACATGAAGTGATTTACAAAGCAGTTTCTTTCTTAGAGCTTCTGGTCCAAAGACTGCAACTTCTGTCTTGTCAGAATTTAAAAGCAGAAAGTTTAGAGTCATCCATGTTTTTATGTCTTCTCGACATGCCTGTAATCTACCTAACTGTTTGGATTCATCAGGATTAATGGATAAATATAGTTGTGTATCATTGGCATAGCTGTGGAATTTTATCCCATTCTGTCTAACAATTTTACCAATTGGAAGCATATGTATAGTAAAAAAAATTGGTCCAAGCGCAGAACCTTGTGGTACTCTACAAGTAACCCTTCAGTGTGAAGAAGATTTATGATTTACATAACTGGAAGCTGTTTAAACCAGCCTAGTGCTGTTCCTTTGATCCCTGCAACATGTTCAAACCTTTCAAAGTGAATATTATGATCGACTATGATCGACGAATGAGCAGAACAGTTACAAGTCCATCATCTGAGGACATGAGATTATCATTAGTATGACATAACAATAAAAGCTAAGCACATTAATATCTAGGCTTGAAACTGGGCCTAAGCTAAACACATGACTGCATAGCTTAGTAAAATATTAACTGCATAAAGCTGTGAGCTTGACAAAGAAACTGAAATGTAACGTTTAGCTAAAGCAACAACAAACATGACTGATAAACAGCCTGCAAACCCAAGACTAAATTTGTCATCTGTTTCATAGATTCTAATCACTGCTGACCTACATTTTCTCCAACTGAACAGAAACAAAACTGAAGTAATAATTTTTGGACCTGAAGATTAACGATCAAGAGTCAGCACACAGCTTAAGTTAAAACAGCTAGAAACTACTGATCAGGCCCGAAATCTAGGTGTAGTAATGGACTCAGAGCTGAACCTCCAGGGTCACATAAAAGCAATAACAAGGTTAGCTTTCAATCACCTGAAGAAGGATTAAAGGACTAATGTAGCAGGACCTTAAAAAACTCTTCCATGCGTTTATTTTTAGTCAGATTGATTACTGGAATACCGTCCTCACAGGTCTGCTTAAAAAGTCAAACAGACAGGTGCAACTGATCCAGAACACTGCTGCTCATGTTCTCAATTTAACCAGGAAAGTAGAGCACATCCTCCCAGTTCTGAAGTCCTTACACTGGTTATCTGTAGCCCAGAGAATAGACTTCAAAATACTCTTACTGGTTTATAAAGCATTGAATGGCTTAGCACCAAAGTATGTTAAAGACCTGTTGTAACTACACTAACTACCCAGACCACTCAGGTCTTCCAACCCTAGTCCATTAATCATCCCTAGAATTAGATCCAAACTTGTAGAAGCAGCTTTGAGTTTCTATGCTCCTCTTATCTGGAACAAACTTCATTTTCTATGCTCCCCTTATCTGGAATAAACTCCCAGACCACTGCAAAGCTGCTGAAACACTGAGTTCATTTAACAAAGTCCCTACTGTTTAATTGTATTACAATCGTTGTTGCTACTCGTTCCAGTGTTGTTATTCCCGCCACCGCGGTTTTGTCACTTCCCGAAGGGGGAGTGGCCAGGCTCCAAATAGCTCGGCTAAGGGTCCTCTTTTGTTTACATGCAGAGAAATTCGGTTTTCTCACTGCATTAATTGGGTGCGTTAGCTTGGTTAAGACAAAACAAGTTCGGTTCAACTCACCATTTCAACAGTCCAAATTCAGTCAGACTAAGGCAGTAATTCAGATTTCTCTTATTGCAATTAAACTCACTGAATGACACCTTTATCCAATTTGTAAAAACTTTTTTGGTATCAGATGCCCCGTTTCCACTAGGCTCGGCTCTGCCCGGCCCAGACCGGGTGGGGTCCACTCCTATTTAGAGTTTTTCCACGACCTTTGTTTGGGCCAAGCCGACCCCTTTTTTGGGACTACCGCTGGCCTAGTCCAAAGTAGGCCGAGGCAGCACAACACCCCCACCTATGGACTGATTGGTCTGGTAAAGTCATGTCACTCTCACTCCTACCTACAAAGTGGCAGCCACTGATTGGCCTGGTGTTGTGAGTGTAAAGTGATGTCACAGAATGGTGATGCATGGCTTCCAGTGGATTTCAAAAGATTGCTGGCGGCTAGGTAGTGGCTCCAGCATTGGCATATGTAATGTTGAAAAACGGTGGGTGATGACTGATTTTAAGCTCTTTAATTACCACTGCTCAAAAAAAAAAGTGAACACCAAAATAACACATCCTAGATCTGAATGAATGAAATATTCTTATTAAATACTTTGTTAATTACATAGTTGAATGTGCTGACAACAAACAAAATCACACAAAAATTATCAATGGAAATCAAATTTGTCAACCCATGGAGGTCTGGAATTGGCGTGACACTCAAAATTAAAGTGGAAAAACGTACTACAAACTGATCTAACTTAGATGTAATGTCCTTAAAATAAGTCAAAATGAGGGTCAGTAGTGTGTGTGGCCTCCATGTGCTGTATGACCTCTCTGCAATGCCTGAGCATGCTCCTGATGAGGTGGTGGATGGTCTCCCGAGGGATCTCCTCCCAGACCTGGACTGGGGAATGGGTGGGCCAGTCCATAGCATCAAAGTCTGCCTCTTGCAGGAACTGCTGACACACTCCAGCCACATGAGGTCTAGCATTGTCTTGCATTAGGAGGAACCCTGGGCCAATTACTGACCCACTGCCAAACCGGTCATGCTGGAGGATGTTGCAGGCAGCAGAACATTCTCCACGCTGTCTCCAGACTCTGTCACGTCTGTCACATATGCTCAGTGTGAACCTGCTTTCATCTGTGAAGAGCACAGGGCACCAGTGGCAAATTTGCCAATCTTGGTGTTCTCTGGCAAATGCCAAACGCCCTGCATGGTGTTGGGCTGTAAGCACAACCCCCACCTGTGGACGCCGGCCCCATATACCATCCAGATAGAGTCTGTTTCTGACCGTTTGAGCAGACACATGCAAATTTGTGGCCTGCTGGAGGTAATTTTGCAGGGCTCTGGCAGTGCTCCTCCTGTTCTTACTAGCACAAATGCAGGGAAGAAGAAATGGAATATTGATCATAAGATATAACTAAACTGAATATAAACTCACCACAGGCAAATCTGTTGCTCAGTGTGGAGTCTGGAAAAATTCAAGAGTGATGCACTAGTGATGGGAATTTCTGCCCTTTTAGGATAACTGGTTGTTATGGTTGGGAGCCGACTCGTATCACTATCATGCACAGACCCAGGCCACTTTGCTTCCGCATCACTGATCTGACATTCTGCATCACTTATGATCTTCACAGTGGAGAACAATTATTAGCTGCAGTAGCTGTATTATGAAGTATATTACATTTGGAATGTTAAAAGCCATTATTTAGGCTTACCTGTACATTAATGCTATGGACAGATCTCCTATTCACACAATCTCCTTCATTTATTGAAGGAGATATGATGGGAATATGAGTTCAATTGATGCAGTCAATCACACCTGGAAACCCTAAAATATATCAAACTCATTAGTGCTTCCAGCCTCCAAGCTTTATGACATTAATTATTGCTTACACTGATACCTGCAATTCTGTGAAACACTTCCTTGAGATGTCTGGTGGTTCTGTGACCTGGGAACACTACAAATATGTACAGTAGGTGTTTCAGTGCAAGGGTCACATTTCTGGCAGCCCGACAGATGGTTGCCTTGGACACATTGACCGCATCACCAATATTATACAAGAAACTGCCATTCGCAGAAAACCAAAGTGCAATACAAAGAATTTGCTCAGAGTGTAGAGCATTTCCACGATAAGTCATGGGAGAAATGTTTCCCTCATCACAGGGTTAACTAACTCAGGGTTTTCACTAAACCTGCTTTGTGAAACGGGCCCCTGGTGTTCAAAATTGCCAAGAGACCATTTTAGATAAACTGGCCTTGCAATATAAAGCATCTAGTCCTCAAAGGCTGCATTGACTACTAATGACATTGACTCTAGGGCACAGTTGTGGTGAAATGATCTGGGGATGATGTTGGCCTGACCAATCACAGATGTGCGCTTTCCGTTGTGTTCAACAGATTCAGTTCAACAGATAAAAAATTCGCTCTATTCTGTGCATTCTTGCATGAGAGACAGATATGGAAAAGACATTTGACTTAACCAGTTAACATATTTTCAATGGCAAAACATGCAGGCCTATTTTATTTTACTTTCATTTTATTCTCTTTCAAATGTGGGCTTTGGGTATTTATTGTCTTACTTTAAAATAAAAACAGATCACACTGTCATTTGGGCATAGAGGGTGTTTATATTGGAACTAATGGCTGCTTGTTCACACACCTGTTCCTTCCATACTGAGAAGAGAAATCCCCTTATCACAACTGACTCCTGAATGTTTCTGACACTAAATCACATTTTAAATAATTCTCATAATTCTTAGCACAAATCTCCAATTTTACATAGCCACTTATTAATTCACATCAGTTTTATTATTAAAATGTTGAACCAGCTAGCATTGCAGGGCACTTTTCATTTGGAGCAAGTCTACACCCTGCTCTTCATTATATTAATATTAAAAATATTCACTCAATAAGTAATCTTGCCCACTCTGGACTTCTGGGCTCATATTGCTTGATTTTGGATTTTCCTTCGAATTCTGAGGAGCTACAAGTCAAAGTTTCCCAGTTATGTGGCGTTGCATATATTATTAAAATATGTTATGCTAGTTGCCACAATCTGCGATGGACTGGCGACCTGTCCAGGGTGTACCCTGCCTCTCGCCCCTCAACCGCTGGAGATAGGCACGAGCCCCCCCGCAAACCTGCATTTGGATGGATGGGTATAGAAAATGGATGGATGGATAGTATCCACAATGTCACACAATTTATTGATTTGATAATTAATTAACTTGAATGGTGGTTTGCAGGGAAAGTTCAACGTGTTGTCTTACCTGTTTTATTATCCTTGTTTGTTGACACAATCCACGGGCTTGTTTTAGAGAAAAAGTTGCCAATTTTTGCACATTTAGCAGTGTCTGTTTGAGCTTTCCTCTTTTTCTCTCTGCGCCACCCTTGCTCTTTCAAATTGTAAACACCACTGACTGAGTGCTCTGACTTGCGACGTCAAGGTGTGCTACAAAAAAATTAAATAAATCGAGCTGCCAATGGGGAGCCTAAGTCTCTTCCCCTTCCATTCGGCCCATGGGTCGCCAGACGGAAAAAAGTTGTGTTTTGACTGTGTTTGTCATGTGATTTCTGATTTATTTGCTCATAAAAAATTGTATTAAAAAAAACTACAAATCAGATGTCGCATATATGACATCATGGAGCTAGCACTAGCTAGTGCTTGAAATACTCACTGACACCTGCTGGTTCTTACCTGACCGACAATTTCTCCCCCAGCTTAGCTGCCACTTTCCACATGGCCAGATTTATAGTGATTTTCTCCACATTTAATGCTCCTTGCTTCGACCTGAAGTTGGTGTTACCTGTAACCTCAAGGACTCCTAGTGGAAAGGGGCAAGACCTAACTTACAATTAAACAAGCTTATAAAATACTTTATAAATATACTGTTCAAATCAATCAATCAAACTTTATTTATAAAGCACTTTTCATAAAAAAAATTACAACCCAAAGTGCTTTACAGAGTTAAAATGAACCCACAAAGACCATATTTCCATCCCTCCCCCACATAATTAAAAGCATGATCACAGTTATACCCCCCTCCCCCAGACCCAACCTTCATGCAGCAATAAAAAGGACATCGGGCTGAGTACAGATGAGCCACGTTAGGAAACGCCATCAAGGGAGCCATCTGCATCGGCAGCAGCACATCAACTGCAGCAGCCAAGGCACTGACCCAGGGCACCCAGAGGAGGCAAGGCAGAGACCCCCACCTCCACCAAAGCACCACCTGGAGAGCATCCAGGCAGCCACAGCCGACCACATCTCCCGAGGCAGAGGGCTCCCACAGAGGAAACACTGGAAGGAAGATTAAAATAACAGGTTAAAATATAAAAATAAAGAGTGAATAATATGATAAGATCAAATAGTAAAACACTGACTACGTTTACATGCAGCCAATATTTGGGTTATGCTCATGTATGGTCACTATTCCGGTTTCTGAAACATTCGGAATAACCTGTTTGCATGCATGAGCAAAGAGAGTTACTCCTGTATACATGGAATTTGTAATCAATTGGCATATCTCGATGTAAACGGCGACGCACGGTTAGCGTCAAGACGTAGGGACAACCTTAAGACTCAATATGTGCCATTAATACACCAGTTTTTATGCAACAGAAGAAACCTGTAAGAAATATGTAATAGTTCAAATAATCATGATCCAATTAACAAAATATTCTAATTTTTCAATTTAGAGCAACTCAATGATGTACTGGTAGTACACAAAGCATGCAATAATATCCTTCCAATGGTAAGTTTAGATACCTGCTCCTCTAAGGTCCACAAGATTACATGGGGTGTGCCCCAGGGTCAAATTTTAGGCCCAGTGCTTTTTAACCTCTATATGCTCCCTCTTGATAGTGTCATCGGGAGACAAGGAGTGAACTTTCACAGTTATGCTGATGATACACAGTTATACATCCCCATGTCTCCTAATGACACATGGCCAATGGATGCACTTTCTAACTGCATTTTAGACATTAAATCCTGGATGCCAGAAAACTTTCTCCAGCTCAACCAGGACAGAACTGAAGTTTTAGTCATCGGTCCTGAGGGCCAGAGAGAGAAACCTTTACCAAAACTGCAATCACTTTCTTTTAATCCTTCTCAGCAAGTGAGGAACCTGGGTGTTATCTCTGACTCTGAGCTGACTTTTATCCCTCATATTAAAAATATCATTAAAATAGGTTTTTATCACCTGAAGAACGTTGCCAGAGTCTGCCCCATTCTCTCTCGGGCCGACACGGAGATGCTGATGCATGCTTTTATCACCTGTAGAATTGATTGCTGTAATGCCCTGCTTTCTGGTCTTCCCAAAAAGACTATTTCAGGTCTACAACTATTACAAAATTCAGCTGCACGTGTCCTGACAAAGACCAGGAGGCGGGAGCATATAACTTCGGTTTTAGAATCATTGCATTGGCTCCCCGTATATTTCAGGATCGATATTAAGGTTCTTTTAATGAGTTTTAAGTGTCTTAATGGTCTTGGGCCTTCTTATCCTTCAGAACTGCTTTTACCATATGAACCTTCGCGGTCTCTGCGCTCCTCTGGCAGCCGTCTCCTTGTGATTCCTAAAGTCAGGACACACACCCATGGTGAGGCATCCTTTCATTATTATGGCCCTCATCTCTGGAACAGGCTGCCAGAGGACCTCAGGGCCGCAGAAAACGTTCATGTTTTTAAGAGCAGGCTCAAGACTCACCTTTTTAGCCAAGCTTTTAATTGATAATTTCTTATTATAGTGTGTTTCGTTGCTTTGTATGTTTTATTTGCTTATATTTTAACAGAGTTTTATTAGCTATCTTTGCTACTATATGGTGAATTGTTTTTACTATTATATTTATTACTACTTATTTTACTTATATTAGCTCTGGTTTTTTTACATTTTAACTTATTAATCCTTCTTCCAGTGTTTCTTCTGTGGGAGCCCTCTGCCTCGGGGGCGGTGTTCGGCTGCGGTGGCCTGGGTGCTCACCAGGTAGTGCTCCGGTGGAGACGGGGTCTCTACCCTCCCTCCTCTGGGCGCCCTGTGTCGGTGCCCTGGCTGCTGCAGTGGACCTGCTGCTGTCGGGGCAGAGGGTTCTCCTGATGGCGTTTTCCTTACGTACCTGACTCATCTGAGCTCAGCCCAGTGTCTACCAATGATCTTACGCGTTTTGGGAAGATGTCTGTGTGTGTTTGTGTGTGGATGTCTGCCAGTGTGTGTCTGTGTGTGTCTGGGAAATGGGTTTGGGAAGGGGAATAACTGTCTTTTCGTTTTTATAATTGTGGGGAAGGGATGGGAATGTGGGTTATGTGGGGTCATTTTAATCTGTAAAGCACTTTGAGCTGCATTTTTTGTATGAAAGGTGCTTTATAAATAAAGTTTGATTGATTGATTGATTGATTGATTGATTGATTGATTGATTGATTCCAAACTCTAGTTAAAAGAATGAACTTAGAGGTAAATATATGTTTAAAAAAACACAAAAGTTAAGAATAATATTACAAAAAAGATATACATTATTAATAAGGGTAGAAATCTATATGAGGATTTCAGAAAGTTGTTTACAATCTAAATTTCAAAATCAGGTGGTAAACAAATCAAGGTGATGATTCATTATTATTATGATGGAACCATGATTTGGCTCAGTTTAATGCATATTTTAAGTATTACATCTCAGTTGCTGTGTTTTTTGTTTGTCCATTTTGTTGTTTCTTTTACGTACAAACTGCCATTTATGTTAAAATTATTGTAAAAGGAAATTGGTAATAATTTTATGCTTCTGTCTAGACTTTACAGTTGATGGTGATTTGTGTAACAGAACTGAAATGTAGTTTCTGCTTGATTATATTCGTCCTACAAATGATAATCCTGAAACAAAATACATATATTATATTATATCAAATATCAAATCAAATTAAGATATAATTTCCTCTCGTTAATCCAACATTGTATATTGTGTAGGGTGCCACAACTCAAATCAGCTAAAGTCACGTTCTGAGCTGTATACTATGCTGACAATCTGTAGTGTCAGTGTTATGTATGGCCTAAAGTAGATACATTTGTTACTGTCTTTGCATATCAATGTCTGACAAAAATTCAGATGATGAAAAGAATACTTGGCTGCTTAAATTGCAATGATATAAAGATGTCATATTAATAGAACAATGTAATATATATACATTGCAGTGACATTTGCACAGAGATGCATGAACACAGCACTCACACAATCGTAGGGACTGGCAAGAACATTTAAACAAATAGCCTCCTTTCTTCAAGATGTGCCTTTGTCTGTGTTTGTGTTCATGAGAAAGTGGAAACATACTGTATGTGGGGGAAGGTGTGCCACTGCTGCTGCTTGTAGGGATTTGATGCTGATGAGGTCTGTAATGGGAGAGAACAGGGAGCGTGAGGGGAATAGATTGGGACTTCATTGGCAAGCCCACTCTCCCTATGCACTGCAGTAACGCTTGCCTATTTATTCCCTCCATTTCAATGTGCCTTTGCAGTGACCTTTCTCCAGCCAATGACAGTGAAATCACACTGCCACTAGAGAGCTACACATCAGCTTCTGAGCAACACCTCCACCCCCAACATGATCTTCTTATTTTATCCCCCCATATCGCTCCCCACAGACGCAATGAAGAGCTGAGAGGGGGTTATGAAATGAATTGTAACTATACTATCATGTAAATGATCTCGCCTTTGACTATGCAAATGTAGGAGTTGAGCTAATGAGACACAATTGAAAGCAAGAATAGCGATAATTATGAACAGACATCAGTAGACATTCAATTTTATCCATGTGGCGTGATAAAATAGTCCTAAACACAGAAAGGGTTATGTGACGATAACTATTTTAAAAGTATGACATTAATGTGTCATGGAAGAATATTAACTCACATGAAAAGTCTTGACTGGCGACCTGTCCAGGATGTACCCCGCCTCTCGCCCCGTGACTGCTGGGGATAGGCACCCCCCCACCCCCCCCAAACTAATTTCAGTATTATACAAAGATAAGCTAAGTGAAAACAGAATGGAGTTTTTTAAATTTGATAAAGGGACAAAATTGTACTAAAATTTTACAGTGTGACTTGCTGCAGCCAAACATTTGTTATTGTTCTGTTTTTATGGTAATGAGTCTTTCCCCAAAAAGCACAATTGTCAGTGATTGTTTTCCAATAATTGTTGCCCTGAAATCTTGAATGTTAGTGATAGAATTTGGATGTGACCATGAATCATACAATATGATATCTACAAAATTTGACAAGGTATTGTGTGGCCGACTTTACTATGAGTATTTTTTATGAAGATTTCTTTTCAAATGTATAAAATTGCATATTGTGTGCTGGCTACTACTTTACCCTTCTTCACTGCACACAAATGCAAAAGGTTGCCCAGAAGAGCATTTCATTGTTATGCTACAACTGATGACACATAGGCCTGCTGAGTATGTGTCAAAGAAAATAGGTCAACCATCCCTATTCAAATCTCCCTTTTCGGCAGGAAGAAACTCATATGATTTTCCAGCACCAATAACTGCACAGATATGCAGAGCAGGAATGCAGCATGTAGGTCTTCCATGTTTTCCTCCATTTCCTGGTCTGTGCTTTGTGTGCCGCCCTAGTCATTGCTTTCCAATGGCAGCACCGATCTTCACACACGTGGATGTGTTTACAAAATACAGTTCACTTGCAAAAAGTACAGTGTGAATGCGAACTGCACCAAACGAAAAAAAAAGTCAGCTTTTGGTCCGGACCAAACAAGCGGACCAAAGGACTTTTCTAGTCTGAATACACCCTAAAAGACTTTAAAGTGAAAACTTTGCATAATTTAAATAGACAAAAGTCTTTTTTACTAACTTCATGGACAAGAAGGATTGGTTGACTAGAACTCAATTAATCAAATATTATTATTTGAAACTCTTGCTCATTGCTTATTTTTGTCTCCTAAAAAACCAACAATATAAAAAATCCGGCTCTTTTTTTCCATGTCCTCTGAATAAAGAGAAGCATTAATTCTGATCCAAAAACTTGCAACCAGATCGTGTTTCTGCATAAACACCAGAGGACAAAACATATATGTATGTGTTATTAAATCTAGCATGAGTGTATATATGAACACAACAATCACAAATATAGCATAAACAGGGACAAAGGAAATGTTCTCTATGAGGCCACAGCCCAGATGGTGAGATATCCAGAATAAAACATGCTGCCCAGCAAACAAAAAGACCACATCCAGCCAAAAAACAGATGGAAAACACTCCTTCTGTCTCTTCCCCTCCCTCTTTCTCTTTTCTGTTGTCTTGCATCCCCTCTTATATGCTCCATTTTACACATTCATTTAACAAATACACACACACGCTGCAAAATCCTCCCCTTTAGTTTTCCCATGTGGTTCTGTGGAACAGATGCAGGCAGCACAGCAAAAATAGAAAGGGGGGTTAAGCAGTGTCACATATGAAGGGACAGGAAGCTGTAGATGATGCTAAAAATAGTTGAAACCATGGACAAGAGAGAGAAACACCCAAAGGTCCTAAAATAGCTGGTCAAACAAGAATAAACAGAAGTCTTTTATTTTTTAAGAGGAAGCCCCCTCCTCTTTCTCTCCCCCCCTCTCTCTCTCTCTCTCTCTCTCTCTCTCTTTCTCTCTCTCTCTCTCTCTGTTCTCTCACACAGCGACTTCCTGGTTGCTAGGTTACGACACTTGTGGCCACCATCCCTTGTCTGAAGGTGCATTAGGAATCGGGCAAAAGGCATCCAGTTTTTTCCTATCGTCATTTGAAATTTAAAGAGCAGAGATTGAAACATGAAACAACGTGCATTGACAATTAGGGGAACACCAGGCACAGCGTGAGGGACGTTGGACAGATCAATTGGTACAAAAACGCCTTATATTTCAGATGCACCATGGAAACGAGGACGAGTTTAAATTACTTCCACTAACAGCCACTGCAGGAGCAATTGGAGGGAAATGGAACGTTATAAATCCCACTTGTGTTGTGTTTCTGTGTTTGTTATCAGTAGTAAACATAAATGGCAATAAGGTTTGGCTCAGTATGAGATTTTGACAGTATATATATATATATATACTACCGTTCAAAAGTTTGGGGTCACATTGAAATGTCCTTATTTTTGAAGGAAAAGCACTGTACTTTTCAATGAAGATAACTTTAAACTAGTCTTAACTTTAAAGAAACACACTCTATACATTGCTAATGTGGTAAATGACTATTCTAGCTGCAAATGTCTGGTTTTTGGTGCAATATCTACATAGGTGTATAGAGGCCCATTTCCAGCAACTATCACTCCAGTGTTCTAATGGTACAATGTGTTTGCTCATTGGCTCAGAAGGCTAACTGATGATTAGAAAACCCTTGTGCAATCATGTTCACACATCAGAAAACAGTTTAGCTCGGTACAGAAGCTACAAAACTGACCTTCCCTTGAGCAGATTGAGTTTCTGGAGCATCACATTTGTGGGGTCAATTAAACGCTCAAAATGGCCAGAAAAAGAGAACTTTCATCTGAAACTCGACAGTCTATTCTTGTTCTTAGAAATGAAGGCTGTTCCATGCGAGAAATTGCTAAGAAATTGAAGATTTCCTACAACGGTGTGTACTACTCCCTTCAGAGGACAGCACAAACAGGCTCTAACCAGAGTAGAAAAAGAAGTGGGAGGCCGCGTTGCACAACTGAGCAAGAAGATAAGTACATTAGAGTCTCTAGTTTGAGAAACAGACGCCTCACAGGTCCCCAACTGGCATCTTCATAAAATAGTACCCGCAAAACACCAGTGTCAACATCTACAGTGAAGAGGCGGCTGCGGGATTCTGGGCTTCAGGGCAGAGTGGCAAAGAAAAAGCCATATCTGAGACTGGCCAATAAAAGAAACAGATTAAGATGGGCAAAAGAACACAGACATTGGACAGAGGAAGACTGGAAAAAAGTGTTGTGGATGGATGAATCCAAGTTTGAGGTGTTTGGATCGCAAACAAGAAAGTTTGTGAAACGCAGAACAACTGAAAAGATGCTGGAAGAATGCCTGACGCCATCTGTTAAGCATGGTGGAGGTAATGTGATGGTCTGGGGTTGCTTTGGTGCTGGTAAGGTGGGAGATTTGTACAGGGTAAAAGGGATTCTGAATAAGGAAGGCTATCACTCCATTTTGCAACGCCATGCCATACCCAGTGGACAGCGCTTGATTGGAGCCAATTTCATCCTACAACAGGACAATGACCCAAAACACACCTCCAAATTGTGCAAGAACTATTTAGAGAAGAAGCAGGCAGCTGGTATTCTATCGGTAATGGAGTGGCCAGCGCAGTCACCAGATTTGAACCCCATTGAGCTGTTGTGGGAGCAGCTTGACCGTATGGTACGCAAGAAGTGCCCATCCAACCAATCCAAATTGTGGGAGCTGCTTCTAGAAGCGTGGGGTGCAATTTCTCCAGATTACCTCAACAAATTAACAGCTAGAATGCCAAAGGTCTGCAATGCTGTAATTGCTGCAAATGGAGGATTCTTTGACGAAAGCAAAGTTTGATGTAAAAAAAATCTTATTTCAAATACAAATCATTATTTCTAACCTTGTCAATGTCTTGACTCTATTTTCTATTCATTTCACAACGTATGGTGGTGAATAAGTGTGACTTTTCATGGAAAACACAAAATTGTTTGGGTGACCCCAAACTTTTGAATGGTAGTGTATATATATATATATATATATATATATCATAATAAACAAACTTTACACAACAGAAACCTGCAGAACTGTGACTTTTTAAAACTGATGGTTTCAAACTGGTGCTTTAAAACCAGAACTTTCTCAAGCCTAGTAGCAGATTTGCCTTGTTATAAGTAAACCATACAGCTTTGTTTATCATGTCTCGAAGTGATTTGAAGTTATTTTTTAAAAAAAGGTTGTAACCAAGCTCAAACCTATAAGCATCACATATGGCAGAACGAATACATAACCTCAAAAAACGTTTACCTATCTTCTGCTTTTTAATACCATTTCCCTAAACTGGCAGGTTATTTTCTCACCACCCATTGGAAGCATGTTCAAAAATGGGGGATGTTAGGTAAAATAAGAATTACCTTACACTTACTGCAATATAGCTCACTTAATGCTTAAAAAAACTCGAAAACTTTATTTTCATTCTCAGCTGATTCAAAAGAGAAAAATCCTCCCTTGTCATTGATTTAAAAGCTACTCATCAGTTCATTAAAGTTTGCTGTGCTTGCCATGATGGATCATGCACAAAGTTTTGCGCTGAATATGAGGTTAAAGAGTAACATATACCTAGTACAACAGACAATTAATTTCCTGGCACATTTATTAAAGTGCAGCTAAGAGTATGTTTTTTTTCCAAATGAACACACTAACTCATTCTAGTCATAAAACAGTTTATTATATGTCTCAAGCCAGCTCATAACTGTGCAAGCATAATCATCACATCAGACATAAACGGACAAACTCCCTGATCACAATCATTCCTTCAGAACCAAAACTGCTGTGAAACCATGACATCAAATGAAGCAAAGCAAACTCTCTAGAGTTGCACAAAAATGCACAAAGTACAAAAAGACCCTCACAAAAGAATTGCACAACTGTGCCCATTAGAGACTTGAGTTTAAACAAGCTTACACCACAGGGCAAGGTCCATATTTCATCAAGGAAAGGGGGTCATAGTTGAAGTCCCAAGGACATGCCATTTCCTCTCCTTCCCTGTGCTTCCAGGGCATGGGGCAGACGTTGTTTACTGGTCGCCAAGTCTCCCCGGGCTCTTTCTGAGAAGAAGGGAGTTGGCTCGTTTTTTAGAGCTCAGCCAGTCAAGGTGATTTAAACCCAACCAAAGTCGGAGCCTTGCGGAGCAGGCCTGGCTCCTCGTTTCTCCAGTTCCTGCCTCTCATTCATTCTCCAATAAAAAGATCACAGCGCGTGTATTTCGGTGTTCTCAGGGGGTTGTTATTGTGTCCTTGAGAGCTGATTTACAGGGTAACCTCTTGTGCTGGAGGCTGCCTTCACTGTTCTGTCTTTAATTGTGAGCTCCATTATGCTGACCCATAGATGCAAACCACATTGCAGCATTAGGAAAGGGACTTCGGGAGGTGGCAGAAACCCATAAACATTACAAAATCATAAAAAGATCTCAGACTGAAGTGGTAATGGTTTCCATTTGATTGGAGGCATATGATGACATATACGGAAATCTTGAACTATTAGCATAGCACAAGTTGCACATGCACATGTGGCTGGACCAGGGGCAGCAGAACTGAATCATGAGCAGCAGACAAAACCATGATTATATATATATATATATATATATATATATATATATATATATATATATATATATATATATATATATATATATATATATATATATATATAATTTTTTTTTTTTTTACTTGGTACTCAGACACCAATTCTGAGTTCCACACTGCCAGACAGGACACGTGTAAAGAAAAAAGAAAGACAAAACCATGATTGCAGTAGTAAATAGATATTTATTTATTGCAGAAGTATGCATACACTAAACCATTAATCATACTGTAACTGCAATACACAAAAAAATGTATGAATATTGCAATAAACTTTCGAAATGTCTGTTGTTAATCAGCCTTGTCTATATACACTTTTGCATTTTTGTTTTATATAGCACAAAAAGAGACACATGCTGCTCTTGTATTCTAACAAGATACCTGGTAAAACCCAAGTTAGCGTTGTTACCCACCAACACTTCCAGTGCTTAATCAAGGCTGGCCCTGAAGCCAGTTCTTTGTATAATAGAACCGGCATGATTTTCAAAAGCCTGAGCCTGAAAACGCATTGACTGTATAAATACGATTGTCTGTTTTTATGGGGAATTGCACCGCAGGGAGAAAGTTTAAGTTAATAAAATTTATTATTTTGCTCAACATCCTTGCAAACAAATGTCTTGATATCATCAGCTTTATTGATTTCACAAGTAGTTCTGGAAAACTTGGATTGTGGTGAGTAAGATCTTTGCATTTGTTGCTGGTATCCATGAACCTGCCTTCAGCTTCTGGTATTAGGAATTGTTTACTCTACCAGCTAGGAGTTGATGATCAAACAGCACCAGATCATTGGTCCCAAAGTCAATGGAAACAGTGAACTGGTGCCAAGCAAGCAGTACCCCTAGATTAGCATTGTCACCAGTTTGGTGTAAAAAACCCATATATAGAAGCATGCTGCATGAGCCCATATTCTCCAATTGGACATGATTTTCTCCCCACTTTACTTCCCCATAATGAAGTATCTTGTTTCTCGAGCAACTTGTTCCTATGCATCAGTCCTCATCTGCAAGTGTAAACTTAATAATTTAATTAAATATTAATTCAATTCAGTTTATTTATATACTGCCGATTCACAACAGATGTCATCTCAAGGCACTTTACAAGAAAAGTCATTTCAATACAATCATACAAACATTCCAATCAGTTTAAAGTTTTAGTTAGTTTTCTATTTAAGGAATCCCAGCAGATTACATCGAGTCATTGACTGGCAGTTGCTCCCCGTTGATGCAGACTCCAATCACAGCAATCCCTCTTACTGAGCAAACATGTAACAACATTGGAGAGAAAAAAACTCTCCTTTAACAAGAAGAAACCTCCAGCAGAACCTGGCTCAGTACGAGTGGCCATCTTCCACGACCGTCTGGGGGTTCGAGAAGACAGAGCAGAAACACAGAAAGAACAAAAGAATTAATGTAAGAGTACTTTCTATATTAAAGAAAGCAAAAAGTTGATAGCAGGACACTGGGGATGTTCAGTTCAAATTAAATTAACGGTTGAAATAACAGCAAATAATGCAACTGGAAAGTAGTAGATGAGAAAAGAAGCAGAGAAGAAAAGTGGTCAGTCTGTCCTCCAACACTCTAGCAACAAATTTACACCAAAGCGTCATGCGTGTGTGATGCGAGCATACGCGTTTTACGCCTGTCTATTTAAAGGCGTCAATTCACACCAAAATGTCAAGAGGGTGTCATGTGTGCGGGTTCCTAGCTGCAGACTTCTCTACTGCTGCTCCTCTTTGGTTATAAAATGGGTAAGCTCTCGTTAATAAAAGAACCCAATGTATTGATTTGTTGAAATAAAATGTATATATGTGTCAGAAATAGCCGACTAATGTTTGTTGCACTTGCTCATTCACATTGGGATCATACCCAGCTCTACAACTGTTTCTTTTGAACATACTTTTGAACTGCATTGCGAGGAGTTTTATTTTGAACGTCTAGCGGAAGTTTTATTTTGCTAAATCGTGGCTGTTTCCTGTGTTGGCGCATCTGTAGCTTGTTGCGAATACGCTTCAAAAAATTTTTGCATCGTGTGGTGACGCTCGTAATACGCACATATAGCGCGGCCGGTGTGGTTTGTCCCATTGATAAGAGTGAAAGCGTTTATGTCACGCACGAAAGACGTATTCAGTTAAGCTGGTGTCACACTCGCATGATGGTTTGGTGTAAATTCGGGGTAAGCCTAAAGCAGCATATCTACAGAGATAGCTCAGGATGACCTTAGCCACTCTAATTATAAGCTTTATCAAAAAGGAAAGTTTTAAGCCTGGCCTTAAAAGTAGACAGAGTGTCTGCCTCACGGACTAAAACTGGGAGCTGGTTGCACAGGAGAGGAGCCTCTTAACTAAAATATCTGCCTCCGATTCTACTTTAGAAATCCTAAGAACCACCAGTAAACCTGCAGTCTGAGTGTGAAGTGCTCTCTTAGGAACATATGGAACAATCAAATATCTGATGTATGATGTATGATAGAGCTTGATGTAAGATCTTAAATTCCATTCTGGATTTAACAGGAAGCCGATGAAAGGAGGCTAAAACAGGAGAAATGTGATCTCTCTCTTTATTTTTCATCAGAACTCTTGCTGCCGAATTTTGGATCAACTGAAGGGTTTAATTGTATTTTGTGGACTTCCTGATCTTAGGAACTAAGGGAAAACAAACACTTGCAGTTTTATTTTGCAACATTGCAGTCACAATTATTGTCTGACTGTCAAAAAGAAGACTTAAAAGAAAAAGAAGAATTAGGGGCTGTTTACACGACAACGTTTTTCAGCAAAACTGAAGTTTTTCTCTCTGATTCGGCCTCTCGTTTACACGACAACAGGAAAACGCGTAGGGCAAAAAAGCAGCTTTTGGAAAACGGCTTCCAGAGTGGAGACTTCTGAAAACGCTGGGTGATTCGTTGTCGTGTAAACGCAAGCCGGAGACTTTAGAAAACGATGACGTCACAGCCAGCCACCTACGGACATGTTGGACTTGCGTACTCCGCCTTTCTACAGAAAAACAGCAATGTCGAATCTTACTTACTCTCACTACTGGAGCGTTACAGCTTTGGCATATATAATTTGATTTGTGTTTGATTTAAAAAAAATAATAAATTCACATTACTCACAGAAAGCTCAACAGCAATGTTTGGTTTGTGTGTGTGTGCGTGGCAGGTAAAGCCGGATATGAAATCTTACTAGGAAGTGAATGAAAACCAGACAGGCCTGAGTTGAGCCAGGTCTTCTATTAACCTGTCCTTCCAGAAGAGAGGCTCGTAAACAAGGCCAAGATGGCAGGAAATAGTGGAGGGGGAGGTAAAGGAGAGGTGGAGGTAAACTGGAGGCCTTGATGAGGCACTGAGAAGGTCAGAGTAAAGGCAGGAGGATGGGTGCCACAGGGACAGCACTTGCTACTTCAAAAGGAAGAAGTGCGAGCATTGATCTGCCTGATCTCTCTGATGTTGCAAGCATGAACACAAAAAGGTACAAATGAATTGATATGATCTGGATAACCAGCTGTCACACTCTTTTAAGCCTCAATGGTGGGAGATGTTTTGTTTGAGGGGGTGAAGCGAAGATGAATCTATCCTTTTAGCCTGTGGCCAGGACTTTTTAGGTCTAGTCAAAATTATTCCAACAAACCTGTGATTGATGTCAAGTCAGCGGAAATGGTAGCTTGCTAGTATTGTCCCTGTAATGCAGCCAGTTCTCAAATCTCTCCTCAAGTATGCCAAAAGTGCATGAGATTCACACAATATTACCCCAAAAATTTAAAACATGAATCCATAACATGAGATCATGTTTTTATATTAAATTACGAAGTGAAAGTTATTCCCTCAGATGTTAGAACAATATGACATATATTACTATTATAACGTTATCTGTAACATACTTTTATATTTTGAACAAAGTTTAAAAAAATGCAAACTTCAGCTGGAATCAGCTAAATTATTTTTAGTTTCTATTCAGTTTGTTTATACAGGCACTTTAGAAGACTGATTTATTTACTGAATCATTTAATCATTACAATCCAATCACACACACAGATTCAAATTCAATTAAATGCGTTCCTATTTGATCCTAGTTATAATATAATAGAATGAGCAGGAGAGTGTTGCTGTGGAGAGTCTGGATTTTCCTTATGGACCTTTTACCCTCGTGGCAAAATCTCACATAAGTGAATGATTGAATGGACCTCCTAACTGTAGTTGCAGTTTTCAATCGCTTACTGAGCGAAATATTACTCTTTATGCCACTTTGTTTTTTCTTTAAAGTAACAAAAACATTACAAGTTGCTATACCTGATTAATTAGTCAGGTAGCCTGCTGCTGGATACTTGATACACATCACGTTTGTAGCTTGGCAAGTTTACTTTTAAAACAGTTTTACTTCAATAAAAATGAGAGGTGGTGCTGTTTTTGTTTTCATGCCATGACTACCAGTGTTTTTGCAAGTGGAAATATTTCTGAAACAGCTGAAAAATGTTTCCCCTTCTTGTAAGCAAGGCAAAAGTGCATTTTTAAGTCAGTTGATTGGCAGTCCACAGCAACAAGTGGGGGAGAGAAAAGTTTTAAAACTGTAGCTGTTAAAAATCTTAATATGCTTACATACCTCCTATAGCTGTTCCATGCCTCTTGCCAACACACACAAACAAAAGACACTTCTTTATCGTCATATGTGATATCTGGAACTGAAAATGTCAAAATGTGACATCTTTCTACAATTTATTTTACCTGACTTACGACAGCAATGCCCAAATGTCCACTTCAAGATTCACATGTTGTCAAGCTTGTGTGTTGATTCAAGACTTTTGTTTTTTCAGTGCTCCTTTTTAGCAGATGATGGAAGCAAACATGGCAGAGCTCAGAAATTTTGATAGAGTGCGTATACCGGCAGCCGCGAGGAAAACCAGGACATTGATGGAGCAAAATGAAAAACAAAGGTCTTCTCCTCCTCTCCTCTCCTCTCCTCTCTCTGCTCTGCTCCCCTCCTTTCGCCCCCACAGCCTCCTGAGCACAGCTGTCTACATGGCTGGGCTGTTTTCACTGACAAGCTGTGAGAGCCATGAAACAGGAGGGCACCAGGGACCCGGGCCACCTCGACAACACGCACCCCCTCAATATGCCCCCCCCACCATCCCCACAACCCTCTCTGTTTCTTTATTTTTCTCCACAATAACAATCACCCTCACTATTCCAAGCATTTCATCCCACAGTATCTTTTATTCCTTTTCTCATGCCCGCTCCTTTTTGTCTCACAGTTTCTTTAAGATTTTCCTTTTTGTGTCATTTTCTCTCTCCATACTGTCACCCCCACCTCTTCCTTCTACCTCTTATTTCTGCCCTCCAGTGGCCTTCTCACACTGTCACATCTGCATGTTTATGTTGCTTGGCTGTCATGTCTTGTGTTTTTGCCTCAGCCACACAGCGTTTCAAACTAAGATGAAAGGAAGGAGCTTTGGAGGGGGAGGGGGGTTGATTCGGGGTGGAAAACAGTGGAAAGTCCAGGTTAATCATGAGGAGGTTAAGAAAGCACATGAGACAAGAGAGAGGCAGGGCGAACAAACCAAGAACAAACAATTTCTTATTTTGACTGGCTCCGCAGTGCAATTGCATGGCTGCCTGGGATCTAATAAGCACTCCTTTTGCATAAGGAGTCTCCTTGTTTTCATTGTTGCTGAGGCGGAGGTGCTGCGTGCTCCCCACCTACCCCACCCCCTTCCGTTTTCATCTTTAGAGAGTGGAGTTGGCAGTAGGGGGTGGTAGAAAAGATCTCTGCCAAGGGCTAGGAGAATGGGAGGAGAGTACCCCCCCCCCCCACCCCCCACCCTTTGCTGTCCTCCAAGTTTGGGTGGAGCTTAAATGCAGTGTTTAGCTAAAGGGTAGGTGCAGGAGCTGAGGTAGTTATGACGAGGAAAAGCTTCCCTGGAAAGCCCTTGAGGGACACAGCATCTTTGCTGTAAATAAACAGCCCACACTCCAGGCAAACCCTTCTTTAATAAATCCTAAACCCACAAGGATGGCTAAACATCAACCCTTCCTTTTTACTTTTTCAGTGTCCCTTTTTTAACTTTGCTCTTTTTCTTTCCTCCCCCAACTCTCTAAAATTTTGTCACCCTTCCACATACACACACCAACTTACCAAAAGACGTTCTTTCAACATACCAGATCAAAGAACATTAAAATGTGATTTCTGCAATTCCATTTTTGTCCCCCACCTCAGCCCACATTATTGTGAACGTTTTTTTTATATTTCATTCCATTTTCAAGGAGAGGCAGACAACAATGAACAAAGTGAGATTTGTAATGTTTTTCACATGAGAGAAGACTTCTAAAGGCATCTTCTGGGGCAAAGAAAAGAGAAAAGAACTGGGGTAACACCCCCGCTGTGCAAATAAAATCAAAGTAAAAGCCATAACTCAGAACTTAACCTTGCTGTGGTATCAGATTTGTTTGGAGTTTAATGTTAAACACATCCTGATTTCACTAAGCCTCAAAAAGAGAAAAGCTGATGCACTTTGCAGCACAATAAAGCACAGGCTGTGGCAATAATCTTCATTTAAGCTTGAATGTATATGCAAGTTCAAAAATATGTTTGCATCTAAAAAAATTGGAGTATCATCCAGAAATGTTGTAATTAATAATGAAACTGATATTATATAGCTATTAGACACAGAGGGATATATTTCAAATTTTTGTTTCTGGTAATTTTTATGATTACGGCCTATAGTTAATGAGAAAGTTTTAATATTAGGATCACTGATAAAATAATTGTTCGTACAAAAATAATATGTTAGGGTCATGTCACAGTCTACCCAATCAGGGGGAAGCTGTCACCTTCCACAAGGAGGGAAAGCCACAAGATAATTAAAAATGCTTTATCCCAGTATAATAACAGAAAACTGAGTGAACGGAAATGTTCTGAAGAAAAAAGTTGATCAAGCAACATTGATAAGTGCAGCTTTGAGAGGATTGTGAAACAATGAGCTTGACTGGGTTTGACAAGGCATGAGCTGCATCTGAAGTCTGGGCTTTTAGAGTCACCACACACAGAAGTATCCCGGGCATGAACTGTAGCTGTTAGAAGTTTCTTACTTAGTCTAGGCAGAAAAAGAACGTAACTGATGCCAAATGCTGACACAAGTTAAAGGGGACATATTATATCTCTTTTTGAACAAATTATAATAGATCTATGGTCTGTACAACACATGTTAATGAAGTTCTTTGCTCAAAATCACTTTCACATAAAGCAATCTTACCAGCTCAATTCTTGACAATTTTAGGGGCTGTTTACACGACAACGTTTTTCAGCAAAACTGAGGTTTTTCTCTCCGATTCGGCCTCTCGTTTACACGACAGCGGCACAATGGGGGGCGAAAATGCAGCTTTTGGGAATCGGCTTCTAGAGTGGAGACTTCTGAAAGCGCTGAGTGATTCATTGTCATGTAAACGCAAGCCGGAGACTTTTGAAAACGATGATGTCACAGCCAGCCACCTACGGACATGTCGCAGTGCGTTTTCACCCGCGTATTCAAACAAAAACGGTAACGTTGTCGTGTAAACAGCCCTTCAGTCCCTTTTAGAATGAGCTGTTTAGCAGGCACTTTTATGCAAATTAGCGATTGCAGACCACGCCCAACCATCTTGTTACTAGGCTGTGGGTTTGCCTCACATGAGAATGGTATGGAATTGGAATTGGTGGTCGGGGTTTGATAGGTGATAGGCAGAGTTTAACAGCTCAGGGGCAGTTCTATGCAGATTACGCTTATTCGGATGTCACGATAAGGGCAGCGTTTCCCAAATGCGATTGTTCTTAAGGACTTAAGAAGGCTCCTAAGAAGGGTTCGGCTAAGAAGGAGCGCCAAGATACGGGTGTTTCCCAGAAGCGTTCTTAACTGCCTTCTTAGGAGAACCTTAAGATCAAGCCTAAGAAGGTTCTTAAGAAGCTCTTAATGGGAGCTGTCACCCGCGGTGGTGCTGAAACTGAATCAATCGATGCCAGGCTAATCGATCACCCACTCCTTTATCAGCGCTGAGCGCAGCGCGCAGTCACACACAGCGTTCTTTATAAGAACTTGCGATATTCATGATGAGTACAGAGTTAGTGAATTAGCTTCACATTGTGTGCTGATAACCATATATAGATAAAATAAAAAGAAAAGAAAAGAAAAAATAATAAAAAGAAAACAACAAGTAGCCTAGTTGCACGCCTAAGCGTGTCTCTCCTGCTGAAACAAAGTGTTTGCACGTGGATATAGCATTAAGTAAATTTTTGTTTTAAGTGTGTGTGTGCCATCAGGTGTATCCAAGTAGTAATCAAGCCCATTAGCACATATATACCCCCATGAATATTGGCACACACATGTGATAATGGATAAAACTGTCAGCAAAAAGAGCAAGCGGGCACCGTCGTTTACAGCGGAGGAGATGGGCGTCCTAGTGGACGAGGTGTGGCAGCACCGTGAGGTTTTATTTGAAGGAACAAAAGGGAAAAAAAACATCTCGGTGAAGAACCGTGTATGGCAGGCTATAGCGGAGAAGATGTCCCCCTCCAGCCCATGTGGCCTGCGTGACTGGGGTGCTGTCAGACAGAAGTGGCAGGAGTTTCAGAGCCTGACCAAAAAGAAGAATGCCAAGGTGAGAAGGGAAGCCATGGGCACGGGTGGTGGAGCACCGGGTGGGACGACCCTCACTCCCGATGAAGAGAAAGTCCTCTCCATCATAGGGAAGACGGCCTCTGAAGGCATCACAGGGGGCATCGACGTTGAGGGGGACGAGGGCCTCTCAGAAAGTGAGGAAGAGGAGCCATCCGGGAGCGGAGTAGGGGCGTGCACGCCCACAGGAGAGGACGACCCCACACAGCCGTGCCCTGTCCCCGTGCGCCAACCAGCACGGCCCAGTGTCCGCATGCTGGAAGGCTTAACCAGGCGGCCTGCAATAACCACCTGCACCTGCAGCGAGACGCTGGTGCGCCTGGAGAGGGAGAAGCTGGTGGTGCTGCGGGGGATAGAGGACCAGCTCCTGAGACAAACTGCTCTCCAGGAAGAGATGGTCCGGATGAAGCAGGAGAGGTTGGAGCTGCACCGGAGACAGCTGGGGCTGTCCGAGGCACAGTTCAACCGTCCCTCCATCTCTGTTCCCATCATCCTTCCCCAGGATTCAGGTATGGGATAGTTCTATTTTGTCTTATTAGCATTACGCAATGTATCCCATTCAATTTCATTAATCAATCCCCCTTCATTTCAGGTGATGCACACGCCCAGACGGCCCAGTGAAGCCGGAGACGGCACCCCTCCTCCCCCATTATGCTTTCAATAAACTTTGGTTTCCTTTTTAACCATGTATTGTGTGTATCATTTTGCATTAAAATGAGTATTAAACCTAGCAACAAAAAGTCTGAGGTAATTTGTAATTTTAACGTACTGTCAGCCCGGTCTGACAGTACGTCGAGTGGGGAGAAGTGCTGACGCACATAAACATTTATATAAACCGTCTGGCTCCGCGCTCGGCGACGCTGCTGATTAGCAGCGAGAATGTGCTGTATTGCAGCCATGGTTTCTCACACACGCGCACTTTGGCAACGCCTTTATATAGAGTAGCAGGTGAAGCCTCTCTGGATTAGGTTCAGCTGAGTTCAATTACATCTGTTTCCTTGATATCTGTGAAATGCCACAGGGTGGTTGATGTTTTTTATGTGTAAACTCATATGCAGATGTGTGGAAAACTTAAACGTGTACTTCAGTAATATATATTTTTTCCTTCTCTACTATTAGCCTATGTTTCTTGCGCCAGTGCTCCACAGCTATGAGTGCATTTCAGCATTAAACAGTGTTTTATTATTTCAAAAAGTGGAGGATATACATTTCCCTGACGCAGCTTGATCACTGTAGCCTAGAAATCTAGACGCCCCTGGTGGCAGGCTATGATCACTGAGCATTTGATCGCTAAGAAGGCTGTTAAGAGTGGGTGAGATCAATCTTACGTTTCCTTCTTAGTGAAAGATCTTCTTAAGCTAAGAGCGACTCTGGGAAACGCGTTCTTCTTTCACAGCGTTCTTAAGAGCGCTCCAAAGAAGATCTTAGCGCTAAGAGCTTCTTAACTCATTTGGGAAACGCGGCCAAGGCCATTTTTCAAACAGCTTGTAGAAGCACACGATTTATGACAGCAAATACGTGCAGAAAATGGATGAATGGTTTTTATTCATATTTGAAGTGCCTATAGAGGCAGCAGAGACCCAAATGGCAACACAAAAGGATGAAAAAAGTCAAATTTGTATATTATGTCCCCTCTAATATTGTTTTTTATTTGAGAGAATTGTAAAGTTAAATTTATTCAGGCTGTGGCAGAAGTCAGTGCACCAAGAGCAAGAAATCATCATATGAGCATAAAATGTTGCGTTCTTCGTTTCAAGTCACTCCTGAACCAGAGACAATGTCACAAGCGTCTTATCTGGCCTAAGGAGAAAAACACCCAGACTATTGCTCAGTGGTTCAAAGTCCTCTTTTCAGATGAAAGTAAAGTTAGCATTTCATTTGGAAATCAAGGTCCCAGAGTCTGGAGGAAGAGTGGAGAGGCACAGAATTAACTTTGCTTTAAGTCCAGTGTGAACTATCCACAGTCAGTGATGATTTGAGGTACCATGTTATCTGATGGTGTTGGTCCACTGTGCTTTCTGAAGTCCACAGTCAAAGCAGACACCTACAAGGACATTTTAGAGCACAGCATGCTTCCTTCTGTTGACAAGCTTTATGGATGTGCTGATTTCATTTTCCAGCAGGACATGGCACCTCTTAGCACTGCCAAAGGTACCAGAAGCTTGTTCAATGACCAAGGTGCTACTGTGTTTGATTGGCCAGTAAAGTTGCCTGACTTTGACTACATAGATAATCTATGGGGAATTGTCAAGAGGAAGATAAGAGAAACCAGACAACAATGCATCTCAGCAGAGCCATGGACTGATCACTTTTATTCCTTGCTACATTTGTTCACATGGCTCCCAACTAAATATTGATTGCATATATTGTACAGTACATGGACATGCTTTTAAATAGACTCTCTTTTCTATGTCAAAAATAAAAATTTAGTTGGTCTTCTGAAAAGCTAAATTTGGGTTTTCATTAGCTGTAAGCCATAAGCACCTAATTAAACATACATGCTTGAAATATATCTGTGCACAATACATCTATTTTGTATAGTGGCTTCACCTTGTTTTGATTAAATTAAGTCCCCAAATTCATTTAAATTCTCTTCATATTCTCGTTTATTTAAATGGACCTGGACAAAAACAGTTGAAACATGTTACTTTCTTGCCCTTATAAAGTGCTTTTAAATGATGCTAAGTTACAGTTTTCAGTTCTGAAGGGGATTTGCCCTTTCCACCCTCTATCTTGTCCTTCAAAACCTGTCTAGATCAGCTTTCGTTTGACAAGTCGTCGATTGCCACAGCATGAAAGTGAGATTTAAGGTCAAAGACAGATTTCTCACACGTTCTCTGAGCAGCCACGCTCTCACCCAATACACATCAACACATCTGATTAGCTCGTTGCTCAGTCCACCCACATAGGGAGCACGTGGCGTACATGCTGCACGCACGCTGTATGTTTTGCCTCAACTATGATGCTGCTTCTGATTCACTGAGACTTGCGTTTATTCTCCTCCTCCTTCTTCTTATCCCCTGCTTCTCACAGACCTGTCACTGCTCGACTTTGCACCGTGGGATTGACCCACTTCTTACACCAGTGGTCTCAAGTGAAGGTGTTCTGCAAAACCAAAGTGCATACACACACAGAATGACATGCTTACAGAATTACATTACCATATGGCATTCTATATGGCAGCATTCAT
This sequence comes from Valencia hispanica, assembly GCA_963556495.2. Taxonomy (NCBI): domain Eukaryota; kingdom Metazoa; phylum Chordata; class Actinopteri; order Cyprinodontiformes; family Valenciidae; genus Valencia; species Valencia hispanica. The sequence goes on from OY747705.1 coordinate 19,641,808, forward strand.
ATACGACATTATTAGGTAGGTATTACTAGGTATGTGTGTGCAATCATAGTTTTTTGTCCTGTCTATCCTGTGTTGCCTTGTGATGGGCTGGCACCTGCTGAAGGTACGTATCAGCCTGCAAGGACAAGTGAGTATAGACAATGGATGAATAGATGGACTTTAGACTGTTTTTTGCCTTGCCTTTAAACTGCACTTGTACATCTAAACATATTTTAGATCTTTAAGTTTTAGATTTTATTTTAGTTAGAATATGCTTTAATAAATAAAGACTATTCATAATATTGAAAAACAGACAATGAGGGCAAGGTCTCATTCTCTAATGTGCAAATAACGCTGTCATATTAATTTTGACCTATTTTAAAATGTACACACTTTTTATGATTTACTGAAAAGAAGAGCAATGAAAGAAGACATTTGATTTTATTGTGGAAATTCTCCAATCCACACAGGGTCAAAATTATAGATCCACTCTCAGGAGAGGATATATACATACACCCCAACTAATATTTAGTTAAATCTCTTTTAGCAAGTTGGAAAGAAGCTAGTCTTCGTTGAAACCATCTTCAAGCTTCTGACATATTTGTGAATAGAAATGCGGAGTAGAGTTTATATGATAGCGCGGAATTGGTAGGGTTCATTTAGGTTGACTATTTTTCTGAGATAGACCAGGCTTTTAAGCAGTCCACAGTTTTTCAATAGGATTGAGATTGCAGAAGCCTCATGTTAGCCTGTTTGAGGCACTTCAAAACATGTTTTGATGTGTGTTTTACATAATTGTTGTCTTGTTGGAATACTAGGTTTTCCTGGTTCAGCAGTTTAGGTGTTATCACATGAAGATGAATTTCCAGGCAGGCCTTATTCTTTATTGTTAAATAAAGTTTGTGCAATGCACCAACACATGGGTATGCAGTCAGGTTTGAAACTGTTCTACATATGCACAAAAATTGGGCTGGTGCTTAAGATCACATCACAAAAAGAGCTCAATAGGGATTCCTTCTACATTTGTTTGTTGAACAATCGCATGCTTATGGCATGTCCCAGCCTTTCTCTTTTGTATTTAAACGTTTTTGTTTTAATGACTGCACATATCTATTACCGGAATGAGGCAGAGGTCTGTCTGAACGAGATTAGGATGGGACATGAGGCTATTTCCTGTAAGAGCACATTACAACATCTAGCCTTGTACAAATGCAACGTTATGTGTATTCAGACTTGCAGACACATATGGAAGGGCATAGGGTTACTTTCAGTTTCCAGACTTGAGAAGAGGCCAAGATATCAGGGCAAGATACGTGGTGCCAAAATGATGAGAACATTACTAGAACATTAGAGAACCAAGCGGCAAAATTCCAGGGTCAGATTTAAACAGGAGGATATCTGAGCCCCCCAGTCCCTGCTGCTTAAACATTCATCAGATGCCTTCACAACCAATATTTCAAGGCAATCAATATTGATTCAGCTGAGGGATACTGTTGTGAGCCAGGATGCTGTAGTACACCTAACATCTTTAGTTTAAACAAAACATATGGCTTCCACATGCTGGTATCTCATGTTTCAGTGTTGCACACAAAACAGCAAATCTTGTTTGTGTTTTCTTTTTCTTTTCATCTCTCATTTGAAATTAATATTCATACTGACCTTTCATAATTAAAGCAGCAGTCTAGCTTGGAAATGTTTTTATTTACAAATCCTGTAACTAGAAGGCCCTGCTTTAACATTTTTGAATGTATTCTTCAGTAGGTGAAATACATTATATATAGATTAATTATATATAGATATAGATATTTTCCAGCACCGTGCGGAGCAGGCCATCAGTCGCAGCAGCTCTAACTCAATAGCTTTATTTTCTCTTTAAACATATTTTTTCAACGTTTGGTGTGTTGTTAGCGTTTTCTATTTCAGACTGCACAATGGAGTCGAGAATTTTGTGGACAATCGTGTTTCTTATTACGCTTTTTATGGCATTTGTGTCCAGGGAACGTGTGGGGGCCATTGTTTACACTAGGGATCAGCTAATAGCTCTGGGTAGCTCCGCTGTGCTGCCTCCCACCGAGCGAGCCACCATCCCCTGCGAGCTGAGGAGGAAGAAACACGGCACTCGTGATGGGATAGGGCGTCAATGCAGGGGAAGAAGGTACCCATTCATCATCATGGGAAACATGAGGTTTTCATCTGCTCTGGACCGACAGAACCAAGGAGAGTGGTAAGAAGAGAGCAGGGGGTCTGGCTGTGTTTGTGAAGGATAGATGGTGTAACTCTGGGCATTTATCGATCAAAGAGACACTATGCAGTAAGGACATTGAGCTGTTAGCATGAGGCCGTACTATCTACTGCAGGAGTTTACACACGTTATTGTGCTAGCTGTCTATGTCCCCCCTTTGGTAATGCTGCTGCAGTCTGCAATGTCCTCCACTCTGTGACCAGCAGTCTCCAAGCACAGCTCCCCCCCTCCACCTTCACCCATCATGTCACCTGCCACACCAGAGACAATAAAACACTGGAGTTACTGTATACCAACACCAAGGAGGCATACAGCTCATCACCTCTCCCTCCCCTGGGGGGCTCACATCACAACCTGGTTCATCTCCAGCCTGTGTATAAACCTCTTGTACACAAAGAACTAGCTATGACATGCGCAGTGAGGACATGGTCTGAGGAGACTGAAGAGGCTCTGAGGGGACTGTTTCCATTCTACTGTATGGGATGAACTCTGCTGTCCTATGGGGGATGACATCAACAGCATAACGGACTGCATAACGGACTACATCAACTTCTGTGTGGACAACACCGTACCCATCATAAAGGTACAATGTTTTTCCAACAACAATCCCTGGATTAACCCACAAATAAAGGTTCTCCTCAAGGAAAAGCAGAGGGCATTTACATCTGGAGACATGGAGGAACTGAGAGCTGTGCAGATGAGACTGAAATGGAAAATAAGGCAAGAGAAAAACATCTAGATGAAGAAGATGGAGGACCAGCTATAGCAGGACAACATCAGTGGGGTTTGGAAATGCCTGAAGACAATTTCAGGGCACAAACCAACCGCCCAGGCTGCAGGAGACTTAGGGGTTCTTTACACAACAACTTTTTTCAGCAAACTGGGGTTTTTCTCTGCGATTCGGCCTGGGGTGCGAAAATGCAGCTTTTCGAAAATGGCTTCCAGAGTGGAGAGTTTTGAAAATGCTGGGTGATTCGTTGTCATGTAAACGCAAGCTGGAGACTTTTGAAAATGATGACGTCACTGCCAGCAGGCTACGGCCATGTTGGACTTGCAAACTCTGCCTTTCTACAGAAAAACAACAATAAGTTGGTAGTAGTATAGTCCAGTGTTGAATTAAGCAGTAATTCCACTTCTTCATCAGTCCACACCACAGTTGTACGCGCAGAGACTGCCATTGTTAGTTGTCATGAAATGTTTATTTTCCGGGTTGTGAGAGGCAAACCTTGGAACACTGCATACACGGGGCACACTGCCATCTAAAGGCATACATCATTTTCCGTCGCGCACCCTGTTGTGTAAACGCACTGCGTTTTCACCCGCGTATTCAAACAAAAATGGCAACGTTGTCGTGTAAACAGCCCCTTAGGGTGGGTGAACAACCTGAACCGGTTCTTTAACAGGTTTGACCAGCCACCGCCCGTCCCCCAGCATTGTCTCCCCTTCTGCAACCCCCTTCATCTTTGAGGACGGCCAGCTTTTCTTTTTAGGACTTCACACCTCTCAGCTTCCAGCCCTCACACCCACCCCCTGCTTCTGAGGACTCCAACATACACCCCCCTCCCACCATCTTGTTCCTTTCAACACTTCAAGTGAGGAACGAGCTGCAAAAGATCAAGGTGCTAAAGGCTGGAGGTCCAGATGGCATCAACTCCAGGCTCCTGAGGTGCTGTGCAGATGAACTGTGTGGCATCCTAAGCCTGTGGCAACCTGAGCCTGAAGCTGGGGAAAGTACCCCAACTGTGGAACACTTCCTGTGTGGTACCGGTAGCAAAGACTCCACATCTGAAGGACTTTAGCAGCTATAGGCTGTTAGCGCTGACCTCGCATCTGATGAAGACCAACCATGGTTCTCAACCATCTTGGCCCCTGGTGAGGTTTTCATTGGATCCACTGCAGTTCGATGGAGGACGCCATCATCTGCCTCCTGCACCGAACTTTGACTCACCTAGAGAAGTGTCATTGTCGGCCTTATCACAGGTGAGGAGGACTTAAAGTACAGACAGTGCACTCAGGACTTTGTGGACTGGTGCCATCAGAACCACTTGCTGACCAACGTGGGGAAAACCAAGGAATTGGTGGTGGACTTCCATAGGCGCAGACCCACCACACTGACACCAGTGAACATCCAGGGAGAAGACATCGAGACAGTGGACTCTTATGAGTACCTGGGTGTTTACCCACCCCATGCATAAGGATGTTGATGGGCTGCAGAGCTCCTTCAGTGACAGAGTGCTGCATCCTAGATCCACAAAGGAGCATTTTTGCAGGTCCTTCCTCCCTGCAGCTGTTAGACTCTACAATCAGAACTGCTCCCATCAAACTCAATAATGTTTGCATCACTGCTGTAATTTGCACTGTTTGACTCATTTAAATTGACATTTCTGCAACTACTATTTGTACATATTTTTTTCTCAGTTTATATCTAGTTAACTTTTTGTAAATGTTCATTTTTACTTTTTGTTGCACAACTACACATGCACATTCTGTAAATATTCACAGTTTTTAAACTATCCTACTCAGTTGCACATTCTAATCTGTGTATGCCACTTTATTTTTTAATAACTGCACAGTACTTTGGTTTTTGTAATTGTGTCCTGAATGTTTATCGTGAAAGCTTCTATTATATGTCACATTGCTGCTGTCACAGCAGAATCCCCCCTTGTGGGACAATAAAGGATTACTAACAGACTGATGTTTCAAAGACGTTATTTCTGTGGATAAGAATGTTTTTCTTCTTACAGCCAATGAAAGCATAACATTAGAATATTGAATCAGATCAATTGAAAAGCCGTTATAATATGAAAATACAGGCTTGATAAAAAGTATGTTTAATACCAATCTAAAGGTTGTTATTTTCAAAAGGTACTTTTAATCTGGCATCATCGGAATGAATATTCTAATTTATTGATTATGACTGTACAAAATTATTTGTAATTTTTTTTCCCTACAATTCAACTAAATGCAAGCTTGTGTAACTGCAATAAATGACTGATTATGATAAGATTTTATGAAGTTAAAACCACAAACTTAAGTGTGCTGGGATTTTTATAGAATAGAGCAAAACAAAAGTCGTTTTTTTTTTCAAACAAATAATAATCTAGAAAGGTTTCCTGAGTCAGCTCTTTTTAGAACAAACATTTGCTGTAGCTGCAAGTCTTTTGGAGGCATTTCTCTGCCGGCTTTGCCCAGCTACTGTACAAGCTGAAAGTTTTAGCCATTCTTTTGTTATGAAATTGCTCAGACTTAGTAAGATTTGGTGGAAAACATACTGGAACAGGGATTTTGAACTACTGCCACAAATTCTCAATTGGATGTCAATTGGGTCTGGACTTTAACTATTCCATTGTAACACAAGAATGAAGTATGATCTAAACCATTTTATTGTAATTTTAAGTGCAAAGCACAATCTTTCACATGCATGTTGTGTGTTTGTAAAAAGGATTTCTTACAGCTTTCTTGCAACAGTTTACTTTCACAAAGGTCAGATTTGTAGATAACACCTAAAAATTCAATTCAATTCAGTTTATTTATATAGCGCCAATTCACAACAGATGTAATCTCAAGGCACTTAACAAGAAGTCATTTCAATGCATTTATACAAACATTCCAATCAGTTAAAAAGTTTCCTATTTATGGAATCCCAGCAGATTGCGTCAGTCATTGGCGTGAGGTTGGGCCCCGTTGATGCAGACTTTCCAACCACAGCAATCCTTCAGCAATCCCTCATACTGAGCAAGCATGTAGCGACGGTGGAGAGGAAAAACTCCCCTTTAACAGGAAGAAACCTCCAACAGAACCAGGCTCAGTAGGAGCGGCCATCTGCCACAACCGTCTGGGGGTTTGAGAAGACAGAGCAGAGTAACAGAAGGAACAGAAGATCCAATATTAGAATACTCTCTATGTTACAGAAAGTATAAAGTTGATAACAGGACACAGTGGATGTTCAGTTACTGGGAGGATCATCCCAGTCGATGCCCCCCGTCCAACAGGGCATTGCAGTCAAGCAGGATACCAGACCAGGTATATCTTTTATGGAGAGAAAAACACTGAGAGAAAACAAAGTTAACAGTCGAAATAGCAGAACGTACTGTAATACAACTGGAGAGTCGTAGGAGAAAAGGAAGTAGCAGAGTGAAGAAAATTGGTCAGTCTGTCCTCCAGCAGTATAAGCCTATAGCAGCATAACTACTGAGATAGCTCAGGATGACCTAAGCCACTCTAACTATAAGCTTTATCAAAAAGGAAAGTTTTAAGCCTGGCCTTCAAAGTAAACAGAGTGTCTGCCTCACGGACTAAAGCTGGGAGCTGGTTCCACAGGAGAGGAGCCCGATAACTAAAAGATCTGCCTCCCATTCTACTTTTAGAAATCCTAGGAACTACAAGTAAACCTGCAGTCTGAGAGCGAAGTGCTCTGTTGGGAACATATGAAACAATTAGATCTCTGATGTATGATGGAGCTTGATTATTAAGGGCTTTGTATGTAAGAAGAAGGATCTTAACTTCTATTGTGAATTTAACAGGGAGCCAATGAAGGGAAGCTAAAGCAGAAGAAATGTGATCTCTCTTTTTAATATTCATCAGAACTCTTGCTGCCGCATTTTGGATCAACTGAAGGCTTTTAATGGCATTTTGTGGACTTCCTGATAGTAAAGAATTACAGTAGTCCAGCCTTGAAGTATCAAATGCATGGAATAGTTTCTCAGCATCACTCCTGGAAAGGATGTTTCTAATTTTAGCAATATTCCGGAGGTGAAAGAAGGAAATCCTAGAAACCTGTTTAATATGGGATTTAAATGTCAAGTCTTGGTCAACAATAACAGTGAGGTTCTTTACGTTATTACTAAGGGCCAATTTAATGCCATCCAGATGAAGTGATTGACTAATCAGTTTCTTTTTTAGAACTTCTGGTCCAAAGACAGCAACTTCTGTCTTGTCAGAATTTAAAAGCAAAACGTTTAGATTCATCCATGTTTTTATGTCTTTCAGACATGCCTGTAATCTACCTAACTGACTGGGTTCATCAGGATTTATGGATAAATATAGTTGTGTATCATCGGCATATAATAGTTGTGTTATCAGCAAGATTCTACTACCTGGGCTATTGATCATAACAGCTCCTCCAGTGTTACTGTTCTTTACATGTCAGCCTTCATTACCCTACCAGTTGGTTTTGTTCACGTCTTGGTGTTTTTGGATGCAGGAACACATTCTTTTGATTTTCTATAGATTGATTGAATAATGAGATGTTTTAAATCTTAGGATATTGAGTTTATAATCTAATTTTGCCATAATCTTCTCCACAACTATTCTCCTGACCTGTCTGCTGTGTTACTCTGTCTCTGTAATGATGTTTATTCACTAATATTCACAAAAGATTCTGAGGCCTTCTCTAAATAGCTGTTTTTTTAACTGAGATTAAAGTAAATACAGATAAAGTGACTTTGGAAGGCAATTAGTTGTACTGGATTTGATCTAGGGGTTTCAAAATTAATGGGGCTTACTACAAATGCATGCCACACACTTCATTTCACAATGAGGCACTTTTTTTACATTGGTCCGTCACTTGAAATCCCAATGTAATGCATTGAAGTTTGTAGTCATAACATGACACAATTTAAGAAGATTCAAGGGATTTTAATACTTTTATAACCTATGCAAAAGACAGAAACTTCCTGTTTATCAACACAATTAACATATAACACGAGAAGGATTAAACAAAAATTAGCCATTTGTGAAATATAATTTATTTTTGAACAAACCTTATCAACACAATTTATACATAACATGAGAAGGAATAAACAAAAATTTGCCATTAGTCAAATATAACATTTGACTAATTTTTTTTTAAACACACCTTTTAATACGTTATTCTTGCTGAAGAGGGATCATTTTTGGCTAGGAACTCCCAGACCTTAGAAAGATGATAACATGTTGGAACCCAGCCTACATCAAGGCAACATCAAAACTTAAACTATAATTTCTGGAGGAATGTCTGTGATTACTTGAAACAGATAGACAGACAAAATAATTATTAAAATTGTACTAATTTGAAGGTTCACCCTTTGCCTTCCATTTAGTTCACAGTGATTCACAGGCACAACTTAATAAGAGAGCAACATAGTTTTGAGATGTTCAACAATTAGAAATGTGACTTCAGTCATTTTGATGCTAAAGAGACAGAAAACTGAATGCACTCAACTGCAGTCTCAAAAGTATGGGTCTGCTAGGGATGTGGAAATCAAGAGTGGAGGTAGAATTAAAGAGAGAGACATGTACTGGCAGAGCAAAATAGTTGTCTGCTCAATGCATGCATGTGCATGTCACCAAATCCAAATGTACGTTTTAAAAAATTAAGAGAAAAGTTACAGAATTAAGACTCACTATAACTCCAAGGAGAAGAAAGCAAAAAAATAAAATGACGACCTGTGGAGTCATAAATAGTTTTGGAATGGTTGAATTATGAAGAAATTTTCATTTAACAATTTTAGCTGTGGGCAAAAACCTCACACTCTGTCCAAGTTAATGCTGAGATTGCTGGGCAAGGATTATGATAAAAAAATACCCTGCCTATCAGTTACAGCTCACCATGCCTGTCATATATCTCTTCAGCTTTACTCACCGTATTGTCATTACTCTGTGGAAGTGAAACATTTCTGCTATGATTTACAAATAAAAAATGTTCATACATGTAGATACAAACATTCACTGTGCATAATTATCTCAGTTTAATCTGCATTTTGTTGCAAGTTTGCAGTTCAACAAGTAAAAATGCTTGTAAGGTGCAAACAAGAGAGACAGCAGTGAGAGAAGAGGAGAAGGAGCAGATAAGTGGGAGGAATGGAGGATGCAGGAAATGGAGTAAAAAAACACTGTGCATCACTAAAACAATAATGACTTCCACTAATTGTGTTTCCTATGGCCAATGCAAGTGTGGTGACATTTCAGCTCAGTGTTTGTCGGTCAAAAGATGAGCTAATTAATATGGTAATTCAGCTCCAACGCCTCCGGTGACAACCACACCCCCTCGTTAGGAGCTACAGGGACACAAGGTCGGATGCACCGGGGAGATGGAGGAACAAAGAGATGAGCAGAAGACGACAGAAAACCAGAGAAGTCTTTTTCTGGGCTTCCCTTCTCAGCATTAGCCATAGTCACACAACTCTGACGGGAACAAGTGATTATTTGAACAAAAAAAAAAAAAAAAAAAAATGGGGAACTTTGTCAAAACTTATCCCACCCACTCTCTTCCTGGCTATCTCTCTCTTTCACACACATGCACAGACACACTTTCACGCGTGGGCACACACATGCATTGGTGGGTATAAACACACACAGCTGTGCAAATATGCAAACATGTAGTCAGAAGCATACAGATACACAAACAGAAATACAGGACTTTCAACTCGGAGGCATGTTTTTTTAATTGATCCTAGAAATCCAGTGGGTATCTCTACCTGGCAAAGAAAATGTGGCATCCCTCCAACAAATTGTATGATACAATGAAGGTAAGTATTTTACTTTTTACATGAGTTAAAGCAGGGGAAAATATGAGTTCAAATTTAATTTTTCAAAATCTTGGTTGTTTAGATTGGTTAGAACACAAGTAACTGTAAACACTGTCATATAAATTTAATAAAGTTACTCCTGGACAGAAATGTGACTTGTGTTATTTTCCACACAGCCTAATAATTACGACCAAGGGATGTTTTAATCAAAACATCTTCAAATCCTCTGTGTCAAAGTCCATGACTAAGCTCAAATCCTGACCCTTGTTGCTGATAGGCAGCCAGCCGCACTCCAAGAGATCGTGGTCAGTGTTTAGATCTCATGGCCTGTTTTGGTGGGCATAACTTACATAACTACATCACAAGTTGTACACATTATTCTGTTGACCTAATCCGTTTACCCAATTTCAGTGTTTTTCAACAAAAAAATGTAACTTATGTGAACTGCTTAGTATACTGTGCTCAGACATCCCCAGTTGTCCTAGGAGAGCATTGCTGAAATGATCAGACAGATAAACTACTTTTCTGTACGTTATGTCCACATGTGATTATCTGAAACTGCATTTTAATATTTTATAAGGTGAATTATCATAAAGCCATAGAAAAAAAGAATAATAGGCTAGCATTTCAGCAAATTGCCCTAGGTTAAAAACATGAACAGCAGAAGCAAGGCTTGAACTTACTGAAGGCAAATAATATAGGTGACACGTTGTTAGAACAACACAGAAGCTTTCTTAACCTATTTAATTCTGTGTTGAAGTACCATATAAATACTGTCCTGTGGAATGTCCTGTTGGGACAAAATGTATCTCCCTATGGTGAAAAAAGGAAAGACAAGATCCAGAACATCATCAGTGAGTGAAGTTAGTTGGACAGAATCACAATACACATAAAACTGATTAAATGTACAGTTTTACAGGACTGCAGTTTAAAGTGAATGCGTGTTCAAGAGTAAACATGGAACTGATTTTACCGAGCTGGGACCCTGTATCTTTAAATGCTGATTCTTAAATGAGTCCAACTGGAATAAAAGAGAAAAAAAAACTGATCAGGACATCTCTAAGAATTTCTTATGCTTTGGGAAAATACTCAAAAGACTCTTTTCCCAAAAAGTGTGCAAACACTTCTTACGGCGTGATTGACACTATTCCCTAAGTGATTATTTTAGGTGGAAGATGATAGATGATTTGGATGTTATCATACCTGACTTTTAAATCAGCAGTTTTGTTTATGTGAGCTACAAGAAATACATGCCTGGCCCATAACACTGCCAAAACCGCTTCACATATTCTCTAATACAAATAACAGTTCCATCCCTGCACTGGAAATCTGTGGAAGGGCATATGTGTTTGCATGTATACATTTCTAACTAATGGAACCACAATGTGGGTTGTCAGTTTTGAAATGTTATCTAAATTTCACAGGTGGAAAGAATTTACTTTGGAATCCGGTCAGAAAAAGAGAGGCCAAAATCAATGTTTCATACTCCAATAGATTTCCACTGTGGCTCCTTATTCTACACGGATGTGTTGATCTTCATAAATTCTTCCATAGTGGTTTTCTCACTTGTGTTCATATTTAACTTAAATGTTGTTGTTTTTTTACATTTTTCTGGTTCCAGAGCTGGAAAACTAATCCTTTTATCTTCATATTCCCTTCATATTATCATTAACTCAAGGCTTAGGGTTCACTTGAACTGTTTCCATTTTAGGGTGAAAGGATTATGCAACTGCAAACTTTAAAAAAAGGCTATTCGTCTACCAGTTTGAATTTATTATTGATTTTATTTAATTCTCACATGGTCAAAATCACTGCATATGCATAGACCCTTACCAGCATTTGAATAGATGTTCCTTAAATAGTTTGTAATAACCACATACTTTTGAAACTATCTGGCAAAGCTTCTGGCATAATTCTGGCAGGACATCTGAATATTGTTCTTTGTAGAATTAGTTGGGTTCCTTAAAATCGGGTATGTCACGCTGCCCTATTCCTGCCTGATTGTCTTCACCTGTCTGTCTCATCATCCACACCTGATCCTACTCACCTCCTGCCTTTAAGACCCCTCACTTCCTTTCACTCCCGGCCGGATCATCCTAGTCCTCCTTCCTCCTAGTCCTCTATTGTCTTCATCCCCATGGTGTGTCGTCTTCCTGCCTCTTCGTTCCAGCCCGATGTCCAGTGTCTCCGTTCACCACCATCATCACGATCTCCTCACTTTAATAAAACATCCTGCACCTTTCTTCAGCGAGTGCGTTTGGGTCCATTCTCCACACACACCTCGTGACAGAATGATCCGGCCTTAAACATGGACCCAGCACTCGCCCAGGAGATCGCCGCCCTGCGCCAGGACGTCTGGGCTAACCTGGCCAGGGGAGATCCTCGGAGTGCTCCCTCACTTCCAGAGTGTCTTCTCGGCCCGGGAGCTCGCCGATCTGCGGCGCGAGGCGGAGAGGATTCGCCAGGAGGCGTTGGACCAGACGATCGGTCCGCCCTCTCCGCCTCCACCATCTGGCCGTAGGCGACGGACCCGCCGAACCAGGCGTTTCAGCGAGCGAGGAGCAGGGCGGCGCGGCCACACGGACCACCAACGTCGGCTCGATCTCCGCGTGGCTCCCACCGCCGGTTCTCTCCCCCGCCGTCTTTGTCCCTCCTCCAGGTGGCTCTTCGGGGGCTCCTCACATCAGGGAGGAGGACCTCTTCGAGTTTTTCTATGGGGACAAGACGGCCTACCTCTGCTCCAGGGGAGCGCCTCGCCGCAGGCAGCGACGCCGCCGAGGTGGGGCCGCTCCCGGGGAAGTTCCGGCTCCGGTCCGTGAGCCCGTTCCGGCTCCAGTCCATGAGCCCGTTCCAGTCCATGAGCCCGTTCCAGTCCATGAGCCCGTTCCAGCTCCAGAGCCCGTTCCAGCTCCAGAGCCCGCCGTTGTTGTGGCTGCCGTGTTTCTGGCGGTCACAGCGGCGGCTCTCCAGCGATGGACATTTCCCCATGCGTCGCTGGAGCTCCCGGGGAGGGTCAGGGAGGACCCGTCCCCCTCGCTGAAGCTCCCAGGGAGGGTCAGGGAGGACCCGTCCCCGTCGCTGAAGCTCCCAGGGAGGGTCATGGAGGACCCGTCCCCGTCACTGGAGCCTCCAGAACCTTCGTCTGAGGAGGCGTCCGAGCCTCCAGACTCTCCGTCTGAGGAGGCGTCCGAGCCTCCAGACTCTCCGTCTGAGGAGGCGTCCGAGCCTCCAGACTCTCCGTCTGAGGAGGCGTCCGAGCCTCCAGAACCTTCGTCTGAGGAGGCGTCCGAGCCTCCAGAACCTTCGTCTGAGGAGGCGTCCGAGCCTCCAGACTCTCCGTCTGAGGAGGCGTCCGAGCCTCCAGACTCTCCGTCTGAGGAGGCGTCCGAGCCTCCAGACTCTCCGTCTGAGGAGGCGTCCGAGCCTCCAGACTCTCTTTGTCTCGGCCGACCTTTACCGGCCAGGCATCTTTGGCACTACCTGACCCTCAGAAGAGGACCTAAGGGCCGTCCGCCCGACCTCCGTCCAGCCAGAGGACGCCGCCGGGGCCGTCCGCCCGACCTCCGTCCAGCCAGAGGACGCCGCCGGGGCCGTCCACCCGACCTCCGTCCAGCCAGAGGACGCCGCCGAGGCCGTCCGCCCGACCTCCGTCCAGCCAGAGGACGCCGCCGGGGCCGTCCGCCCGACCTCCGTCCAGCCAGAGGACGCCGCCGAGGCCGTCCGCCCGACCTCCGTCCAGCCAGAGGACGCCGCCGAGGCCGTCCGCCCGACCTCCGTCCAGCCAGAGGACGCCGCCGAGGCCGTCCGCCCGACCTCCGTCCAGCCAGAGGACGCCGCCGAGGCCGTCCGCCCGACCTCCAGGTCCTCAGGGGCCGCCGCCGGGGCCGTCCGCCAGACTTCCAGGGGCGTACCCAAAGAGACTCGGGGCCCTCCTTCCGTGGGCCCCCTCCAGCCACCCTGGCAAGGGTGCTTGTTTTTTTTTCTCTTCCCTTTCTTTTTCACTCTTTCCACGGTGTCTGGAATCCACCTTTAAAGGGGGGGGTCCTGTCACGCTGCCCTATTCCTGCCTGATTGTCTTCACCTGTCTGTCTCATCATCCACACCTGATCCTACTCACCTCCTGCCTTTAAGACCCCTCACTTCCTTTCACTCCCGGCCGGATCATCCTAGTCCTCCTTCCTCCTAGTCCTCTATTGTCTTCATCCCCATGGTGTGTTGTCTTCCTGCCTCTTCGTTCCAGCCCGATGTCCAGTGTCTCCGTTCACCACCATCATCATGATCTCCTCACTTTAATAAAACATCCTGCACCTTCCTTCAGCGAGTGCGTTTGGGTCCATTCTCCACACACACCTGGTGACAGGGTAATTTTCTGCCATGGACCAACCTTTAATGGAGAGGAAACATATTCTGAAGAATTTGGGTAGGGATGTCCGATATTATCGGCCTTCCACCATTATTGGCGGATATTGGCATTGAAATTTAATATTGGTAAATATGGGTTTCAGTTTTTGTTTTATAACATGACTATTATGCCTTACTTTCATACCATGTACAAAGCGTTCCTACGACCCGCCTGTTGCATACTTCTGGATCAAATCTGCATTTTTTCTTGTACCCCTTCTATGTACATATGCATGATATACATCACTGGAAAGCTAAGATTCTTGTGATTCCAATCACAAATCATAACTGTAAACACAGGAAGTGCTTTTGCCGAACCACCGTCTCCCACTTGTGGCCTCATCTGAGTGACAGGACCGAAGCCATCTCAAATAAAAACGATCTTTGTACATCCACAAGAGTCCAACTATTTATCACAATGTTTTCATGATAGCTGCCATTAGCATGCCATTATCCTACAAATTACACTGCACATGGCCGGAAGTGTTAGCTTTTGATTGACATCTTACTTGATCCAAAAGGTGAAAAGTACCTTCTTCTTACGTTTGTCTTTCAAACCAAATGTAGCACAGAAGAATGATGATTGATGCATCGAATAGCCATAGGAATGCATATCTCACATGATGGGTTGGGTTTTATCACAAGATTTGTAACTACCAGGTGAAAGGACTTATCCAAACACAGATTTTATTGTATATAATTACACACAGTTACACACCTGTAAGAAATCCTTTTGTCAACATGGCTAAACACACCTTTAAAACAAAATACAACATAGAGGAAGCTGTGGACTTTGCTTAATAAGAGGCAGTTATGATTCTGACCAGTATTTTTATTTTATTTTTTAAATCTGAGGGGTACAGTGATGTGTTCTGCATTCATCCTGGAGAGGGTGCATTTTCTGGCACACTTTTGGGACCCCTTGACCGCAAGTTAGAAAAACACGTGCCAAATACCATTTTTTTGGTTTTGGTTTATTTCTGTCAAATAGGGTGTATGTAAAGGCAATACTTACACTTTAGACTTTTTAGAACCAGTGTGTTTTCCATTCCATTACTCCATACTAAAGCTACTTTTAAAGCATGTATTTTAAGAAAATAAATAGGCAGATATAAATTTAAATTTTTTCCAGGGTATTCAAAATCACTAGGTAACAATAGCACTTAAACAGAATCTGACCATTGTGCGTGTTTTCTTTCAGACCCCAGCCATGTCTCCAAATGGTTCAAGAACAACTTTAATTTGGGTATGCTTTGTTGAAACATTTCGGGAAAAAATAGCAAGAATGTTAAGGGGTTTTAAACATCAAACTCTTCAGCTACTTCTTCTCTTACTCAAAATGTCAAAATATGATAGATCAGAGGTTTAGTTTTGATGTATTTTATGTTTTTTGGCAAACAAAGAGGAAAGGATGAGAAAACATGGTGGAAGGAAAAACTCAAAGTAGGAGAAAACTCAAACCACACAAACCCCTAACGATCCTAAGACTAATGAGATCAGGTAAACTGAATGAGGAAATGAAATAACTGAAACTCAAAACACAAACACCTAAAGATCCTAACATTAGGTAGATGTCGACCAGCAATATTGGTTTATATCGGTATCGGAAATTAAGATTTAGACTATATCAGTTTGTCGGATATTGGTATAAAAGCCAATATCGAACATCCCTAATTTTGTAGGAAATAATTTCACAAACTTTACTTCAGACTTAAGGGCAGCAAATTAGAGAGGCCTTTTAGAGAGAATGATTTGCCCATTGCAAACAGTTTGTGTGCTTCAGATGATTGTCTTATTTAAACTCCCGATGTCATCCACCTGTCAACCCCCTGCCCCAAACTGTCACCCTGAGATATATATTTTTAAATTCTGAGAATGACAGGAATGATCCAGAAACCACAAGGCTCTTATATGGCATGGAATATAAATTGCTCGAACTGGACTGTCACTGTGAAGTGAGTATTCATCTAGGATAGTGCTGAGTAAGGAAGAAATCCCTGTCTGAGCCAAAAATATGGACAACCCTGAGCATCCTCTTCATCAGACTGTCATACAACAACAGAGTGTCTTCACTCAGAGGCTTCTTAATTTCGCTGCAACACAGACCGCTACCGGATATCCTTCCTGCCCACAGCCATCATGATCTACAACAACTCCTTAAAGAAAGAATTTGTATGAGCGTCAGCAACACTTAATTTCGCTCTGGGATCAATAAAGTATTTTTGAATTTGAATTGAATTTGAATGCTGAGGGGTTGGTAAACATTCTTCAATGTCATCTCAAATCATTAGAAAGATAGTTTAAACTCAGATATAGTTGAGTGTTTCAAAAGTACAACGATCCCAAATGTGCATAGGAACAGTTTTTTAGAATGACCAAACACACTAACATTAAACTTCTAGTCTATTCCAGTCTAAACCCTGTTGAAAATGTAATGACTATGGTCAAGAAACCAACCTTTTGTGAATTAACTCTTTCATTTCTGATAAAAAGAGAGGTCACATATCCATCCCCAGTCATGCCAGGACCTTGTTGATGGCTGCTAAAAAAATTCTGGCATTTGTTTATGGTAATCAACCAATTATTAGTTTGTGGGTGTTTTTATTTTTGAGCTTATATGTGTAGTTTTGCATTGTTAAAATATGTAAGTAATCTAAATCTGTGCATCTAATTATTGTGTCTGAAAATCATTGACTTTTTTTTTTTTGTGATTAAACTCCCCAAAGAACTGTTTAAAAACAGTGTCAATAGCCAACCGTGAATAGAACATTCATACCTATAGTGAGTTTATGTAAACTTTTAACCCACAAGATTTTAAGGCATAACTCAGTAAATAATGTGTGGTAGAGAACAAAAAACTACCAAAAGACAGCTTAAATGCAAGCACAAAGTATGTTTTTAAAGGAGCTATTATTGTTTACATACATGTTTTAAAATATAACAACTTTTTTGTGGCTATATTCTAAAGTGAAAAAGCATCACAATTTAAGGCAAAGCAGAAAGTCTTGTAGCATAAAAGGCTGTTTCTCAACTGCCATTTTAATAGCCCAGCCTCTTCCTCTACCACCCACCACATCATTCCTCTTTGCTGCTGTTCTTTCGTCTAACCTTAACACACACAAAGCATTATCGCAAGGACGCACACACACACGCAAACATTTGCCTGGCTCATTAATTAACAGCACTAACAATTTACCAAAGTCAGCTCTTCCAGCTTTCCAGAGGAAGAAGCTTTCCTTGCCCATTTGCAGAGGAATGTGTGGTGATCTAAACCGGCTTGTTAATGTAAATAATTTACCTTTACCTTTATCCTGAAGGATCTTAATTGTGACTCTCCGGCTCAGCTTGCTGTAATTTATCAGTGTCCTCCTTGGCTGGAAAAAAGATGCTCTGTCTGTCGATAAGAGAGGTAGAAAAAAATCCGACTTTGAAACAAAGTGAGAGGAGGCACAGACAATGGAAAAGCACAAACACAAAGCAAAAGAAAACATGCATACACAGTGGATTAACGGCAACTCTTCGCCAATTAAATAAGTTTATTTTTTTTATCTGATGCTGCTGGTCATCTGTAGTCTTGGGATATTGATTTATATTTCAATGAATAAACAGCAGATAGAACAATATAAGCGTCATGGGCTTTGGCCATGCTAGCCTGAGAACATGTGAAACATTATTGGTGAATCTGTTCATTCCAGTTCAAGATATGCTTTATTCTTTGAGACTGAATAATGCAAAGATGTGTTGTGGCCTTTGGCCATTCAGAGGGTAGAACAGTAATTGGAGTGCATGTGTATGTGTATTTGCAAAAACTGGAGAGTGAGAGAGATGGAATAAGTGAAGGGAGGGGGGGTTGCCTCTATATTTTTCATTCTCGGCATATCAGCCTTGGAGGGCCTCAACGGTGCAGTAAAAAGCCATGCATCTTGGTCATGTGACCGTGCAGAGCGTAATTGCAAGTCTCTCCAGTTGAAATGAAAGTAGCGTTCGGCCATTTCTCAACACGAGGGCTAAAATGAGACCGCAAAACCTAAGCACTTCCCTTAGCGAGAAATGTCCCTGCACTCCCACAGCCTGCGCGCTTTACCAGAAGCAGCAGCAGCTGACAAGGCAACCGAGGCTGTGCATCTGTGTGTGGTTGCATGTGTGTGTTTTCACACTCAACGTTTACAATGGTGTATGCTAATTTATCTGTTTAATTATGTTGCAATGTGGAGTCACAAGTCAGTTCTTTGCCCTGTGAAAATCTTCTTAACAAACAGTCCTCAGAAAGTACGAGAAAGGAAATTGTTGAGCATCAAAGACAGTGCACAAATGTGCTGCAACAGGGTTATATTTGACCTTCACAAAACCACAAATGTACAGTCTCAGTCTTCTTTCGATTTTATAAGTATGACTGGTTTGAAGCCAAAATGAATTTGAGTGCAAAACTACACCCACTAGCCACTTTATTAGGTTAACCTTACTAGCACAAGTTTGGAACTCTTTTTGCTTTCAAACTGCCTTAATTCTTCCTGGCATAGCTTCAACAAGGTGTCAAAAATATTTCACAGAGATTTTGGTCCAAATCAACACTAGGGCATCACACATATATGGCAGATTTGTCTGTCATAAATCTGTGATGTGAACCCCTCGTTGCACCACATACCAAAGGTGCTCTTCTGCATTTAGATCTGCTGACCTTCAAGGCCACTGAAGTTCAAGTAACAAAATATCATGTTCAAGAAACAAGTCTGAGATTTTTTGAGCTTTATGAGATGATGCTTTGTCATGCAGCCAGCGCAAATTGTAGTCTTAGGTCCCTGTACTTTGCCGACTGGAGTGTCACCCACCGTGGTTTTCTGGTCCTTCAAAGTTCAGTCTGTTGGAATACTATTCCTCATACCTTGTAACAAGGCCATTTAAATCCTCTTTCTTTTCCATTCTGAATCTTGTTTTCTTCAGCAAGTCGTTCTTACCAGTCTTAGATGCCTACATGCATTAAGTTACTGCCATGTGAATGGCTGATTTGCTATTTGTGTTCACAACGGATATGTGTGGGTTCATTTATACTTGGCAGAACATCAGGTGATTTTGTATGTGTACACAGGGGCAAGAAGACAAGCTTTAGGAATGACGATGATAACGGGTCAGCTGAGGGGCAGCCTGATCCACTTACGCTCATCTTTACTCGTCATTGATCTCTCTGATTCCTTTGATACATGCCACTTTCTATATTGACATTTAAACATACAGGCAGATGCTGGAAGGCAGTCTTCCATGTCTGAGCTCTTTATTGAACCAAGTGAGAGACTCTAATGACGAACATAGCTTCCAGTAAGATCTGTGCGCTGTTCTCCTTCACCTGCTGCAACCCCAGTTCTCATCTCATCTCATTTGTCTTTCAGTCTTTTATCAATAATTACTTCTGTCTTAGTGTATTTTTGGGGGTATTTTGTCCTTTTTTTATTCCTGCTTTAATCTCTATTTTCATCTCTGTCTGCCTCTCTGACCTTACCCCTTCTTTTCTGCGTTTCCCCACCCAGCACACCTGCTTTTGGACCCGGCCCTGTGCCCCCCAGCCGGGCTGGGTGGAGAACAGACGGGCCCTGTGTTTTCTGATAATCATCACATAGCTTGCATGCCTGCTCCTCTTCTGTGTCTCTGTGTTCTTTATCCTCAGTGCCCTGCCTGCCAGCTTACCTCAGCCTCCCACCCCTCTGCATCTGTCCCTCCATACATCAGCTGCCTGACAGGCTCACTCAGCACCCACAATGCCGCTGTTTCATTCTTTTCTCCTTTTGTCATGAATTTAATCAATTGCAACTGTCAATGGCAAAGCACACATGTGGGATAGGTGTTCCCTTTTCAGCAAGTGTGAACAAGTTGAACGATATATAATTTTTAAAGGAACAGTTAGCTTTTTTATTTTATCTCAAAAGACCATTGACAAGCATTCCATTCTATTCATTTGATGACAACCCTCATGCTTTTTGATTAAAAACTGAGATGTAATCCGACCAACAAGTCTGAACTGCTTTGCTCCACAATCACATGTATGAAAAGAATGATCTGATAGGAAAGCATAACTAATCTCTGTCAAGTGCCAAATGAGCCATAAAAGTAAACTATAAAAACTATTCTAAACGTTTAGTTTTATGACTTAATGTCAGCAGCAGCAACAGTCTCTAGTCTTTGTCTTACAAGTACACACAGCACATGAATGAGATAAAACTGGATATTGTGAACACAAGAAAACTGACATGTTTACAAGAAATGACAACTATTTCTCCAGAAGGAAACATGACGTCAGTGATTCATAGACAGAGCATTGTGTCACATCTTTGTATATTTTGCTTCACAATGTGGTTTTACACTGTACATGAATAGTTGAAGTAGTATGAAAAGTATGAAAACTAGACGCTTAGTTGATTTTGGCTCACTATCTCAAATATTGCATAAATGGCAAAAACAGCAAATGAATTTCATATGCAAAGAAGCCTTGACAAATAATTATTGTAAATTACCCACAATATAAGCACCTTGATCCTATTACCCAGAATAGTTGGCTTGAATTTTGTGGATGAGTTCGAGACCTGCTTTCGTTTTTGAAAACAAGCAGTCTTTCACAGAGCAAATACAGATAAAAAGCCGAATATTAACTGTTACACGTTGTGTCCTGTCTGGCAGTATGGCACTCAGAATTGATATCTGAGTGCCAAGTAGAAGCCCAAGAGATGTAATTTCACAAGTGGATTGCTAAGGCTTTTGCTATAATTCTCCACTTGATGTACAGTATAAAATTTTTTTGAAGGCTCTCTGTCATTTGACAGCTTCACACCTCTGACCACCTGGTACAAATGAGCAAAAATTTTCAACTTTACACATGGAGTACAGGTAACTGAATCCATAAAAGAAAACATTCCCATGAGAGCATCTGAGCATCATCTTAGACCCATTCAATGCATCTCGCTAACCAAGAGCTGACTGCACGTTGAAAAGTTACTGAGGCTTTTGAGTGTGACTGTGGCCGGTGCGGCTGGTTATATGCGCTCCAAAGAGCCCGATGTGTGCCAGATAAGAAAATTGTCTCAAAACATGTGTGTGCACATAATACTTGACTTGTAACTTGTGTCAGCCTGCTTGTGTGTAACCTTGGGTTCTATGTGTAAAACACTTTTTGTAAACTGTAAAATACATTTTGTGCCAGGTAGTGTTTTTTGTAAAAAGTCAAGGCAGCTGATCAACATAAGTTTCTGCTAGAATTTAAACTACAAACTGACCTGGCGTGAATGCATGGACCCAAACGTGGACGCCGGTGGAAGAGCAGGATGTTTATTGGGTGCTGGTTGATGGTGAAGGAGGTGATGAGGATGATCACGGCAGGAACGGAGAGACAGGACATCGGACGAGCAGGACGGGATACAGCAGGACAACACACCATGGAGACCACAATAATGATCCGGCGCTGAGTGAAGGGAAGTGACAGATTTTGAAGGCAGGAGGTGAGGAGAATCAGGTGTGGATGATCGGAGAGACACAGGTGAGGACAATGATGAGGAAAGGGTGATTAGGGCAGCATGAAATTTTGTGCGTAACTTCGGGTACTTGCAATTGTGTTCAAAAATATACACAATTATCAAGAAGTTACGAGTACAAAATACATTTACACATACACAATTATATATATATATATATATATATATATATATATATATATATATATATATATATATATATATATATATATATATATATATATATATATATATATATATATATATGTAAATATATATATGTATATATATATATATATATATATGTAAATATATATATGTATATATATATATATATATATATATGTATATATATATACATATATATATATATATAAACAGTGCACGTGCATCTGATTTGCAGCTCTGGGGCCGTGCAGTGTAACTTCCCCGACTGCTTTTTTAATGCTTGTACGACCAAAACCAGCCTTTGGCAGTTTTCAGGCAGTGTCAGATATTCTACGACCCCGGACTGCACCCCCAGAGTGTAAGTCAGGGCACCACCCCAGACATCCTGAAGCCCCACAGCTGCACCCCCAGTGCATGCCGAAAGCAAACTACATCTCCCCCACAAAGTGGAAGAAAAAGAAAAATGGGATTCACAGAACCGCCGGCAACTGGCACGCCAACCATCTCCCACGAACAGACACCACCATGCCTGGAATCCCTTTCTTGCCATGCGCCCGAGCACTCCATCCAATCAGGCAATCCCCATCTGCTCCATACAGCAAACAGAAAAAAAACCAGAAGACAACAATCTCCACCCCAATGCCAGTCAATATCTGTGCTACCCCCTCATTTTGCAATGTGAAAATGAAAACTCGCCCAAACGAATGATGCATTTCGACAAGAGACTGCACTCCACACTGCACAGCTAGCCCACCCAATCCGCTAAACACCAACAGTCAAGAACAGCAGAAATTACCAAGGACACAAGACCACATCCGGAACACAAGACATCCCCCCATGAACCAATCGTGCCAATCTGTGAGCAAACTGTCAATCAAAAGAAAGCCTCCGCAAAAGAACACACCAGTGAATAGCGCTGGCACTCCCCCATGCCAGACACACAAGTAAAGCCAGCCAGCTGTGTCCAGAACACTCGCCATACTCACCGCAGATGAACACACACCGGAAATACCAACCTTCCCCTCCATTCAGCAACTGCTGTCCGATGGCTCAGCAAGAGACCAAATCCAGGACTCCCCTTCATTAACCTCCCCTGCACATCCAGCACCCGGCCAGTTGACCAATGAGCCCAACCGACTCTGATCAAATGCCCGACCCTAGTACGCAGCGCACAAAGACCAAGACCCACGAGCCAGTCCATCCGTTCGTTCATCCGTCCGTCTGTCCATCTTCTATGCCCACTTATCTTGGCTGGGTGGGAGCTGGTGCCTATCTCCATTGACTGTTTAACGAAAGGACATTTTCTATTCATTAAAATATTTTTAGAGGTATTGCTTTTGTTGTAAATTGTAAATGCAGTAAGGGATGAAAATACTTGAATACCATATCCTAGCCACTACTCGGCTGTGCTTTCAATCACTTTCAGAAGCCAAATTTCACATTTATTGATCATTGCAAAAAGAACCAAAATGTAGGACAAGGACTTTCCTCCGTGATGTTTTTTATTTTTCATGTAGAAGGAGAAAACAAGCTTATTTGTTGGCAGTCCCTTCAAAATCAGATGCCCTTTTATTCAAATTTATTGTTTGTTGGTAAATGATAGAAAATAATCCAATGATAACAGCAATAATCTTGATTTACTTGAGCATTTTCAGCACACCCCTGTCGAAGGGATGGGACAGGAATACGTCTCCGTTACTTAAAATACTTTTTTATATTAAAAGGTCAGTTTGTAGTTTAAATTCTAGCAGAAACTTATGTTGATCAGCTGCCTTGACTTTTTACAAAAAACACATGATGGAAAAAAAAAAAAAAGAATCTTCTAATACAACTCATGGAGGGAAAATAATTTTTGTCTTTTTCTCATTTACTGGGTAGTTCTACCTCTTAGCCACCTTGACACTCTTTTTTTCTCCCTGCAAGTCCCTTCACTTTGCCTGCCTCGCCTGTCTCTTGATGCAGGTGTTCCCATTGCTTGGGTTTGAAAAGCAAAGAAGCTAGAGAAGGCTGAGGCTATTGAGCTAATGGTTCCTCATTCCCCACCCACGCTGCTTATTAGGCCTGCTTTAAATAACCGAAAATAGAGAAGGAGAGAAGCGGCAGTCGTTTCCCTCCAAAAACTCTATTCACGAATACCACACTGTGTGTTACTTCGGTGGCGGTGTGAGCCAGGATACCATCTTTCGGTGTCATTATGTGATCAAGTGCTTCTCAGTCATCCAGCAGCCTGCGCAGTTTGTACTTGAGGGAATGAAAACCCCTGTGGGCCCCTTCTAAGTGTCTATTGTGTCTGTGTAAAGAAACCCAGATGGAACAGGGGGCCATGTTGTAGGCGAAATTGTTCATTTATTAATTCATGCTATCAGGTTGCTGGGTTTCATGTTTTACAAAAAGTGTCAGCTAGAAAAGAGATTAGCTATCAACACCAGCTGTTCAGGCTCGACAGGCGCTGGACTCTTTGTCCCCTCCAGCAGCTTCTCGTGTACCAACTGATCTGCATTCGTATATGTTTATCTTTGATTTTATTTTCCTCCCTCAGTATCTTTTCTGTGAACTTAGTGACATTAGGATCAAGCAGATGGACAGAGACTCGAATCAATCGGGAAGATCAATACTTCCCAGACTTGCTGAGAAGATCTGACCTGACTGATAGACTTCTCATGGTTCTGATCCGACCAAGTTTGTGTTGGTCTACAGTTTAAAAGCTATCTGGTTTTGCTCCGGCATGAGATGTTTAGATATCAATTTGAAATGTTAAACAGTTTGTGGATGACTTTCTTTTCCAACTCATCAGTCAGAATTTCAAAAACAGCAAACAAGCTATAAATGTAATTTAAAGCACATAGAAAGTATTTTTTCCCACATTTGCTTTTGAACAAACCTTATCACCCTCATCACACGTGTCTGTTGGAAACACAGAAATCTGACTCATAGGTGCAGAAATCACATAAAAGCAACATACCTCCCCTCATATTTATCTTCATTCACAACATATTAAGTGAAAAAACACTCCTGCAAAATGTCAAAAACCTGCACAGGAAAGCCACGGAGAGAACCTGGTTTCATTGTTTTGCTCTTTGATTATACACAGGTTGAGTGGAAAGCCTATCTTCATCCACTGAAATAACCTTTTCTCTTGGAAAATTGGCATGCACAGTTTTTTGTAATTGCCATGCAGAAAAAAGAGGCTTGCAGATGAATGAGAATACTGTAACCACTTGACACCAAGTCTGATCTTCTCATTTTCCCTCCTCTATTTATCTGTCTTCAGACAAGTCTGAGCAAAGCAGCATTCTTCAAAAACAAACCTGGGGTCTCATTTATAAAACAATGCGTAGAATCCCTACTAAAAGAGTACATACGACTAAAACAGAAAGTTTGCGTACGCCAAAAAGATTTCTGATTTATAAAACCAACGCCAGTGCATCCATCTCAAATATTACGCTTGAAAGTAGTTGGGGTATTTCTATTGGCAGCAATAAGACTGATTGCTTCCTTCCTTGGCACAATGAACGTGCCAATCAATGATATATGGTATAGATGATTCCATTTATTAATTGGCATACAGTCCCGGCCCTTTTATCTGAGTTTAAGGTTTTGAGATAAATTTTATGTATTTATTTTAATATTGAAAAATGTTTTTAGAAGAGCTATAGCTCACTGCAAAGCTACAATATAGATATCATTGCTGGTTTGGATGTTTATAATAACATGAAACCATAATTAATGTTTGGTGTGAGGTGAAATGATATGTGTGAGAGGAGTAATATGCAGTCTGGCTGCAGTTCATCACCTCACCAACTGCGTCGATTCCCCCCGTCTCCAAAATGTCTGTAGGCAGGGGTCAGAGTTGGCGTACAGGTGCGCACATTTTCCCGTCAAGTCTGTTTTTTAAAAATCACAACTTTTGCTTTGAAAGTGGCGTACGCCAGTTTCAGGCCCCGGTTTGTGCGTACGCAACGTTTATAAATGAAACCCCTGGTCTGTATATTAGCTTACATCCCCTCCCCACCTGCCTGACACTCGTTTGTTCTAAGGCTGCTTTTTTTGATGATAGACAGTGACAGAGTTGAGCAGAGTTTCATGGTTCCTGCCTGTCTTCCGGCTGCAGCGTCTGGTGTGTGTTTGATGTAGTCCAGGCTCACCGTCGGCCCGTCTCTGACTGAAGGCCCATAAAACCAAGTTCAGACAGAGCTGAAGTTTGAAGGAGAGGAAGGAAGAGGGGAAGGAAGCAAAGGAACTTCCAAAAGAAAGGAAAACAACAGCGAATCTTCAGTGTGTCAGTGCTTATACACTGTCAATGTGGGTCAAGGATTTTCTTGAGTATTGTTCATGAATTTCAAAACATAAGAAAATCTATTTCACCAAATTAGATTGAGGACTTCATGTCATAAAATGCTTAGGGTATAAAAGTTTTACTTTATTTAAGATAATTATTTTTATTGATCATAGTATTATTTCTCAATAATACCTCCAAGTAAAACGTCACAACAAAACTGGAAAGAAAACCTGCACTCAGAGCTTTGAGACAGATGTGTTTGTTTCTTCGGCTCAGTCATTCAGCCAGTATTGGAATCATTGGCACACACTATATTGCCAAATGTATTGGCTCATGCATTCAAATAATTGAATTTAGGTTTTCTAATCACTTCCAAGGACATTTGGGCAGTCCTATGACTTCGGCGCCTAAAAATGTGGTAACATCATAGGATGTAACATGTGCAATGAGTCCAGTCATGAGATTTCCTCACTAATAAATATTTCACAGTTAACTGTTACTACCATTATCACAAATTGGGGTTAAGAACAACAGCAAATCAACCATGAGGTTGTAGTTCAGATCAAAATCAATCAAAATTCGGATGCAGTTGTATAAAGCATGGTGTTGCTTTATTTTTGAGCAATAGAAACTTGTTCTCTGAGGTGACAAATCATGCCTCTCTGTTTGGCAGTTCAATGGATAACACTGGATGAGACAGTTTCCAGAAGAATGGCACTGTCACAGTGTGACTTCCTCCTTGTCTCCGTCACTCCCTGTCCCCCAGTGTTTGTCTGATTGTCGTCAGCTGTCTCTTGTCTTCCCTGAATACTTTCCTATTGGTGTCCCAGCCCTTTTAAACCCCAGTCTCCCTCTGTCCATTGTTAGGTCCTCGTCATTTTCATGTCTTCCCTCCCTGCTGCTTGTCCTGTTCCTGTCCTTCTCCAAGGTTTGGATTTTTGTATTGTTTATTATTATTTACCATTAAATGTGAGTGCTCAGCACTTTAACCGCCTCTTTGCGTCTGGGTCTTCCCCACAAAACATGACCGGCACTTGCCTGACTGAATTCTCGAGTGTAAAATGATATGTAGAGAGGTCTTTGGTGTGCAGACGTTTTTCAGGAGTTAAGTTAAAGAAACTAGATATTTAGGAATATGATATGATTTTGGAAAATGTCATGTTACCAACTTCGTGGGAACTGTTTATGTATGGCTGTTTCCTGTTACAACTTGACTGTGTATTTTGCTTAGAACGCAGGTCGTGTTTGAGGTGACCGTACGTGACTCTGTGACGGGGTAAGCCGTATTGCGTCATTTCCTGTTGTCGCGCTCCGTGGAGCTGTTTGGTGTTCAGACTCTCTTGAATTGATCTTGTTTTCTCTGTGCTGAGGCCTCTCTAAGTTATTTTAACACACAAGCACACTAAAACGCACGTTTTGTGGTGGTGTAATTTACGTTTTGTGAACTCCTTGTGTTTCACACAGTTTTTCTTGGGGTGGTAAGGTCTCGCTAGCTCAGTTAGCTTAGCTTCATTGCGGCTATGGCTACTCTTCTCTCTCCTGTCTCTAACTCTTCTCTCTTGCTCTCTCTGTCACATGTTTAGTTACTTCCCTGCCTCCTTTAGTGATAATGGATAACTGTAAAAAAAAAAAAAAATTTGTAGCTTTGGAGGCGAGGGTATCAGAATTAGAAGCACGGCTCCGCGCTGTTGAAAAACCAGCAGATAGCCGAAGCCCATTAGCCAGCGCGGAGCCAACAAGGATAGAACCCCCTAGCCGTCCTCCGGTAGAGCCAGTGCAGCCGGGACCTCAGGCCGGCTGGGTGACGTACGTAGGAAGCATAGTTCTAGGACCCAGCCCATGGGCCACCATCAACCGGTCCACGTTTCTAACAGATTTTCCCCGCTCAGCGACACACCCGCTGAGAAGCCGACCCTGGTAATTGGCAGCTCCATAGTCAGAAATGTGGCATTAGAAACACCATTGACCATAGTCAAATGCTTGCCAGGGGATCAAATACTACCTGAAACTGCTGGCTAAAGATAAGCGTAAATACAGTAAGATTGTCATTCACGCTGGCGGTAACGACATCCGGTTACGCCAATCGGAGGTCGCAAAAATTAGTGTTGCTTCGGTGTGTAAGTTTGCTAAAACAATGTCAGACTCTGTAATCTTTTCTGGTCCCTTACCTGATCGGACCAGTGACGACATGTTTAGCCGCATGTTGTCATTCCATCAATGGTTTTCTAGGTGGTGTCCTGCAAACGATGTGGGCTACATTGATAACTGGCGAACATTTTGGGGAAAACCTGGTCTGATCCGGAGAGACGGCATTCATCCCACTTTGGATGGAGCAGCTCTTCTTTCTAGGAATATGGCCGAATTTATTAGTCCTCCAAAACACTGACAACCCAGGGTCCAGACCAGGAAGCAAAGTCATAGTTTAACCCACCTCTGCTGCTTCTGTACTGTTACCCACCCATTACCCTATAGAAACAGTGTCTTGCCCACGGTCAAAATTAAATGGATTAAAAGTTAAGCCAACAAAAGCAAATTATGGAAATCTCATAAAGATAAATACGATTTTGACTGAACAGAAAAATAAATCTATTAAATGTGGTTTATTAAACATAAGATCTCTCTCCTCAAAGACTTTGTTAGTAAATGACTTGATTTGTGATAATCACATTGATTTGCTTTGTCTCACAGAAACCTGGTTGCAGCAGGAGGATTATGTCAGTATAAATGAGTCAACTCCTTCCAGTCATTTAAATTTTCATAATTCCTAGAAATACTGGGCGAGGAGGAGGAGTTGCAACCATTTTTCGTTCTGATTTACTAATTAGTCCAAGACAAATTGATAGCTACAGTTCTTTTGAACATCTAACCCTTAATTTTCCTCATCCAAGTTGCAAAACATTAAGACCATTTTTGTTTGTGGTTTTGTATATTCCACCAGGCCCTTACTCTCAATTCTTGGATCAGATCTGACATTTTTTATCTTATTTAGTATTAAATACTGATAGGGTCATTATAGTGGGGGACTTCAAAATTCATGTGGATACTGAAAGTGATAGCCTAAATGCAGCCTTTAATGCTATTTTAGACTCAATTGGCTTTACTCAAAAAGTACAGGGATCGACCCACTCGGGTAAACACACTTTGGACCTTGTACTGACATACGGTATTGAGTGTGAGGAAATAACAGTCCACCCACATAACCCGGTCCTGTCTGACCACTTCTTGATAACTTTTGAATTTACTTTAACTGACCATCTTAAATCTGAAAGAAAATTTCATTGTAGCAGATTTTTATCAGACAATGCTGTAACAATTTTTAAAGAATCTGTTCCATTCTTACTTTCCTCAGTGTCTCAGAGTAACACGGTGGATGGCAGCAATTCAATCTTTAACCCTTCAGAAATTGATGGTCTGGTTCACAGCATTACGTCCTCATTGCGTTTGGCATTAGATAGTGTAGCCCCCTTGGAAAAGAAAGTGGCTAGCCATAGGAGGCTGACTCCTTGGTTCAACGCAGAGTTGCATACTTTAAAGCAGAATACTAGGAAGTTAGAGAGAAAATGGCGCTCTACACATCTAGAGGATTCCCATTTAACCTGGAATAACAGTCTACTGCTGTATAAGGAGACCCTTCGACAAGCTAGAACAGCATATTTTTCATCATTAATAGAGGCAAATAAAAACAATCCTAGGTTTCTTTTTAGTACAGTTGCCAAACTTACACAGAGTCATAGCTCTGTTGAGCCAACTATTCCCCCAGCTCTTAGCAGTGATGATTTTATGGGATTTTTCATAGATAAAATGTATTCTATTAGAAGTAAAATCATTAGCATCCTCCCAAACATGATTACTTCTTCCTCAGTAAATGAGGCAGCATCGGAAAGAACTGTAGAAACTCATTTGTGCTTAGTCTGTTTCGATTCAGTCGAGCTTTCGGAATTATCAAAAATATTAGCCTCATCTAAACCTTCAACTTGTATTTTGGACCCAATCCCAACCAAATTATTTAAAGAAGTGTTCCATTTGGTTCCTGGCCCCATTTTGGATATGATGAATCTATCCTTAGTAAACGGATACGTACCACAAGAATTTAAAATAGCTGTAATTAAACCTTTACTCAAGAAACCTTCCCTTGATCAGGATCCATCCATCCATCCATCCATTTTCTTCCGCTTATCCAGGGTCGGGTCGCGGGGGCAGCAGCCTAAACAAAGAGACCCAGACTTCCCTCTCCCCAGCCACTTGTTCCAGCTCCTCGGGAGGAACCCCAAGGCGCTCCCAGGCCAGCCGAGAAACATAGTCCCTCCAGTGTGTCCTGGGCCTTCCCCTGGGCCTCCTCCCGGTGAGACGTGCCTGGAACACCTCACCAGGGAGGCGTCCAGGAGGCATCCTGACCAGATGCCCGAGCCACCTCAACTGACTGCTCTCGATGTGGAGGAGCAGCGACTCTACTCTGAGCCCCCTCCGGATGACTGAGCTTCTCACCCTATCTCTAAGGGAGAGCCCAGACACTCTGCGGAGGAAACTCATTTCAGCCGCTTGTATCCGGGATCAAGTCTTGATCAAGATGACTTGGTGAATTACAGACCTATTGTATATCTAACCTTCCTTCCTTATCCAAAATCCTTGAGAAAATTGTTGCTAATCACGTCTGTGAGCATCTAAACAGTAACGAGCTGTTTGAAGAGTTTCAGTCAGGTTTTAGAGCTCATCATAGCACTGAAACAGCACTGGTGAAGGTTACTAATGATATTCTCATGGCCTCAGATAATGGACTTGTGTCTGTTCTGGTTTTGTTAGATCTCAGTGATGCTTTTGACATAGTCGATTATAATATTCTCTTAGAAAGGCTTGAACATGTTGCAGGAATCAAAGGAACAGCACTAGGTTGGTTTAAATCATATTTGTCTGACAGATTCCAGTTTGTTCATCTAAATAATCAATCTTCTTCACTCTCAAAGGTTACTTTTGGAGTTCCACAGGGTTCTGTGCTTGGACCAATTCTTTTCACCATATATATGCTTCCAATTGGTAGAATCATTAGAAAGCATGGGATAAATTTCCACAGCTATGCCGATGATACACAACTATATGTATCCATAAATCCTGATGAAGACATAAAAACATGGATGAATCAAAACTTTTTGCTTTTAAATTCTGACAAGACAGAAGTTGCTTTCTTTGGACCAGAAGTTCTAAAACAGAAACTGATTAGTCAATCACTTCATCTGGATGGCATTAAATTGGCCCCCAGTAATAGCGTAAAGAACCTCGGCGTTATTTTGACCAAGACTTGACATTTAAATCCCATATTAAACAGGTTTCTAGGATTTCCTTCTTTCACCTCCGGAATATCGCTAAAATTAGAAACATCCTGTCCAGGAGTGATGCTGAGAAACTAGTCCATGCATTTGTTACCTCAAGGCTGGACTACTGTAATTCTTTACTATCAGGTAGTCCACAAAATGCCATTAAAAGCCTTCAGTTGATCCAAAATGCGGCAGCAAGAGTTCTTATGATTATTAAAAAGAGAGATCACATTTCTCCTGCTTTACCTTCCCTTCATTGGCTCCCTGTTAAATCCAGAATAGAATTTAAGATCCTTCTTCTTACATACAAAGCCCTTAATAATCAAGCTCCATCATACATCAGAGATCTAATTTTTTCATATGTTCCCAACAGAGCACTTCGCTCTCAGACTGCAGGTTTACTTGTAGTTCCTAGGATTTCTAAAAGTAGAATGGGAGGCAGATCTTTTAGTTATCAGGCTCCTCTCCTGTGGAACCAGCTCCCAGTTTTAGTCCGTGAGGCAGGCACTATTAACTTTTAAGGCCAGGCTTAAAACTTTCCTTTTTGATAAAACTTATAGTTAGAGTGGCTTAGGTCATCCTGAGCTAGCTCTGTAGTTATGCTGCTATAGGCTTAGACTGCTGGAGGACAGACTTACCAATTTTCTTCACTCTGCTACTTCCTTTTCTACTACTACTCTCCGGTTGTATTACAGTACATTCTATAACTATCTTAAAACAATTAAACTTCTAAAGTCCATTTTAAAGAGGATGTGAACCTGGTACCAGAGTGAAAAAATCTAGAAAAACATAGGTTTATACAGTCTAACAACATCTTGGCTCATATTACTAAAGGACAGTATTGCATAAAACCAGAGCTGCTTGCTACAGAATTCTGATTCTATGTTAAGATAAAATCCTTTCTGAGTTCATCTGAATTTTAACACATCCTGTTCTTGAGTCTTTATATGGAAATATCTACAAGCATATTTATATGGAACAAGTAATTCAGCTGATCAGAAATGGTAATTAAAGTAGAAATTAAATAGGACAGTGGCAGTGTGGTAATATTTTGCACTAACACATATTAAAACTTTACCTGTTAAATGGTACAATGCCAAAGACAACATTTAACTGTAAAGAGTTCATCTCAAATTAAAAACAAATAAGCCATATATATATATATATATATATATATATATATATATATATATATATATATATATATATATATATATATATATATATATATATATATATATACATATACATATATATATATATATACACACTGTCATAAAGAAAATTAAACATCTTCTGCATTATGATCTGTCAATATATAAATATAACAAATTGTTCATAAATGTAAAAGAAACCAAAACAGCATCAGCAATAGAAAAATCACTTAGTTATAAATAGCAATTTCAGATTCTCCAACTATGAATAATCAATGAGTGAAAAGTGGTTAAATAAACTGCTTGTTTGAACTTTTGCCTGCTTTTTTGACTGAATCAGACACACACAGACAATGTAGGAACAATGTAGATGTTATTACTTAATTATTTTGAATGAAGCAATTAACAAATCCCATTTGTTTTCCAGTTTGTGACTGACAACATTCCTAGGTTTGAGTTTAAATCTTCCAGTGTAAATGTAATTGAAATATACCATGTGGATTGTGATGGGAGACAAACACAAACCCAACCGCATCATATCTGAGTCAAACTAGTACCTGCTTTCCAATTAAAAATACCTGTAGTCTAAAGATAATTATTTAACATGTGATAATAGGGAAAGACGTTTCTCCAGGAAATGTGGCTACAGATCTGGCTTCATGTATGGAAGAGGAGAGTGAAACCAGGCAATGACTGTGGAGGAGAATACTAGTTGAAATTGTTGGGCCGGCAATAAAAATAGTTAATATCTACTGTAACAAATTGTGGAGTAACTAGTTAAGGTGTTTTCTGTCAATAGTCCTTTTATATACAATATTTGTGGACGGTCCTGTCCAAACATTTATCAGTAATCCCAGCTTAAACAGACAACAGAGGAATAAATTTAGTTTTTAATGATGGCTGAATCAGCTTTAAATTGCCCTGACTAAGGATAATTATGGAAAAGTAATTTTTTTAAGAAGTCTAGCAAATTACTCCTCCCAAGGACTAATGATATTGCTTTCGAGTGAATAACAAGAAATTAGCAAGAAATTATGTTTTAATGCTTGCCAGTGGTTTGAGAATCCATGTATGCTGATACTTTACTGTGACGGGTTAAGTTATTCATTAGGTCCATAATTAGCCCCTTACGTCTGTGCTGCCTGAAGCACTAACCTTTAAAAGTAAGTCACTGCTCCTCTAACGTTTTACAAATGATTTCTGTGAACTCTCATCAAAATAATCCTCTTTTCTATTTTGCTAGCTAATTGAAGACTTATTTAGGGTTTTGAGTGTTGAACATTTAAAAAAAGTCATATTTCTTCTGTGGTTAAGCTGTTACTCATCTAAAATTTGTTTTTTTGGATTTAAAGATAGTGTGTTAGTAGAAAAATATAACAACTGGCATTGCTCAAAATTACATCTCTTTCACCAGTGCGTATAAAAGACTTTGCATGCATTAGTTTTAAAAATTGTTCTAAACCAGTTTTACAGAGGTAGTGCCTGGCCCACCAAAATTACTCCAAGGGTGCATTGACAAACCATAAAGGAGGTCACAAATGGAAAATGGTAAATAGCCTTTTCTTGTGAAGCACTTTATCTAGTCCTGAGAACCCCAAAGCGCTTCACACTACATTCAGTCATTCACCCATTCGCACACATTCACACACTGGGGATGGTAAGCTACATTGTATTCACAGCTGCCCTGAGGCACACTGACAGAAGCAAGGCTGCCAAACACTGG
Source organism: Valencia hispanica (assembly GCA_963556495.2). NCBI lineage: Eukaryota > Metazoa > Chordata > Actinopteri > Cyprinodontiformes > Valenciidae > Valencia > Valencia hispanica. The sequence goes on from OY747705.1 coordinate 19,676,064, forward strand.
CGCTACTGGGCCTTCTGACCATCAACAGTAGGCAAGGCGGGTGAAGTGTCTTGCCCAAGGACACAACGACTGAGACGGACAGAGAGGGGGTTTGAACCGGCAAGCCTCTGGTTACAGGACGAACTCCTAACTCCTGAGCCACTGGCGCAAAAGAACCGGATACATCTAAAGCACGGCAGCTGGATATTTCCAAGGCCAAAAGCCCAGCTGACCAAAAAGGTCCATCCCACAAACATCTGGATGATCTCAAATACTTTTTTTTTGAAAATATTCTGTGGACTAGTGAGACAAAAGCAGAACTTTTTGAAAGATGTGCATTCCCTCACATGTGTAAGACCAGCACAGTATTTCAGAAAAAGGAACATCAGACCAGCACCCAAACGTGGTTGTAGTGTGATGAGACGGGGCTACTTTACTCTTTCAGGAGCCATGCAGAAAATCCAGATGTGTATGCACATGTCTATTCCTAAATGATGGTCTACATCTGTAGTCACAATAGTCACAGGTTGGCCTTCACATTTACATCCATAAATCTGTTTTCTTAACTTGCTTTGTGTACTGTTGCCAGAGCCAATCCCTACAGGCAATAGCATGAACAAGCGTAAACCATCAACATTTCTAAACATGTGAATTTTTACAGGAGGTTCCATTGCAGTTCCAGGAATTTGTACCATCCGATACTTTTTTATGGGACATGCAAAATGTAATGGTTTCCATGGAGGAAATTAGTAACTGACCATGTGATTTTACTTTTAATGACATCTCTGCTGAAAATAAATTTGTACTGCAGCTTTGAGGTATGAAGTAACACAGTGAAAAGAATAAAAATATATTTTGTGGACTCTAAAATTCAAATTTAAATACAGTTCCAGCAAATACATTTGTGTTCCTGGCACATTCTTTTACCTCTTGGGTACTTCTACAACAAGCATGTGATAAAGGGTTCAGCTGGAGGTCATGGTGAGTCACAAAGCAGAACAGGCTCTTGTTTCCTCCCAGGGGAGTCAGAGTGTTTCATGCTTCCTTGTTGGGGCGGGATGTAGATGGGTAAGTAGAAGGAATCCCACAATATAACGAGGAAACTCCACAGAGCTTCCCTTTACTCAGCAGGAACTCTTCAGACTGCCTTCTGGTTTTTTTTTTCCTTTCTCTGTCGCTCTCCTGGTAACACATGTGCACATTTGCTAAAGACATCAACCTGTGTTCCTCATATCCTCAATCTGGGAACAAAGCCTTGAGTGCTAGGTCTAGTGGATTTAAGAAGTAAAATTACATTTGCCCTTTAAAGATTATTGCTTAGTTCTACTCACACTTTAGTGGATTTTTACTTTCAAGCTTTGTTTTTGAATAAACGACCATGAAGCGTATCAATTTAGATATGTGTTTCTTGGGGCAGCTGGTGCCTCTTTGACAAAGAACATTACTTGCACTGAGAGTAAATGAGCTTTAGCGGAAAACAGAGTGATATGCTTTGAACACGATCACCGTCATGATGCAATAATGTGCAATGTGCCCTTTCAAAAATATTCTGGGGAATTAGCCTGGTTTGTGAAAATGTCATGGCCATTGCTCACCTTGGCGTTGAGCTTTCTCTCCGTTAGAGCCTGACCTTATTTTTCTTATCAGCGGCAGCCATGCAAGACCTCTGCTTATCTACTTATGTCTCGAATGTTTGTCGTGCTCCATAATATACTTGACAGGATCTGGGTTTGAGGGACTATTTTTCTTTACCGTAGTGACATGCATTGGCTTGAGAACTAGACTATATATTGAACTTTTCCATATTTTGTCACCTTAGAAAGTATTTTGTTAGACCAACACAAGGTATCACAAAATTGCTTTTAAGTGGATTCCCCTAAGTTCAGCACAACCAATTACAATAAAAAAAGAGTCCCCCCCATGTTGAATGTAGTCTTGATATAAATACAACTATTCTGTGAGGGCTTCAGAAACATTAGTGAAAAAACAGTAGCATGCAGATCAAGAACTTCTACAAAATTCAGCAGCACGCGTCCTGACAAAGACCAGGGGGCGGGAGCACATTACACCCATCTTAAATTCATTGCATTGGCTCCCCGTATGTTTTAGGATTTATTTTAAGGTCCTTTTAATGGTTATTAAGTGTCTTAATGGTCTTGGGCCTTCTTATCTGTCAGAACTGCATTTACCATATGAAACTTCAAGGTCTCTGTGCACCTCTGGCAGCCGTCTCCTTGTCATCCCTAAAGTCAGGACACACACTCAGGGTGAGGAGTCTTTCCATTATTATGGCCCTCCCCTCTGGAACAGGCTGCCGGAGGACCTCAGGGCCGCAGAAAAGGTTCATGTTTTAAAGACCAGGCTCAAAACTCTCCTTTTAGCCTAGCTTTTAACTGATTCATATTTATTATAGTCTGTTTAATTGCTCTGCATGTTTTACTTAATACATTTTATCAGTGTGTTACTATTTAATCTCATCATATTATCCACTGTTTATTTTTTATATTTTAACCTATTATTTTAATCTTCCTTCCAGTGTTTCCTCTATAGGAGCCCTATAGGTGGTGGGCTGTGAATGCCCGGGTGCTCCCAGGTAGCGCTTGGTTGGAGGTGGGGGTCTCGGCCTTGCCTCCTCTGGGCGCCCTGGATCAGTGCCTTGGCTGCTGCAGTTGATGTGCTGCTACTGGTGCAGATGGCTCCTTTGATGACGTTTCCTAACCTGGCTCATCTGCCCAATGTCCTTTTTATTGCTGCTCTTAAGTGTGTGCGCACATGAAGGTTGGGACTGGTGGAGGGGGGTATAACTGTGATCATGTTTTTAATTATGTGGGGGAGGGATGGGAATGTGGGAATGTTATTCATTTGTAGCTTGACAGTAAAAGGGTCAGAGACACGAGGGAAGGACATGCATTAAATGGCCCGAGGCAATGGCCCGAATTGCTGCTTCGGGGACTGTAGCCGCTGTATATGGGGCACTTGCTCTACCACTGAGCCACCTGGTACCCAGTTGCACTGAATTTCATTTAAGGTTATCAGAGTAGAGTAGGTTTAAAAGAAATGCATGCAATGAAATTTGTGGTTGCAAGGTGACAAGATGTGAAAAAGTTCAAAAGGTCTAAATACCTCACCAGGGGAGTTACTGCTTTGTTTTGACAATATTGTTATTTCATGATTGACCTAACGGCAAATTGATCGAGGCTCCTGCATATTTGATGTAAATGTAATAGAGAAAGTCATAGAAGCTCTGCAGATCTTAATTTATCCAGATGGAGCAGTCATTGATTTAACCTGCAAATTTATGAATGACACCTACCTTCGCCTCCCTTTGCAGCAGCTCACAGCAGTGTATGTCATGCTCATAAATCTAACATCCAAATTACACTGAGCCCCCCCCCCCCCTTGCAATTTATTTTCCATGGGGTCTAACGATCTCACCTGAATTATTTAGTTGTGGATTTGATAGAGAGACTGGGGAGCAGCTATTGACCCGAAAGATTTAGATCCCGTTTTTCAGCTAAATGGCAGCATAAAACACTTAGTGAAAGAGCTGGGAGATGAGAATATTTGCTTTCATTAAAATATGGCAAGTAAAGTAGCACAAGAAAGCAAAAATGTTGCCATTCTTTCTATGTATTATATTTTTTTATATAAAAATAAAATTCAACAAACAAGCTGTGCAAGTTTTATGGAGAAAATTAGGCAGCAGATGTAACAAAGGGTCACTAGTAAAAGCCTAAGGCCACCAACCCTAATACTGGCTCAGACAGCCACACTTCTGCGATGATGATAATGATCCGAGGAATCATGCATCTGGGTCAATATGCTTCACTGCCAGAGTTTTACGGAGGGTTGGGAGGGACACAGGGTGGAGCACAAGGATCAATACATAATATCTTACAAATTGAATTTGACCTGGATCGACCGGGAGGGCGTGCGTGACCGGCTGAGACCTGTGGCCTTGTGTGCGGTAAATCCTTCTGATCAGTACAGAAAAGGCAGACAGGGTGGGGTGGGAGGGAGAAGGGGCTTCCTCTCAGAGGGGTGTCTGTTCAGGGGGAAAGAGGCGTGAAGAGTTTGGTGATGGAGGACAGTGAATATGGCCAAGGATAGGTGATGTAGTGAGGGGGAAGAGACAGAGGTAGTACCGGTTTATTACCTCCAGTCAGGGGGTCGCCCACTTCTCCCGACCATTACCTTGAAGAGGTTTCACCACCAATCCATCTCTATAATGGTCAACTTGTTTGGACACAGTCAATGTTATGCTCTAATCCTGTGTTCTTCAAATGCTGTTTGTGTCTGTGTGGGTTTGAATGCTTCCAAGCATAAAGTCTTTGTTCAGACAAAGTAGAGAAATAAGATTTTGAAGCACATTCAGAGAAACCGGAATATTTGCCATAGTTAAAGTCGAGGTTCATGTACTCTTATCATCAGAACAAATCTTTTATTATTTTGGGGCTTTTAATTATTTATTTAAATGTTTCTGTGGACTGATGACATAATACACACCTTCAATACAATTTCTAAACAAGAGGCTTAAATATATACATGCTCTCCTACCATTGGTTCAACGTACTTTGGCAAACTCTATACTGCACACATCTATACTTCATTACCATGCATTACAATGCATAGATAAATAGCTGGTACATACCTGAGCAAGAGAAAAAATATTTATACACCATTCATATAATTTACTCGGTATATTTAATTACTGCTAAATCTTTTCTGGTTAGATCAAATATGCACTCTGTTGCCTTTTACTTCTGACACATACAATGATAATAGAATTGAATATGAAATTGGTCAGGTACCACAATGAAGCACCAGAATGTGTCAAAGTTTCAACCACAGGCTGTTGATTTAATGTACATTTTACATGGTTGGTACCGTCTTAGTTCATGTTGAAGTAAAACCTGCTTTAATGTGGCGCTCCAGCATCTTCCATTTTATGATTGTCTTGAAACTTTGTGGTTGCAAAGCTGTTTTTGAACATCCTGAAGCAGATTTTTGGGTCAGTTGGTTGATACCTGGACATAAGTATCCAAACAAAGCAATGATCTCAAACACACAGCAAACAGATTTGAACATGAATAAAGCAGGTTATCATTAAGCCTTTAGAGTTTCCTTCCCAAAGTCCTGACCTCAACCCATTAAAACAATTCTGGATCATTCTTTAAAGTCATGTGCCAGAAGCCAACCAGTTTGGAGAGATTTAAATGAAGAATGAAATTAAGCATTCTTAACACGTCAAGTCTGATCTGGATTTAAAAGAACCCAAAACTGTTAGTAAGCTTAGCACTATGATGGGAAACATATTAGCCACTCAACCTAAAGCAGGTATATTGCCGGTTTTATTTTTACCCAGGTGTAGGATTGTTTGATTACACATAAATTTACTAAAAAGTAAAGACAGTAACTGTCAGTTTTTGTTTTTGTTTTAGATAGGCTGGGTACATGCTGACCTTTGGCAAATCTAAATTAAACATGCTGTGTAGCTTACAGACAAGTTGTTTATTTACATATTGGAAATTTGCATCAAGTAGCTGGAAAAAAGGATAATTCTTACCTTGATGGTTACACCAGCTTTGTTTTCTTTTGTGCAAGCTACAAACATATTTCTTGCTTTGTGCTTTACTAAAAATAACAAGTAGATCTTCATGAATAAAATGTTAGATAGCCTATTAACTCATATTTTGAACATTTGGTCTTTAACATTTAGCATAGGTCTGTTTAACTGATTAAAATTCCAGGATTTGTTTTAAAAGCCACCATATCATTTTAAATAACTGTTTTTAAATGTTGCTTTTCCCCATATTAATACTAATACAAATGCACGATACAATTATTGCTAAAGGCTTAAATAAAAAATACACAAAACATGTTACAAACAACCATCAGAAAACAGTAAAACATTAATAGAGTGCTTTTTACTTCTCTCATTGCATTTGTACTTGCCTAAGTTTTATTTTGCTTCAAGCTATCTGTTACAAGACTTTTCTATTTCTGACAGCATTACCTTTCAGTGCTCCTCATGCCAAAAACACTCATAAACAATAATCTTTACCATCTTTATGAGAATAAAAAACCTCTTCTCAATGCTGTATATTATTGGCAGCATTATTCATACTTTGTGTTTCAGTGTATTCTAAACTTGACTACAAACTGCTGCAATTTGAAGCTTAATGATGTACTAGAGGATCTTGAAATGTGAAAACTTTTTAATTGACTAAATAGACTCAGGAAATTTTGTGATCTTCTTTCACTTGGATTTAATACCAAATGCCAAAATCCATTATTATTAATGAGTAATCAGGGGCAGCAGTGGAACCTGTGTGCTGTCTGTTTGGACTCCTCTGACTTAATAAAACACTATCCAGGTGGAGTCCATTTACCTTTTACCAGGAAGGATGCCTATACTTCTTGTTCAGGAAATTTTTCTTTGTTTTTTTAAATACCATGTGCATAAAATGTGCATTTCAATGATCTGACTATTTGCTAAGTCAATCTCAAGATCTGGCTCCAGACATTTTCTTTTTTTATTCTAATTTCACTCTGATATGCACTTCTGTAGAGAGAAAAAAATTATTCTCTTCTCTAAATATGCTGATTTTTTATGCTGTCACTACAACCAGGATTTTCCTCTGTAGAGGCAGCAGATAGACTTATATAAACATCTTATCTTAGATGAGTTAAAGAATATGTGTCTGCACTGTTAGATGACAGATATTTTAGAGAGAGAACCAAAGTTTGAACCATGAAAAGTAATTCTTCGACATGATGTCCACAGTGTCAGAAACATTGTCTGAATTTTCTCAGGCCGAACCTGAGGTCAAAGTGAAAAACAATCTGTGCAACGGAAAAGCTCTTGGTCAATTCTAACCCACCAGGCCCTTTGGCTCCGGTGACATGGGGGTTTAAGTGTGGGTGTCGTTTACATGGGAGTCTCCTCATACAGGCAGCTTACTGAGGTTCAGGGCACATTTATTTCAGTCTGTCTAATTGACATGTTGAGATCGATGGAGGAACAGAAAGCCTCTCTGCAGAGTCTGCCAATACAGAGCCGCTCCCCTGGGCCCCAGCACGCCGGGGCCCCGTCACCCTATCAGTCACAACTATAGCACTAAACTAAAAGACACAGCAACCCCCCCCCCCCCCAGCATCACTTAAATGTACACCCAGATGGAAACACAAATGCAGACTGGGTAACAGAAACCGGCACAGCAGACACATACGCTCACAGACAAACACACTAAATCCCTATTGATCATGCCCCCCACCCCGTGCACCAGAGGCCTCCCACGGTTTTGGAAGATGAGGCAGGGATGGCGGCATGGCGAGAGGGTCTAGGATGACCTACTGATCCCACCACAAGCAATTGGATCATAATCAGTTATGTCTTCTGGATAGCTTGTGATGTGTCTCACTCATGGCTCTTTTGTTAAGACAAAACTGTTTGTATAATTCTATGGCCATTTTGATGATTCATACTCATATTTTCACTATGGAAAAAAAACAAAACACTTTTATTTGTTGAACATTTAAAAGGCTCAAAATATTTTTGTCATTTTATTTTTATTGTAGAGATGGAGCTGTGAGTATTTTCCAAGCCAGTGCCTGTTTCCAGTTTTCTTTGAATTCGGACCTGCTAATTTTGATTTTGCCTGATTATGATCATCTTCCTTAGAACTATAACAAAAAAGAAACAATATCCTGCAGCTTCTTTGATAGATTTAATCAATTTGAAATCGCTATGCTTTATCTGATTTTTACTGAACTCTAAAAAGTGCAACAAAGTACATATTGTTAGCTGATGCATTAAAAAAAATGGTGGACATGCATAGATTGATGCATTTAAATCAACGAGAGAAAAAAGCATATCGAGCCTATTGACTGGTGCATTACTTGTTTTAATTTTTTTATCTGAAACAATATTTAGTTGTGGACCTATTCAGAATAAATCGTATATTGGTCCAATGTCCACTCTTCCCTCTGGTGTTTACTGGAAATATATTGATGGTAGAGGCTGCACTGAGAGTACATTCATGGGGTTGCTAACTTATCTGAATGGTACTAAAAAGTCGTAGAGAGTCAGCAGTTCGGCAGGAGACATCATTGGGTCTCGGAAATCTTTTGAACGGATCACATCACCCAGACCATGTGTTTTTTATAACAACTTGGTTTAAAATAATCACTGTAGATACTTGATATTGGACCTTCCAGCCACTTCTGGATGTTATAATTTTTTCAAGTTTTCATGAAATCCAAGCCATGTTCTCTCATTCAGCTAAGACATTGTACTGCAAGAGTATAGTATACTACCAATTACTGTGTCTGAGTCTGATCCCTGGGTAATTGGTTTATACCTTTAGTGATGTAACAAAGTCGTGTGCATGAAAGCATGTTTTATGGAGGGTATATTTTATCTATAATGATAACATTTTGCAACTAAATACCCAATAGGAACTGACATTGACAAGCTCTGTAGGTAAATAAAACTATGACTTTACACAATTTTACAGAAAAATCTGGCCTAGTAGTTTTATTACCCAAAGATCTGCCCTACTGGGGAAGGTGCTCGGAAATTTAGCAATTCAGCTAATTACAAAATATTGCAGATGGAAATGCCAACATAACAATCTATTGAAAGACTTATCATCATAATTCATGACAACTGATATAATTATACTACTCCTATATTTCAAATACCAGTGTGTGTGTGTGTGTTCTTGTATAGCTACTCTATTTAGGACCTTTTCTGGCATATTCGCTAACCTTCTGAAGACCGATGGACCTTATAGGGACCTAAGCCTGGTCCTAATATGGTGGACCCCCTTTTTTAGGGTTAGGGGTTAGGTTTAGAGGTATGGTGTGAATTATGTTTTGCTTAAGGTAAGGGTTAGGAATAACTGGTAATGGTTAGGGTTAGGGTAAGGGTTTGGGTTAGGCATAAATGTAGCTATTAAAATGAATGGAAGTAAATATAAAGTCCTAATATGGGTAGCAATACAGACAATCAGACAAGCTCCCCAGCATCACAGTGCATGTGTTGGTGGATTTGGGGCTTACCCCATTTGCATTTCCTCACGCCTCCTCTTAAGCCTCCCTATTTTATTGCACGTGTCTCATTGTCTATAACCACCCCCAACAAAGTGCACAGGCACACTCTTGTAAACCCTCCCCTTCCCCCTATTTAAAAGAGGCTTGTCATCTCGGGATTTAAGTTTGAGGGCCTAACAAAATCGCATTCCCACTTTTTCTTTAAACCTTTGCTGCAAGAGACAGTGGATGCATACAAATGTGCCAACTAATGTTTGAAGATAACACCTGCAGTACAATTATGAGTCAATGATAAAACAGAACCACTTTGCTGTTCACTGTTCAGACTTCCTGTTACCTGCTAAAAAGTCTTGCACTCTCTTGCACCCAGAATGACCTGCAGACTTGTCTGAACATGAACTAGGAATACACTTTTTATAGCTTATTGCATATCAGAGTTTCCTTTGGTCTTATTTGTAAAAAACTCATTGAAATTTAAAATATAGTTGACTTTATGATGACAGAGTATCTGTATTTGCTCTTTCAGGTTGGTAACATCTCACAGATGTCAGGTTATTTTTTAAACTCACAAGAGCAGCTCTTCTGTGGGGATGGCTTGCAAGTAAAAAATCAATTTCATTTTTACACCACCTGATCTGTCATCTAAACAATCAACTACATTACCTCAGATCAGTAGTATTAGAGGTGAAATACATTTAGAGTCTATGCAGTAGCTGTGTAATAGTGTTGATGGTGTTCAGCATCTTCACTAAGAGGCATTAGGCAGAACACACCTTGGCCAGGTTCCCAATCCATTATAGGTCCAACACAGTAACAGTGTAGCATGAACACACACATACCCAAGGAAGAACCTTTAGGAACCTTAATTAACCATACATGCATGCACATGAGGTACAGGCTAACCACTCAAGCAAGGCCTGAGATTCAATTTCAGTCTTGGGCCTTCTTGCTATAAGGCACAGGTGCTAACCCCTGTGCCCATGTGGCGCCTACGGAGTCTAGCTTTAGCTAGCTTTAGTCAACCTAGCTTTAGCTCAAAGGATGATATGTTTTTGTACTTGTATGAAGGCCTCTTTACTGTGCGATATTTTCAACTCAATTTATTGAAAATAAGGTGCAGCAAAGAGGCCTTCGTAAAAATTGCTTTATTCAGGGTGCTTCATCAAAATTGATTTTATTGCCAAATCAACAAATATAAGAAGAGGTCATGAAGGTGATCATTGTGAACTAAACCAAAGCTATATGTTAGAAATCCAAAAACGTAATCCAAACTGAATTGTTTTAAAAGAGTTCTAATCATTTAGTAACACGCAGCTTTGACATATTGGAGAGTCAATAGTATGTTGGAAATCTTTTGAAAACATTTGTTGTGATACTCAATTCCATGTTGAGGTTATTACAGTCATAATTTTGCATAAGCAAATCTTACTGACACACTAAAAACTGTTATTGTAGTTTGTGGGAAAGTTTCTGAGCAACAGAGCATCCCTGCACCGTCACTAGTTCACTTATGTCTCATTAGCATGTTGCACATAAAAAACACTTTCTTCTTTAACAGCTTTTACTTGACAGAAAATTCAGATGTTTGCAAAGGTAATCATTCCTCTTGAACTTGTTCTAGATTGTTTTATGTATCAAGCACAAACTTCAGCGTAATAAACAAAAAAAGGATACATGGTTTAATTTTTTTTTATAAATACCAGCCTGAAAAGTGCAGTATGTACTTATTATCACCCCCACGGAGTCGATACTTTGTACCCTACTTTTGCGCTGGATTTTTACTAAAGGGTATCAAAGTATAGGGGGCTGAATATAAGTTCAGTCTTTGCAGTTGTAACTTTTCTTTGAACAGAATTATATACAAGTAAAACAAAAACAATATAGAAAATTAGTAGGAAAAGTATAATCTCAAGTGGTTTTAATAGTTTTGCAACACACTGTCCTAAAGGCTGCTTGAATTGTAGGATTTAATGACTGGGTACAGAAAACCAAAATGGTGGAGGAGAACTAGATTATGCACACAAACATTGCCAACAATGGGAATGCAGACTCAACATAAAGTCCTGCTGGCATTTTGTTTGGTGATGACTAAAATGGGGAGTCTGGTTGTGTATGGTTGCGTAAACAAAGGACTTACACTTGATTCACACACACCACAAATCTGTAAAAGCATTATAGTTTAAATATGTGCTGTAACCATACTGTTCATTTGGCACTTTAATTCTCATCAGTCACACTTTTTGTTATGTGCTTTTCTCATAGTTATCATGCTGCTTTTAAATTGTTGTTGGTGAGAGTGTTGAACATATGGGGGATTTTCCAGCACAGTTCACTTAAAACTATTTAATCTTTTTACACAGCTCAGCACAGAATCGTGATTTTCAGTGTTTTACTGCAAGGTTTAAAAAAAACAAAAAACTTCCCTGTACTTCTGCTCTGCGTGCGCCCTGTAGCTGTTTGCCTCTCGGTCGTAGTGAGTACTAGAAATGACGTCAAGATGGTGAGAAAGGCGAGTCTCCCTCACCGCTTCAGGTTTCAGTTTGTTGCCATGGCAGCGGCAGCCACTTCCTGCCAAAGTGATCCTTCCTGTGTTCATTCAGCTTTGTGTGTACACTCCGGAGGAGTTACGAAGCACACTGTTTACATTACCATATATGGGCTTTAATGAACAATGGGCAAAGGGCTTCCCCCAAAAAAAGTTAAATAAACACCATCAATGCTAACCACACACATGTGCAAGCTGGGGTCCATGCGATCACACACACACATACACGCACATGCATGCACACACATGCACACATGCACAAAGAGGACTGTGTGCATTCCTTCTTATCAGTCATCCAAATATGCACCCATTTGCACACAATTATCTCCATTTATAGTTAAATGGTATGAAAATATGTGCCAATCTTAGTGTGAAGTTTCTAGGGATGGGGACAATTGCTGCGAGCATATGGGTGAGGTTTGAGTTTGTTATTTGATATCAATGTTTATAATGCAGAATTATTTGGATCCTGACAGCTAATAAGGTAGCTTTTATAAAACCATCATACCTGCACTCCAAATGTTGGGGATTTTTTCGGTTGGGCGCCTCTTACTTGGGGAGGTTTTAAATACACCTTTTTTTCAGTGGAAATTATGTTCAACCCACGCATACAACTGGTGTTTCCTCACTAAGTAACAAAAAAAAGCAAAAAGAAAAAAAAAAAGAAGGGATTAGTTGTCAGAAACAGTTTGTGTTGGAGAAGAGCTGAGACTCTCACTCCCTAAGAGGGATTTCTGCCCTTTTCCTCGATGTTTAATGCTGACATCTCTCACACATACAGTTGTACTTTTGCTTGATTAGCAGGATCTTTGCCCTTCCTGGTGTCTCCCAGAAGGAGGGTATGCTTATCTCCACTTTAGCTCCTGGCTGGAGGAGGGAGCGTTTCATTGACATTCAGAGCACAAGTCTTCACGCCTTCTGTCGGTATCTGTGACCTCAGCTGTTTCAACACTCCATCACGTCGTTCCATAACTCACAGGGCCGCGTTCGCTAATGTGGGGGCAGGGGTGGTTAGATGGAAGGGCGGCCGAGTCAAGAAGGGGCAAGGTGTATAACAAAGGTGAGCCTGATGATGGGGACAGGCAGAGACGGGGTAACAAATATGCCCTGCCTGTTTCATGAATACCTGTTGGAGTGCATCGAAATTGCTGGCCTGCCCTTTTTAGATCATGTGCTTAGTGTGAGAAGTCACATTGTTTGTGGATGATGAGTGGTCAGAGTAGAGCAGCGAGGAGTACACCTTCCACAATAAACTCTGACACAGGCCTAATTAGACAACAAGACTGGTAATCCCCAGAAAGGGGAGACTCAGGAGACCTCAAAGTGTGTCAGGTTACAGAGGAGACCCAGTTAGAAGTACTGCACTGAACTGACATATTACACATCCTCAGCCCTGACTTAAGCATTCCTGCTATGCCAGTCAGTAGTGTGTAATCATAGAGGAAGGGTTAATACCCCATTGTCAGGGGTTTTACTGCATGTGGATAAACTGTGCAATTAGCTCCTGTCATGAACTGAGAAGAAGGTGTAAAGGTAAGAAAATGTGCTATTACCTCACTGGATTTAGGTCCGTTCCATCTATGCAAATTGGTTATATGGTGGCTCTGTAGCTCAAAATAGCGTGTTTCTACAGTATATAATGATACAGAAGCACAAAAAGAGTATGAAAAACTGTCCTTTGAGGCAATTTCACCCCTACAGCTGCTAAAGGTCACCAGAGGAAGTTCTGAAATGTGCCTGATCTTCTCAGAGGAAAGAGAGGTGGAAGACACCAACTACAAGAGCATGTGGCAGATGTGAGAAACCACCCTAGAGCTAAATATGTACCTGCAGTATTGAAAGAGCACAAACATTTACACTGACTCCCAACACTTTCTTTCTCTACTTCTAAAACAAAAAAGACAATGAACTACAGTAGCCAATATTTCAAAGACTAAAGATTTTGCATGACAGACCAACACAAAGTGGAGTGTAATTGTAAAGTGAAGAAACTGAGACAAGGGTTTTCTGTTTAATGATTTACAAATACAATTCTGGAACATGCAGCAAGTCTATGCCACCCGGGCACATTAAGAGACTAATTCTTTGCAAAATAGTTAATGCTCAGTCACGTTAAAGAGGGGATCTGGATTCAAGACTGCATTTCCAGTGGGTCACTCTAATTCACAAAAAATGCTTTGACATAAAAAATGCTTTGACATAAAATTGGTAGGGCATCTGCAGTTATGCGGGAGCTGTACCGGTCTGTCGTGGTGAAGAGAGAGCTGAGCCGAAAGGCGAAGCTCTCGATTTACCAGTCGATCAACGTTCCTACCCTCATCTATGGTCACAAACTCTGGGTGTTGACCGAAAGAACGAGACCACAGATACAAGCGGCTGAAATGAGTTTCCTCCGTAGAGTGTCTGGGCTCTCCCTTAGAGATAGGGTGAGAAGCTCAGTCATCCGGAGGGGGCTCAGAGCTAGGGCGTAGAATTGGGTAGGGACACGTGCATTTGAGGGACGTTTGAAATCAATGGCGAGTTCAATAACGTAGGAGATTTGAAGCTTATAACAAAAAGCACTGAAAATAATACCATAAGCCACAGACTTCTGTTTAATGGCGGTTGGCAAGAAACATTTGGTGCATACTAAATACTAAATATGCCCCACTTATTTTTACGAAGTACTACAAAAACTATATTCTCTCTATTAATCACATAACGTCGTCACATCAACGTGACGACGTCATCAATATGCTAATTAGCGTGTGACGTCATTTGGCGACATCTAGCGACTTTCTGGGTCAACTTCAGCTACTTTCTGTCAAAGACAGTTGGCAACACTGGCTGTCATTCCATCGGCTCAAATCCCAGAGTGGTAAAGCTTGTCGAACTGTTAACGCCTCAAGCTACAATTGCTAGTTGGGCCGGATGAGATGAGAGGCATCTGCGAGTGTAAGTTGTCAACACGTTTGGCATTTGTTCTGCCCGTGTCACGTCGGCTAGATGTGTTTTACTGGTGTCATTTACATTTTGTGTTTGTGTCTGTTTGCGTGCGTGCGTGCGTGCGTGCGTTCTGGCGTGCGTGCGTGTGTGTGTGTGCTGTAGGATTTGAAGGATGTCAAAGAAAAGAAAACTGGATATAAGAGACTTCTTTAGGAGTCAAAGTGTAAGTTATTTAAAATTAGAATTAAGTTAAAATATTAAAATAGAATATGACAAAGAGATACACTTTTTAAAAGTTATTTTCTATTCTTATTCTCATTTATTCTTATTTTCATGTATTCGTGTAGAAAAGAGCAACTGTTTAAAAACATAAATAACATTTATGGTGTAAATACAATAAAACCTCATATTCTAGATGATCATGTGATTTTATGTATCCATATTTTTTGGGGAATAAGTTACACAATAGTGTGAAAGTAAAGACCTTTTTTGCTCAGGCAATAACTTTACCATCAAACTCTGATCATTCTATCCCTAATCTGTTCGTCATGCATCAACATATTTTTGTAAGGTGACAGACAGCAGAGAGGCTGGAGGAGATGGAGAAGCTGAAAAAGAGGCTGGAAATTCATAGGTGAGGTTAAATAATGCTGGATGTGTTAGTCATGAGATTCAGGACTGTGACAGATCTAATCAAATGTATTTATAAAGCGCTTTTCATACAAACAGCAACACAAAGTGCTTTACATGATAAAAAACGGTTTAAACATTAGAATAAAACAAGCCTTCACACACACAATATAACATAGCGGTTAAAAAATGTTAGTATGACAATGATCTGAATAACAATGATTCACCCATGTGGCTTTAAAACCAGAGCCTTATATCTAAGAGGCCTCACCATGTATTACTAGTGTATGTGTTTACAGTAGTTGCTATAAAGTTGTCAAATTTATATTGAGGTTGATTCCTAAGGAATCTGATCCACCTGGAGAGAGCAGCAGGGAGAGTGGCAGTAATCAGGTGGATATTCTGGACAGGCCCAACCAACCTGACCCAAATAACATTCCAGCTCAACAGCTATCAAACAGGACCCTCCATTTCCAAGCGAGTTGGTACAAGCAGTATCCATGGCTGCACTATAGCACCTCCATCAAGTGTGTTCTGTGTTTTCACTGTGTTAAAACATACACCACTTTTGTGTCCCCACCAATCTCAAAATCAAACCAACTCCCTTGGCTAAGAGTAGAGCCGCTGCTCCTCCACATCGAGAGCAGTCAGTTGAGGTGGCTCGGGCATCTGGTCAGGATGCCTCCGGGACGCCTCCCTGGTGAGGTGTTTTGGGCACGTCCCACCGGGAGGAGGCCCAGGGGAAGATCCAGGACAGGATGGAGGGACTATGTTTCTTGGCTGGCCTGGGAACGCCTTGGGGTTCCTCCCGAGGAGCTGGAACAAGTGGCTGGGGAAAGGGAAGTCTGGGTCTCTTTGCTTAGGCTGCTGCCCCGCGACCCGACCCCGGCTAAGCGGAGGAAAATGGATGGATGGATGGATGGATGGATGGATGGATGGATGGATGGCTTTGACATAAACCATTCCTTTGTAGCTTTGGCTGCACATTTAGGGTTTTAAACCTTCTAAGAGGATCTCTTCAAGGACTGCCCTGTATTTAGCTTTATTTTGTCTTCCATCAACAATGACTAGCTTCTCAAGTCAAAATTTTGTCTCATCTGACTGTGGATCAATGGGTGGAGTAGTCTTCTCGCAGTATGAGATAAGATGTGAGTTCTATTCCACCTTCCTTCTGCCACATGTTAATACAGCACTGGGCAAGGAACTAAACCCGAAATTGTCTACAAAGCTGTGTATCAGTGTATGAATTTGTGAACATTTGGGATGGCAATCGGGTAAATGCTGCTCTAGTGTAATATTGTGCCTAGTCAGTATCACTATGAAAGTGCTTTAGAATGTAAAAACAGTCCATTTACCATTTATACCAAGGGTCTGCAACTCCAGTCCTCGAGGGCTAGCGTACTTCAACTTTTAGATGTGTTTCGGGTCTAACACGCCTGAATCAAATGGCTGAATTAGCTCCTCAGTATGCAGTCAAGTTCTCCAGAATCCTGCTAATAACCTGATTATTTGACTCAGGTGTACTGAAGTACACACATCTAAAAGCTGCAGGACACCGAGAACTGGAGTTGCAGACTCCTGATTTATACCTTTTACATGTTTGCTGTGTTGCCTACGTTGCATGTGGAAAACTACATGGAAGAGTTTTTATATTTGTCTTTCAGCTGTCTGGAGCTGCACCAAAGTTACCATGGACATCCTGGCTGCTTCTATAATTAATGCTCACCTGGCCTGTTAGCCATTGTGGATGGTCTTACATTGGTAGGTTTGTAGTCTTCCACTTTTCATTTTTGGTTCCTGAACAGTGTTCTATGAGAGTTGTACAGTGTGGGATTTTGTGTTATAACCCAAACCCCGCATTAAAGATGTTCACAACTTTATCCTTATTTGATGTGTTCCTTCCTCCTCACGGCGTTGTTTGCTCACCAGTGCAATCTGGCCTTCACAGTACAGATTGATTTACGTTAAGATCAAATTACACACAGGTGGACTTACTAATTGGGTTGACTGTTGAGGGCAATTTCTTTGTCTAAAGTTGTTAGAGTAAAGGCGATGGAATAAAAATTACCTGCATAGTTTTCAGGTTTTTATTTGCACAAAAAGCTATAACTTTGTAATGTTGTCCTTCCACTTAACATGCACTATACTTGGTGTTGGTATTTCAAATAAAATCCCAATAAAAATACATTGACGTTTGAGGCTGTTCTTGAACAAAGTCGAAGATATATATACATATATATATACTCAGCCAAAAAGAAACGTCCTCTGACTTTCAACTGTTTTTACTTTCAGTAAACTTAATGTGTGTAAATATTTGTATGAACACTAAAAGAGTCAACACCATAAGACATAAACTAAAAATGTTTCACAGACATGTGACTAACAGAAATAGAATAATGTGTCCTTGAATGAAGGGAGGCTCAAAATCAAAAGTACCAGTCAGTATCTGGTGTGGCCACCAGCTGCTTGAAGTACTGCAGTGCATCTCCTCCTCATGGACTGGACCAGATTTGTCAGTTCTTGCTGTGAGATGTTACCCCACTCTTCCACCAAGGCACTTGCAAGTTCCTGGACATTTCTGGGGGGAATGGCCGTAGCCCTCACCCCTCTTCGCTGGCCATGGCAGAACACTGACATTGCTGTCATGCAGAAACTCACGCACAGAACGAGCAGTATGGCTGGTGGCATTGTCCTGCTGGACGCTCATGTCCGGGTGAGCATGCATAAAGGGTACCACATGAGGAAGGAGGATGCCTTCCCTGTACTGCAAGGCATTGAGATTGCCTGCAATGACAACAAGCTCAGTCCGATGGTGATGTGATATACCGCCACTCCTGTCTGGTCCAGCGAAGGTGGGTTTGTGCCCATAGGGGGCGTTGTTGCTGGTGATGTCTGGTAAGGACCTGCCTTACAACAGGCCTACAAGCCCTCAGTCCAGCCTCTCTCAGCCTATTGCGGACAGTCTGAGCACTGATGGAGGGATTGTGTGTTCCTGGTGTGACTCGGACAGTTGTTGTGGCCATCCTGTACCTGTCACGCAGGTGTGATATTCGGATGTACCGATCCTGTGCAGGTGTTGTTACACGTGGTCTTCCACTGCGAGGATGATCAGCTGTCCTTCCTGTCTCCCTGTAGCGCTGTCTTAGGCGTCTCACAGTGCGGACATGGCAATTTATTGCCCTAGCCACATCAGCGGTCCTCATGCCTCCCTGCAGCATGCCGAATGCATGTTCACGCAGATGAGCAGGGACCCTGGGCATCTTTCTTTGGGTGTTTTTCACAGTCGGTAGACAAGTCTGTTTAGTGTCCTGCATTTTTAGAACTGTGACCTTAAATGCCTATTTTCTGTAAGCTGTTAAGGTCTTAACGACCATTCCACAGGTGCATGTTAATTGAACATGCATGGAAAACATCGTTTAAACCCTTTACAATGAAGATCTGTAAAGTTATTTGGATTTTTACATTATTGTTGAAATACACAGTCCTGAAAAAGGGACATTTCTTTTTTTGCTGAGTTTATATATATATTTATATATTACACTTTTACAAGGCACCACATGACAAGATTTTGTTTTATTTTTGTTTGGACTATTCAAACAGAGATCCAGTTTAGCATTTTGACACACAAATGTACAAAAGAATATTTCTTTTAACAAGGTGTGCTTTTCTCCAGTTGCTAAATAGTAGCCCACATGTTTCTGATTCATCCAGTGATTCATAATCACTTGATTTGTCTCAAACTGATGCTGTCTCCTGGCGGTTCACAGCTTGAGTGACCATTCTCTGCATAAAGGATTGAAATGAAGGATTGGATAAGACAGAAACCGTGGGCCTGTTCATAGTGACCACAACTGGATTGACTGCCTGTTATCAAAACCAATATGGAAAAAAAACCTGACCTGCTAGTCACTCTAACAAGAGCGGAGGAGGTATTAGGAGGCATATGACTAATAGGCAACTGTTTGCACCTTCATTATCAGTGCACCATGGTTCTCTGTGATTGGCTGCAAGAAAACCTACTCCACTAAGTAATACTTTGACATGTCTATTCATTCTCACAAGTACACCCATAGTCTTAAAATAAATCACAGTACATTGGATGGATGAGAATTCACAGTAAACGACAGGAACTAGTTTTGTTGCTAAGCAGCTCAGACTATTATATCGCAGAATAGAACATTTGTACTAATACTCTGAAGAAATATTATTTAGAGATCTCTGTTTTCTCTTAGAACAGTGTTTTATGTGATTGTTTAGTGTCCTGTTCCTGGGTGGGTGCATGCATCCTGTTTACCCAGTCTCTAGGATTTATTTAAACATGACCTCTGCACCAATACCACCCCCAGGTCGCAAAGTTGGACTCTGAGGTCAACTCCTCGCTGATGAGGATATACAGCTGTACACCACTGAGTATAATTTCTGCTTGTGTGTATATTGTCTCAGCGAGGCTATGCTGAGAGAATCTGCTCATGCTTGTGTGTGTGCAAGCCTCAAAAAGATATCAAAGGTTCCCTTCACAGTCTCACAGCTGCATAAATATCCATCAGGTAACGTCCCAAACAGAAACCATTCTTCTCTTTCAACTGCGCAGGGAACAAACACAAATAGACAAAAGACAACAAGGTCCCTGCTGACCGAGCGAACAGCCCCGGGTCTTGGAAAGGAGGAGATGCGAGGACGAGCTCTGATGTCTATGCCCTGACCGGAAGAAAATGCATCTTCAGTGTGTGTGTGTGTGTGTTCGCTCCATTACTCTCGAGTGCAGATGAGGCTTCCATGAGAGCAAAGAGGATGTTTGATTTTCTTATGTAAAATGATGAAAGCATGCACTTAAACAGGGAGAGCAAAATACCTCACACAATGTAGGGTGAAAAGGGGAAGGGGAAGTTATCTGAGAGCAGCAATGTTAAAATCATATTTAGCGCAGCAAGTGGTGATTTGGGGAAGCTTGTATGAGATTTGCACACATTGCACTCAGATATTCAACTGTAAAGGCCCCTATTAACATATGCTTCAAATCAGGGCACCATAATCTGAAAATGGCTGTGAAAGAATAGTTGTTGTTTTTTACATAACATGCACAGAGCATTCATTTAGAGTTGTAAAGTTCTCCTCATTGCGCTCTGTCAAGTCTCTGCATAAATTATTGTGGTATTTTCAATTAATGCTAATGTAGTACTGCTCTGCACTGTCTTAATTGCAGGAAGCCATTATACTGTTGTGTTCACCACTAGGTTTGTGTTCACCTCACCATGCTGTCTCCCCTTGATGACCTTATTAGTGTATGCATCTATATGTGTATCTGTTTCACATTTTTCTACTTTTTCTACTTTTACAGCTATGTCTGAATTGTATAAATGGTCAAAAATACACAAAATATTTATGGATTATTATTCTTAATGTATCATATTATGTCTCAAAGTTTGAATGATGTATTTAGTTGATGACATTATTCACAAATTAAAATACAGATAATGCTGTTGCCTAGCATCTTTTCTTGAAAGAAATGTATTTTATAATGGCTAAATACCCCAAACGGCTGCTTGTATCCACTATTTCCAGGGATTTTGTCAACAGAAAACGCAACTTTTGACAAAAAAGTGGTCCAGTTTAACCACATTTGTAATTGTTGTTACATTGTAACCCTCTTATTACTGGCAATTGATAATGCAGAGTCAAAAACCCACATTTGTGCTGAATAACGGCAAGATACTGAAAAGTGAAAAGAGCTAGAAGTTGCGCTTTTCTATATTAATTCTAGAGCCAAAAATCGGAAATAACTCCAGATGACTTCTATATATTTTAACTCATAAGTTAAGAGACCACAAAGTTTCTCTTCAATATATTATTGAGTCTGTTTTGGATGTTAACTGACAAATTCTCCTGACATGTAAATTAAAGACTGTAGGAGCCATAATTAAATATATTGGGTGTATCGATCAAGGGGTTTACATTTTATTTGGTCGGTACGATGCTGTGACACAGGAGTCACAAGGATGGAAGCCATGACAATAAAAAGGGGCTGTCAGTCTGTCATTCAGTGGTTTTGACAGAGAGAGGGGGTGCTGGGTAGCCATAGTTTTTGTCGACCGCTACACTTAAGCACATCAAGTTTATTTTGCTTGCTGTATTGAATCATATTATGTTTAAAGAGTCTGACCCAAATCAACATCCAATCGTCGTACTCTGTAAACAGTAAAATGCTTTAAAAAACTGAGAAACGAATTCCACCTTTGTGCGTCATTTGAGCCCGTCGTACAAATAGACAGAATCCATCCCCGGCCTCAACAGCAACTGTGAAAGGTTGCTACAAAGAAATGTGTGTAGCTACTTAACCTTTAATGGTCAAAGAAAAGATTTAAAAGTGTAATAGAATGTAGCTGCAGCTTCTTTGCTCATGTTTCCTGTAACTCCTGTCCATAAACAAAACAAAAATTGGTGTGTAAAACAAGACTCTGTTTTATCTGTTAGTTTTTAGGGTTGGGGTTGGAGCTTTAAGTTAATATTCTTACATATAAAGTCAAAACCAGCGTAATCGAGTTTAAATCTTGTATTTACCCCAAATAGACCATCGTTAGATGACGCCAGGATAAGCTTGTCTCACTTAAAGTTCGTAATTAAAAAAAACGGTGTTGTCCAAAGTTTCGAAAAATAGTAACTTGCTGAGGCACTCCATTCATGCACAACACCGCGGAGTGAATGGTAGTAAGATCAGGCCTTTAAATCTTACAGTTTCAACTATATTAACTGTATGTTAGTTTGATTGATTTAGTAAGAAGACAAAAAAAGTTAGTGCACCTGTTCATGGACGCTGTCTGGACATATGCTTTTTAGGATATGTAATGTAATTAATGGAATTACTGGCTTACAAACATTGCATTTGCGATAGATTAAGAGCAATATGTCCTCTGCGCGGTAATTACTTACTTTTAACTTCCACTTTAGTGCAAAGTAACATTGCAGCTTATTTACATGCATAAAAAAGATTCACAGGGAAGCCCAGAAAGCCCAATGGGGACTCTGTAAGCCCATTTTTAGCTCATGCATTCAGACATCATGTATGCAGACACATGGAAAAGCAGATGAAAGCATTTATAAATAAACTTTGAACTTTTAGGGTGTACTACATCTGCTTTCTTGCGTCAAGGCATTCTGGAATATTTTCCGTTATGGTTGTGTTTGTGTGTCTCTCTTAAGTTTAAGGCAGGATACAGCTGAAGCAATCTTATCTCAGATCACACGTCAACGTGTGAAACCCCACTGCTGTGGAACTCCTCTCAATCCCGAAGCCACAGGGTTTCAGTTTGCGGTGGCAGCTGACTTCTTCTATGTCTCTAAAGGTAGTTAAATCCACTGGCGCCAAAGCTCGCTGCAGAAAGCTGCGGAGGCTGAGAGTTGAGGCGCAGTCAGAAATAGGCAGTGACTTCTCAGAAAAGGCTTTCGGTAGTTGCAGTATGACTGGAAGTCATGAGAAGCAGTTATCGGTGCACTGCTGCTCTATTTTGCTCATGTTGTATCCAGTAAAATGTAAAAACAGTAAACACTTATCAGAGAGAAAGTGTAGATTCAGCACTTTGAAGTCTGTTGGCTGCACCTGTGATGCTAACTGTAAATGTGTGTCAACATTCTCACGTTGTGGTTTGTTGTGTTTGGCTCACCTAACTGACAGAAAGAAAGTTAAACCACTCTTCAAAGCAACACACTGTCAAGATAAATTTGGTTCGTTCTATTTTCAGCCTTGGCTCTTTTAAGATTTGACACAATACTTGGAATAGGCTATAACCAGAACTGAGTTGATCGCATGAATGATTACTCCCAGTAAAATGAAGAAAAAAAACAGAGCAGATAGAGTCAACCAGAATTGGTTCTATCAAACAACAGCTATTACAACACCACACGCTAAACAGTCCCCATGAAACTCTTTTTTAAGCTAAATATATGTGTGAAACAAAAGGGTACATCCCTGATGGAAATCTCATGACCAGGGAAGCAATTACGAATATTTTCTTATTTTGTGCTGGTGGATTACAATCAGGTTGTAAGAATAGTTTCAAAATGGAAAAACAAGACACAGGAGAAAGAAACCTAAAGTAGTGTAGTAGTGTAAACTCTACACTGCTGCGAAAATAAAGAGTTCGAATGAACCAATCTGGTATTTAAAAATTGCTGTCTTTATGTCATTGATAGGTAGGAAGGATTGGATAACTGGATACATCTAGATTTCTGACCTTGTCCCAAACTCAAAATCATATCAGATTTAAATATGATTTAAGGTTTAGATGTGTTTAAAGTAACACATCAGTTGTCTTACACCGGGTTCTAGCAATCCAGCTTTCAACCCCTATAATACAATTTATAAAGGGAACAACAGGTGGTGAGTTATCCCTTATAGTATTTAAACAACAGTATAATTAAATGTTGTATTTACAGAATGTAGGACCCAAAGAAAACATGTTAATTGTGAATAAACTGGGACTGGGAGTGCACTGGGACCTGTTGAAATCACCCAACATTAACCATCATGGTTTTCTTGTCAAGTCAGAAGCAGGTCATTACAGACCGATAATAAAGAAGCTAATCCTTACTAGTATGACTTAGAATGACATCCAACTGCCATATTTTCAGATGACAGGATAGATGCATATTGGTATCGCTCATAAACTGCTGAAGGAGTAAGTGCATAACCCGTTTTAGGTTTAGGTTACTAAGCAGGTTTGTTAAAAGTGAAACCGCTTTAGAACAACTCCTTTTTTAATTCTTTCAGGATGGTCAGTGGGTGGCAGGGGACTTTCCTTAATATATATATTAAGGAAAGTATATATATATATATATATATATATAAAATCCACTTACTGGTCAAGTGTACGTGCATATTATCATAATAGGATTTACTATGTTTTCTCTGCTAATGGTTTTGTCTAAGTATCTGTATGTGTTTCGAGTTTGAGAACCAGTTTTTGCTTAATGTAACAAAATTAAGGTAATAAAAGTATAACGCACAGTGGCATCCACATATGTTGGCACCAATAGTAAAGATTTGTAAAACACAAAAATAGATCACCTTCAGTTGCAGTAGCATAATCTAACACCAAAAAAATCCTTCTCTAGGTAATTTTAACATGTACAAAAAAGCACGTTTTCCCAGTGTTGGGTGTTGAATTGTGTCATTATCTGGATATTCAACAGGACAAGAATTCAAAAATATAGCCAGATCAATACACAAAATGAACCTTTTTCCATGGTGATTTAAACCCCTGTACCTAAATACTACATGTTGGGTGAGCTGCAGAGAAGAGAGCATAGGAGAGAAACCAGGACTCTGGACACTCTGGAGGGATTGTGCAAAGGGACTGATCAAAGATCCTTCTCTCTGTTTGCACCAACCCTGTGAAATGTTGTAGGAGAAGACCAAGTGCTGTCCTATTTGCAGAAGGGGGTCGGCCAAAGTATTGCTCACAGGGTTTCAATAATTGCACCACCAGAGATAAAAACAAAACAAAACAAACTGAAAAGCCCTATTATTTCTTAATATGGGTTTTTCCTGACTGAATAAATGTGCTCAAACTCAAGTTTGGATTTTTCTTAATTTTGTAATATGAAATTGTGCTTTTGCTACTTATTTTAAGTTTTTTTTAAACATCTTTACCAGGGGGTGTTAGTTTATCTGGCAGACACTGTATTTAGGAGTTTCCACCACATAGTTCTTTAATGAGCTATCACTGATACTAATCTCTGCTAAGGAGTCACGCCTTGCCACAGGCCATGAGCCACTGAAGATAAGGGGTAAATAAAGGACGACAGCCAGGTGGAAGAAAAAGCCAAAAGACATAGCAAGTCCTTGGTAGTTAGAAAGAACAAAAGATTTCTGACTTGTCTGACAAGAATTTCTTCATATTGAGGAACAAGAAATTTGTATGAAGACAAATATTTTAAAAGAAATCGTATTACAGGTGTGCTAGTTTCAATATGAATGAGCCTATATGTTTAATTAGATTTTTACTCTTATCAACCCAAAACATCCTGGACCTTCTCACAGCTCATATGCCATGTTATTGCCATCAGATCTCTATTTTCTTATGTTTCTTCTCTTCTGCAAGTTTTTCATAATCCTCCAAATTCCAGTTTCAGTGGATCAAAAAGCATGAAAGTAAGAGATACTGCTTCAAAACGTGTGGTGCAGTTAGTACATGACTTGAAGGAGACTTCACATGAAACAGGTCTTTCTACTTTTCAGGCCTGTCACTACACTGTTGTATTCTGTCTACATCTTGAGAGATGAGATGCACAGAGCATGATGATTTTTTTTCAGTTTGTTTCTCTAAGAGAGAACAGAATGCATACAAACAGTATCATTCTATGCAATATGTATAAGCCAACATAAGAATCTCCATCAATTGGCTGTCGAAATTCAAAGATCAGCAAAGACTGTCCTCAGCTGCATCAGCGTTTCATACATGGAGAGGCTATATTTTATTGATGCAACTTGAGGCTTCCTCGCTTTTCCTAAATGACTCTCATATTGAGTTCTTTATTAAATAAAAGGCAGAAGAGCATGTTTCATTCAGTCTTATATAAATGGAATGATACACATGGAGACAAGCCGATGTTCTCATTTTGCTTTTTATTTATTTATTACCTAAAAAAAGAAAAAGTTCTATCACAAGTCACACTGAAATGTATTGCTTAAGAAAAAAAAAATATATTCATTTTTTTTTTTTTTTTTTACTTTTTTCCCCTCTTTTTTTGCATTTTTTTTTCGGAAACAATTTTTAAGTTTCCATAATAATCCACCAAAAGAAACAAAAAGAAAAGTTTGTTTTCAGACACGAGCGTGAGCTGCGGCGCGTGTCCCAACAACCTTCTCCCCCACCGATTTTTTGTTTGTTTGTTTTTCTTAAAAATGCACGAAGAAATACATAATTCACAGTTACCATTTTGGTTTCATAAATTAATACAGTCACACATGTGCTACACCGGTCTAGAGCTAGAACATTGTAAATTGTATTCTTGAAACCTGTTGTTTTCAATAGTTGGCTACAAGAAAGAACAGGCAACTTAAATGATCAGGATTTCTACCAACGTACGGTCTGTTATTTATCCTCTCTGTAATGCTTTTTGTCATCTTTTTTTTGTTTTGTTTCTTCTTTTTGAGTTTCACACAGAAGTGAGGCACACACAGAGTATATTTCATACATATACGGAAAAAAAATCAGAATAAATAAAATTTGGGAGGGGCTTTGGAGGTTCATTTGTCCTTTAATAATTGTCGTATCCATGGAAACAGGAAGTGCATGTAGTCTGGAGTCCTTACAGGACCTCTCTCATTCTGAGTCAGGACTGTTTCTTTCCATCTAAGTACTGCTCGGAGGGACATGAGGTTCAAATAACAGAGCAACAAACATGGGAACACAATAAAGAAATGGGACAAAGACCTTGTTTGAGGAACAACACTGAATTGTATTGGCTTCGCTCAAACAAGGTTTACCCCTCAAATCTATGACCGTCATGGCTGCGAATACTACAGTCACATATTAACCAATGAGAACGAGCTTCAATCGACACTGACACTGCAAGGGCAATTTTTAAGGCACAGAAGCCTTGACATAATAGAGACTCCACCAGCTAAAAGCACTAAACAACAAATGCCCAGTGTCCTCAGTGACAACAAAATGGTGCCTTGATGACAAGTCCAACGACGATATGCACAGAAATTTTTAAAAACAAACAAGAAAGAAAAAAAAAAATCCCCATCCCCATTGTCCTCAAGTGTCTCATTTTTTTAGTGAAAGGTAAGGCCACTTAAAAAAAAAGAAAACAAAAACTATGAGGTTTACCCAAAAATAGGTAATCTCTCACTGCAATCTCTCGGAGTGCAATAGTGGTGTAGGGTGGTCAGTCAGACAGACTGATGAACGATGCTTCTCTTGGGTAGATTTTGACAGAAAGTTCTTTTAAATCCACCAATCTGCTGGATCTCCGCGGACGTACGTCCACGTGAGTCTTTGTCTGGGTTCAGGCTGGGAGGAGGAGGCTTGGCTAAACAGTTTTTGTCGGCTGTCTGGGTAACAAAAGAAAAAAAAAACAGTCCTCGGGGTATTGAGAGAGAGAGAGGAAGAGAGTCATTTGCTCTTTGCTCATCATTGTCTTCATCGTCACACAACAGGAATGTTCGGTGCCGAGCCACAATACGAGTTTATCTTCATCTGTTTTGGTTTTGCAATGTCACTCTTTAGCAGGACATGTTTTTTTTAACAAACATTGAAATGCTAGGTTACAAAAACCTAACCAACAAAAGCAGCATCGTTTCAATTTTTTTTTTTTCAAATTCATGCATGTTGTTTACCTTCATTACCAAAGCACCACTTTGTATTGTCTCTTCCATCAATATATAAAAAAGGATCTTTGTAATTTCACACCTGTGCATGCAAAGAAAAGTCACTTTTACCCCCTTTAGCTTTGATTTCTTTTCTTTTGTGTCTTTTTCGTTTTAAGCTCCCATGTTTAGCAGCAAAACGTTGAAAGGCCTAACCTGATATGTCAATGGGTGTACTGGTCCAGGCACTAGAAAATGATGCCAGAAAAATGACGCCACTGCTCCTCCCTCTTTCAATCACAAGTAATAAAGGGCCTCAAACTTGAAACGAACTGTTTCAAACTACGCTTTCGCTGCGGCTGATCTACATGACGTTGGAATATTGAGGGGTTATTCAGGAGAAGACAACTAATCAATGGAATATTCTAAAAAAAGAAAAAAAAGAAGGAAAAAAAAAGCCAAACAAAGACACACCCTCATAAACATTTGTAAATCTTCACATTTATGTACACAAACTCCCTCGAACAAGTCAACTCAGGTCTCCAAGACATCAACTGGGCTGGATGATGGCCATCTTTCTGTATCGTGACTAAATAATTCCACAAATGGGCAAACAAATGGTTGAATGGATGCACATATTTGCTGACAAGTCAACAACTTGACCAAAAGCCACAGAGGTCTGCTGTTTTTAGAAAACAGCAGATAGGAAGAGAAACAAAAATAGAGTTTTCTATTATATATTTTTTAAGATTTTAAAATCCTCTAAAGCACTTTGTAATATTCATTAATTTTGTTCATTTATGAATCGTTCCTATCGATACCCTTTGTCACTGAGGTCAACATCAATACTTCAATAGTCATTTTCTTTTTCTTTTATTATTATTCTATTTCAGGCCCCACCTCCTCCTCCTTGCACATATTGACCAGCTGTTATAAATCAACATCATGTGCAAATAAACAAGTACTTTGAACTGTTATATGAAAACCTGAATGCTTTGTGAACAATGCTACATATTGTTTTTGTTTATAAAATATAATATGCTTAAAAGTAGAAAAAAGAAAAAAAAGGATTAACCACTTTTTAACAGTGGGAGAGAAAAAAAAACTCTGATTGATAAATTTTGAGAACAATAAGAATGCCCATCGGAATATTTCCAGTCTCTGGTGCTCCTGTTCTGTTTATAAGTCCAGTGTGGATCTCTTCATTTCTGCCGAGAGTGCACTTTAAAAAAAAAATCTGAAAATACCACCACCACTCAATAAATTCTGCTATGCTCAAGCGGAGGTGTGATCTCTGATATCACGCCTCCAAAATAAAAGTCTTCTACACTGTAAAGTCCAGTTGTTTTGCTTGTAAAGTCCAGGCATCACTCTGTAGTTCCTTTGCTATTGTTGCTGCTTTTCACAATATCAGCTGTGAAGGACAGGATGGGATTAATGTCTGCAGGGGGCCTTTTTTTCCCCCCATGTAGCAGATAACAGTAACTAGGACAACTTTTTGTTTCCCCTCAACTCCTGCAAATACACTCCCTTCATAATATATTTCCACATTAATCCCAAGAAACGCTTCACAAAAATCTATGAATCTTCACAAAGAGCGGGGTGGATAAGGTTCAGGCCATCACGAACTCGGACTTCAAGTCGGCCTTGACATCGGGCTTCCACACTGAGTCGTCAAAGTCCAGATCCAGGGAGCCCTCGCTGGACATGCTGCTGTTGCTGTTGCTACGCCCAGCCTTGCGGTTTGGCAGCCACTGATAGGGAGCTCGCTGGTCCCGCCTGGCCTTCCTGCGCAGACGCTTCTGCTGCATCAGCAGCTGCAGACGCTCCACCTTGCAGCGCGTTGCACGGTTCTCGGTCTGACGCATGCGGTCACCTGCGAAAAATAAAGGCCACATTAGTATTTCTGTTTGAGAAGCTGTATTATTTGGTGACTGGTAAAATAAACAGTAGGCTCATGAAGCATAAGGTCATATATATAGAGATATATAGAGCAATCCATTTGCCAGAGATTGGAATCAGACGTTGGTCTGACTGAAAAGTTGTTTTTTACCTTTTCACAAAAGCATCATTACTATGAGCTCCCACTATTATTGGTTTATAAACATATTAAAAAATGCACAGATCTGAATTTTCCTGGACAATACCAATTTTCGGTTTATAAATATCTAAAGATGCAATGATCAGGCTATTCCTAGCATATAACTTGGACTGTCTTTTAGGTCTGAGATGCTGATTCTAAATTTTCACAGTATAATGTTTTGTTCTAGGAGAAACACTTTTAAACTGATTGGAATGTTTGTATGATTGTATTGAGATGACTGTTCTTGTAAAGTGCCTTGAGATGTCTGTGAATTGGCGCTATATAAATAAACTGAATTGAAATTGAAATAAGAGAAAAGGTATGGTAATTTTTCCTTAACATGCTTCGATCATTCCCTGTGCCCTCCAAAACAAACAAACATAAAAACCACACACTCCATGGAGCTGATCTGACTGTTAAACCCCCACCACCACCCCACCCTGGGAGACTTTTCCAGACAAGAATCTCCTTGAGAGCCATCGAACAGAGGCAATAGAGGTAAAAACACATGAAAGAGCCAGCACATGCTCGTGGCTGCCTGTGATATTTGCAAACACAATTAAGTATGACATGCTTGTAGTGGGTGTGTGTGTGCTCCTAAGTGCATTTCTAGCTGTTGATGTGCCTATAGGAGACTCCAGTCTCCAGGGAGAGGTCTTACATTGGACTGGAAATGCTATCCCAACACTGGCCAAGTCGAGCCTAATTCCATTTATACGTATATTTGGAGAGCTTAGAAGGAAGGGAAGGCAACCGCATTCTATTAGCTAGCTCCATTAGTATCTGTCTCGGAATTAAATAATTAAATATTGGGCTAGGATGTCAATAAACCGAAGCACAGTGGCCATCTCTGCTGTGCACAAGAACCCACCGGAATCCGCATTGCACAAACACACACAGACACACATACACGATGTGTACAGTCATGCACGGCTATGGATTGCACACAAGCACTCTCTCAATGGTCCATACATGTACGCACGCACACATGGACGCAGCACCAACAGGCGCAGTAGCTTTTAACGTGGATCGATGGCAAATTAAAAAGACCTATTGATTAAACCTTAGCTCTAGTGCAGCCATCCATCTCCAGCCCCGGACAACGCTATTGGCTTTCAATAGAAAATGCAAGCGAATGGAAATTGTAAGCAATGTGTGTGTGTGAGAGAGAGAGAGAAAGAGAGTAAAATAGTTATTTTTTTCTTCTATTTATTTTTCCTTGTTATGACTGTAGTTTCCAAATCAGAGCTCACTGAATTGCCCCCCTTCCTCCAAACTTTGCACCATTTTCACCCCTAGCTCACCCCTCCCTCTCCTGGATCTTGGCCCATGTCTCCCCAGAGACAGCTAGGTAGGGCTGTGCGGAGAAGAGAAAAGAGGAGGCGCAGCAAGGAGGGGACGGAGGTTACGGAATTCCTCCCCCTGAGGCTGGGGGGGTATAGGGGGATAAAGAATTGAGGAAAAAGGTGGAGGGTAAAGGATCAGCCGTAGGTGTCAGTTTGCAGAATCGATAATGGCCTCCTTTGCTTCCCCCCCACTATCGCAATGAATTCCGGAATCTGTGTGGGCTTCATTTACCTCTGTTTTCTGCTCATCAGGTTGAGCAGTGCAAAGCCTTTTCCCCTTCTGGGACTATTCATTATGCTATGGCAGTGCATACACAAGTAAACTGCTGTGAAGCTTTTCGGAAAAAATAGAAAAGGTGGTAACAAGTAGAAAAAAGGTTAACAGTGAAAAGGCAACTTCACATCGCATTCATCCTACAGACAGATGACAGACTGATTTTTTTTTACTTCCTAGCCATACGTTTGGCCCTGGCACAAATGACATGTGCATCCAGATGCTGATTGCACTTTGGGTGAGAACAATGCGTCACCCCTAGGGAACAAGGCCAGTATATCAGAGGTGAGGGGTGAGGAAGGGAGTTGCCTGCATTGCATCCAATGTTCCTCTGCACCATATGACATCCACAAACGTTGCTGTGAGGCTTTGTTCTCCCCACTGGTCCTTCCTTTCCCTCCTTATTCTCTGCACACACTAGTCTGAGGAGAAACTGCCCTCTGGCTCAGTGGAAATTTGCCAGTACATAATGAAACAGCAGAAAGCCAATGTATGCCTATGGACTAAAATCAAGGTTCTCTGCCAATTTGCATCCCTTTACTTCAACAAGGTAGTCCCTTAGTCATGATCTTGGTTTCTAAAGGGGTACACCTTCTCTCATCTAGGCATTGCAAAAGGAAACACACATACACGTATAAAAAGGGTAGTTTGGTGGTGTAGCAGGAGGTCTTGGCCTTTGGCTTGGCAAGAGTTCTGGGAACGTGCTTGGAGCTTCACCAAACTTGTGTGAGCGTGTCTATGTGTGCGAGTGTGAGCGCGGCCATTAATGAGCGTCACTACCGGAGCCCTGGGCGGCTGGGCCGGACACAGCTGGCCGCAGGGATCTCCAGACTATGTTTATGACAGTAGGGCTATTATTAGGGCTGCATAGAAAAGAACAGACAAATCCACGTAGAACAGGCACACGCATGGATTGGCTCAGTCTGACTGTATAGGCTGGGGTTTGACCCATGCCCAAACACAACCTTGTGTGACACAGGAAAGACAAACAAGGAGGCAACAATGGTTCTGTTTTTAGAAATGCACTACCAGAATCAAAGAGAATACAGCTCAAGGGCACGCAGAGGAAGGAAATGCCAGTCTGCCAGTCTCCTTCCCTCCCTTATCTTAACACCTGCCACACCAAAACCTCCCAAGCAGTACACCCCCCCCCCCTCCTCCAAAATGATCCTACCCCATCTCTTTGATGCAGGTATTGTAAATATGCCAGGCATTGCAGACAAAAACAAGAAAAAACAGTCAGAGAGCAAAGAGGTGATCTATGAATAATCGATGCATCAGTCAGTTTCCTTTGCCTTTGAGCCCAGCCCAGCAACATAGCTAGGACTGAGAAAGGGAGCACTCGGGGGGAGGGGGGAGGTCAGAGGGAGGATAGATGGGCAGGGGGGATTTTAGAGTAGGTGGACAGAGGAGTAAGCAGACAGAGGATGGAGAATGAGGGAAGAATAAAAAAACGGAGGAGGGCTGCACTGTACAGGATGCAGAGGGAGATTAAAGGAGCTTCTCCTTCTATTGATTGTGTAAAGATTGGCCTTCATTTGCAGTTGTCTTATTGCTGTTGTTTGTTGGTTTGTCTCAATAGATCTTGTGATCTTGCACAGAGAACATTGTGTTTGCTGAGCATCCAGAAAACCAGAGGGGGGAGGGTGGGATGGGTGGATGACTGAGGGAAAAAAAACAAGGACAGGAAAGGAGAGGAGAGGAAGGGAGAATCACACTGCTTTGGTTTAAATCTAACGTTACTGACCGCACTCTGTCTCCATTGTAGGCGTAAGTAAAATTAAATAAGCAATTTGTGAATTAAACTTGTCGAAAAAAAGATCAATAGGTGATGATCTTATCTCATTTTTAGAGTATTATTGTAAGGAGAAAAACAAAAATGGACCAAAAAAACAATTGTTGATCGGAATTGACAGATTTTCAGATTGGTCATCTTTAACCGGCTGTGAACATACCAAGTATAAGTGCTACCAGGTAATGCTAGCTGGACATGCTAATCACCAAAGATGAATCCATAATAAGTTTATATTAGCTTCAATATATTAGTAAATCCCTATTTTAAAGCAACCACTTCTGTACATGCACGGTGCAACATTGCTTCTATTTTGAATATAAATAATTAATGACTGCCAGTGGCAGGAAGGATAGCGAACAAGTATTTTGTACAATGTTCTTGAAGTTTCAAATACAGTTGAGATCTGCCAAAATCTGTATCAGTAGAATCAGCTAATATCAGTATCAGCTAATTTTACCCGAATTTCACGGTATGCACGTGTTTTCACTTCACCGAGCCGGCTCGACAGGGCCGTTTCCGAGGCCATTTCAGGAAGCAACCAAGTACCAGTCTTGGGTTATGTGCATTAGAAATGGCCCGGTAAAGTAGCTGGGCAGTAGCTGTGGTTGAGTCAAGCTGATTGGTTGCAACTCGGTGGGAAATGAGCAGACGTTGCCAAACAATCAGCTTTTTAAAATAATAGACAATAAGAGAAACACAGCAACAATCCCTGCTTCTTCCATGTAGGTCTCTTGTCATTCTCTGCTGCTGTGGGCACCTTTTGGTGCTGATCAGTGATGCCAATCACTGCAGAAATGGTAGTGATATGCTGACATCTTAGGAAATTCTTTAAAGGGCTAATTTTGTATGGAGACACTACAGCTGAGAGGAGTGGGTCAACAGATTTACCCCGATAGTGGAAAGTCTAGTAAAATTACCCAGAAGTTCCGATAGAGGAAACACGCCTAGTAAGTCAAAGTTTCATAAAAAGCAGATATCAGAAATATGCCCTAACAGTTTCACAATCCCAAATGGAACTAAAGACTCCCCAGTTTCACTCAGTAAAAGACAGAAAATGACACTACCGAGATACATACCGAAGCATCCAATCAAAGCAGAGCTATTATGAGCGTCCTGACAGCCAGTGAAAGGGCACTGACGGCCCTGCAGGGACACAAGCTCTTCAATGACTTTTAGATTTCATTTGCATTCCCTCCTTCTTCTCCTCTCCTTCCCGACTATGAAAGGGCACCTGATGTGCTTGGCTGGCTTTCCTGGATACCTCTGTGGTTGCGTAGAGTCACTGAGGGCATTCAGTGAGTTTTAGTGCCGCATGTGCATCCCAGCGAATATTGGCTGGTGAGGAGAGAGGAGTTAAGTCTGCTGGCAGAATGAGTACCATGCTGGTCGGGGTTTAAGTAAAGGACTCAATAAGGTTAAGGGCAAAGGATATTTCTCTGTGTGTGCCTCTTTCAGAGTCACTTCTCCTTTTCCCTTCCCTTGCCTGTCTCAGCCTGCACGAAGCTAACATGACCTGACAAATCAAAAGGAGACATGGGCAAGTTAAAGGATGTGGAAGACACACATAAGGGGGAGGGAGTTTGAAGAGCTTTTGGAGCCAATTTGCCCCTGTTATGCCCGGTCTTTGTGTGTTCGGTTTGAACTAAGGCAGCTGTGGGGCTAAAAGGTACCCCTATAATCCCATAGGCCTCCCCCTCTATGCCCCACAATGGTCCAGCATGGTGTGCTCTACATACATCCCCCACACAACACGATAACCTGGGCAGGGGGTGTTCGACCCTGAAGGCTGCAGGGCGGATGGTGGGGTCGGTCCATGCTACATAGCTAAGGAATTTAGCTAACAATCAGTCTGCTAGACCATGCTAATGCCCCCTGTTCAAACCCAACATGACTCCTATGTTGACAAATCCTCACAGCTCAGCAGTTTTACATTGCGAGAGCGGAAAAGCTAGCTAGCTGTAAAAGCCCTGGGACTAACTGCATGTTTTCTGATTTTTTTTCTACTCATGAACTTGCAGCAGAAAGGGTAAAGACTCAAGAGACAGCCGAGCTAGGTGACATTTTCGAGAGGCAGTCTCAACCTCAGTTTGACTATGTGCTCATACTCAGGCAGATGAGAAGTGCACTTTTTCTTTAACTGGAGCTGAATGAATGAAGGTTCCTGTGAAGCATAGTTAAGCTGCAGTGTTAAGTCCAGTAAGTCGTCCATCGGTTGTCGAGTGATAAGACTGCCTTACAGAGCTAAGTCATTGGGTTTCTTGGACACTGTGTATAGTATTTTATGACGCTATGAATAGAAAACAAAGAAGAACATGGTGTCTGTCATTGTCTCACTATGATTTATAATACTCAGCAAGTCTAAAGAAGGCAGAAAATTGAGAAAAAAAACAAAATACAGGCTTTTCTTTCACACTTGGCCCACTAGTTAAAACTGAACATTTGATACGATTATAGACAGGATATAAGCACCCATAGGATGAATGGCTTGGTACTGTGGCTTCAACAATCCCTGTCTGCCATGGCCTCCCTCCTCCTCTCACTGCTGCTGAGCTCACAAAGAAAATGCTTCTCAGGGCTGCATTTTGGAATAAATCTATTTTTAAAGACCAAACTAACACAGACAATGTATTGATGTACAACACAGACGTGGAAAGAGACGGGGGCGAACATGAGACGGACAGAGAGATGGATTCAACAGACGGGGCTGTTTTTGGACAGCTAATGGGGAGAGGGGGCAGTGGCGTGGGTGGTTGAGTGCAGATGAAGTGAGATAGCTAGAATAGGAAGGGGGGTAGTATGGAAAAGTGGGGCAATGAAAGAATGGTGTTTCCTAAGATAGGAAAATAAGTCTGTGTTATTCCAACTGTTCAGTGAACACTTGTGAGTGCACTTAGGGTGTTGCAGTGGAATAATGAACAATCCCAATGATGCCCTGTTCAGTCTTTACACTCTGAAAGACTGTATACTGCTTTCAACCAGGGAACACACAACATGGGACAAAGCCAGAATACAACAATGAAATGTGTATGTGTTTCTCTTTTTGGTCAAAAGAAAAATATTAAACACTAATCACATTCTTGTAGGAGCCTCGCAAAGAGGACTTTTCCACAATATGTGGTCAGTGTCCACAAACTTTACCAGTGTTTCACCAGAGAGTGGTTCGATTTCCTCAGCAGAAGATAAGGATGCACCAGAAGACAATGCTATTTTTCTCCACACAGTGGGTCTAACCTCACCACATTGCCTGAATTATATCAGTTCTGGACATCTGTCAGACACTCAAAATCCAGAGTAGCTGCTCAGAAAAGAAGGTTTTAAAACATTCAAGCCCTGTACCAGAACTACATCATGTGAACTCCAACACCTGTCCTGGCCCAGCCCTCTAGAACCTGCCACGGTTTGTCTGGCCCATGCATGTCCCAGCTGCAGCTCTTCTTTAGGACACAGGTTAAGTAACCCAAAGCCTAATCTAATCTAAACATAGGCCAGCCCAGGCTTGAAGAGGTAAATCTATCTCCTTGACGCACAAAAACAAAGTCAACTCCACAGACTGACGAGTGAAGCCTGACTGAACAGGCCTGGAGAAGCTTGGATTGCATTACTAAGGAGACCCCTGTTTCCTTTATTCGCTTCCTCTTTTCATCTGCCTAAAAACCCAAGAGACATTTATGCTTGAGTGTTTTTGTTCTTTAGTCTAAATTTTCAGTTCGAGCATTGTCAGTATTTTAAAGATAAAAATAAGCACTTGAAGACAGCGTTGTAAAATCATCCCAACAGAACTGAGCTACCCATGTTGCGTTATGAGAACAGAAACAGAAAGATAGAGATGACAATGGATTCTTCATTGGATTGCGAAACAAGAACAGAGCTTTGCAAAAATGAGTGGCTGTATTGTCATTTAACACAAATGTGCACAGACACACACTCCCCCAAAGCGGTGCCAAATGCAAGAACATCTGCTTCATGAGGCCATTAGGGTGTCAAGGGACAAAAAAAAGACTCAATGTAAGTGTGTGTGTGTGTGTGTGTGTGGGGGGGGGTTCTGTTTGTGTTTTTGACATGCTTAGATGAAAAGGTGTGTGGAGAGGGTTCACTCACCAGGGGGTTTGCACATGCGAATCTGGCTCTGGCACTGCACTAGTGGATGAAGAGTTGGAGGAGGGCTGCCAGCAGGCACAGAGGTAGCTTTGGCAGAGAGGCCCGTCACCCCAGCAACTGGGGGCGAAGGAGGGGGTGAGGGAGATGGGGAGGTGGGCGAGCCACACTGAGTCTGGTAACGGAGCTGGGTGAGGGAGGGGGGCATGCCCTGGTAGTGCCGAGTGGCACTCAGGAGGTCATTGAGGATCTGCAGAATGGTACCGATATCACGTCTTGGACGCCCATTGCTGTCTTGGCAGTTAGGGTGCAAAGTGCCTAAGAGAGGGAGCAAAATAGAGCAAAGTTTTACAAAATATTGCAATATAACTTGTTTGAATAAATTTTGTGCACGCGGTAAGCAAGTTGGTCAGCGTTGGGTTCAATGTCTGTTTACCTGAAAAAGTCCCTGAGAAAACTCCGGGAGCGTGGTTGACAAAGCTCTCAATGATGGCTCCAGGTTTTCGTGAGCGTGCTGAAGGACTAGAGCCACTGCTAGGGCTGTTGGTGCTGCAGTTAGCCTGGAGCAAAAAAAAAAAGTAAGCATGAGTGTTTGTTAAGTACACTTCATCACACAAGCAAATGTTCATATATGGAGGTTGTGAAAACGTAAAAAAAAACATTTATAAATATACATTAAGCAAAACGGAGTTTTCCATTCCATACGCCAAATGATTCAGAGTATCAGGTTACTTTAAACTCTGATTGAAAAATCTTGGCCTTTTTTAAGAAATTTGAGTGAAGCTAAAACGCTAGTTTTATTCAAGAGAATGTATCTTGTAGCCTGATAAGGAACAACAATTTTCTTTTCTCTATGTGAAATAGATTTACGTTATTTAAGGGGGGTGGGTCTTACCTCAGGGCACAGAACCGGGGCTACATGGCTGACCTGGCTGACCTGGCCAATGTCGTGGCTGGGTTGACTAGAGGAAGGCTGGTGGTGGTAGTGGTGATGGTGGTGATGATGATGGTGAGGATGATGGGATGGAGAGCGGAAAAGTCCCCCAGGGATGTGGGATGGGCGGGGGGAGTGTGGTGGCGGGGTAGGTGGGCTACAGTGATTGGAGGAGGGCGACTGGTGGTACATAGGAGGGAGTGGCTGGTGGTGCGTGGTAGGCAACGGGAAGGAAGGTGAGCCTGTTGAAGGGGAGGAGGAAGGGACAAGATGGGGCTGGGACAAATGGGGGCT
This sequence comes from Valencia hispanica, assembly GCA_963556495.2. Taxonomy (NCBI): domain Eukaryota; kingdom Metazoa; phylum Chordata; class Actinopteri; order Cyprinodontiformes; family Valenciidae; genus Valencia; species Valencia hispanica. Next base: position 19,714,334 of record OY747705.1, read on the forward strand.
GGGGTGACTGTGTGGTTGCTGGGGGGGATGGTGGTGGGGGGAGAGCGGGTGAATGTGGGGAACTCTGGGCTGCTGCCCTGTGGGCTGTCCTGTGGCGGCCTCTGCGTTTCCCCGGGTGATGAGGTGCCGGTGCTGGAGCTGGGGACCCCCGGACTGCTGCGCTGCCAACTGGAGTTGAACAAACATCATGTGGTCCCCTACACGCAGTGCCAGGGTAAGTGGGGAACGGCCGGACAGGAAGTCACTGACCTGTACACACATAAACAAAAAACAAAACCCTTTGATTCATGTTTCTACTTCATTAGACCTAGAAATGTGTTTTTCCCCAGTGATGCCCAGATTGAATTGCATTCCTTCATGCTAAATGAATATTCTTGCCATAGATAGCATTTGAGTTCTCTTCTCATAGAGACACAGACATACCACATTTAGACCACCATCCAATCATTCACAGTCCTGCAACAGTGGACTATTTACTTCTGGATAAGGAGACCTATTGGAAAGCACACCAACACACAGACTCCACTCTTTGCTCCCCTCCAACTGCCTCTGGGTCCACTCTTAGTCAGCAGTGTCATTCAGCTCAAAGACAAAGGCCACCCTTCTTTCTGGCTCGTCGCCTGAAAAATCTGTCCCACGTTCAGGAAATACACCCCGCCTGCCTCTCGAGCACAGAATAGTCAATTGTCTGCAGATCTGCAGCGGATCTGGAAGCGCTGCCCATTTTTGGAACTCTGGCAACGACTAACAAGGGCCAAGTGTCAAGGTCTTTACTGACCCACCCATGGCCCGGATAGATGCAAGCAACAACACACAGGGTAGCTGAGTTGTCGGGACTTGGCTTGGAAGCTTCATGCTAAATACCAAACATTGTGTGCTGAAACAGGCTTCTGAATTCCAAATCTTTTCAACAGAGAGTCACCCAGGGGTCAGAAAGGTTTCTTTGGTCTTGAAGATCCAGCAGTGATGACATATGAAGCTGTTCCCAAACTAAGGTAAACAGAAACCAGCCATACTGGCAAATACTAAGTGACACGTTTATCCAAAAATATTTCAACAGCCCCTGCTGCCTGTGTGCGTTTAGTCCCAAGAGGGAAAAGGAGGGAGAAACAACAATCTACATAAGGGCAGAAAAGAGCATAGATTTTGGCAGGAGATGGAGGGAATGAAGGGCTATTTTTTCTTGCTTGCCCTACATACTATGTAAATCTATAAACTTTGCTTGTAAGATGTTAACCAACAGTTAACCCCGAAAATCACCAGCCTGTCTTTAAAAATAACTCTCCATTTTCTTGTGCTTATTTATTTATCTATCAATCGCCACTCAAGTATTGCCAGGGTGACCTTTAGACATTGGTATTGACATGGTGAGGGAAAAAAGCAGATGGAAAAAAAGATGACAGGAAGGTAAAAGGTCTAAGCGAGTTGGGATGATCTGATGGCTGAAGTTCACTATGTAAATGTTCAATGGCAAAAGAAAATTATCATACATGAGGTCCCAGAAAGAACAGAAGGTAGCTTTCCTTTTTTCTGAATGTGAACTCAGCCGCTGATGGATTGTAGATACAGTCCACACCCGCCATGATTACCGCGGCATGGTAAGGCAACAAACTCAGCAGGCGTAAGGTGTGGTGTGAAGTGAGGAGGAGGAGGGCAGGGTGGGACAGGGTATTGCATGAGGAAACTCTACATACAAAAGGTTGCCTGACAGAAAGAAGGCGTGTATATGTAAGCGAACATATATAAGGGGGGAGGCAGAATCCAAAGGTCGGTAGGGGGATGGGGAAAGAAAAGAGAACAGGCCCGACTAAGTCAGTGACTGACAGCTGTCAGGAGAATGAGTCGACAGTCAGCCAATACTAAGTCAAAAACCCCAAGGGAGACCACAAAACAAGCACACGGAAAAAGCCAGAGGGGGGTTGGGGCTAGGGCTAATAAGTGAGTGTCTGTCTCTGGTTCTGATTACACATCTCATTCAACACTGGCCTACAATATTCATATTAATTCCAAACTCAAACTGAGATTCTTCACTGAGAAATCAGAAAAATTAACAACTGTTACTATAAAAACATTAACAAAACTCAATGATAATGCAGGAGGCAATGATTCTAACGATCTTTGGTTACATCTACATCTGGTAGGTGGGTGTGCATCAGGCAAAAGGGAGAGCATTTTGACCATCTCTTCCCTGAAAGGATCATCTGAGGGTTCCAACATCTTTATCGTCACAATATTCTACACTTTTCCAGGCTCCCATTTCAAGAGTTTGCAATGACTTTTATCTAATAATATATGTACATTAATACAAAGCTTGACTATGAGTTTATGGCAGATTTCTAAAGTGGTAAAGCTTCAAATACAGATGTGGAATGATGGATGTATAGATGTGACATTTATATAACGAGATTCTGGAAACACAAATATTCTTCTAAGCTCCCCCCAGAATTAATCTGGTCCTGAAAATGCTTGAATCCAATTCCAACCTTTTCGAGGCTGTTTGGAACACTGTTAGGTGCCAAGACTAAACAGGGTATTTGCTTACCACTTTGTTTTTCTTTGTGAGTGTGTGCAAGCAAAGGCAAAAAAAAGAAAGTGACAAAAAGACATGACAGTGAGTGACAGCAGGAGAAACAAAGAGGAGGCTTGATTACCCTTATAATAACTAGTGTGGATTATTCAAAACCACCAAGATGAAAATCATGTACTCCCACTGAGCTCACAACACCACATGGCAGGCTTCGAATTAGCCTCCAAGAGAGGCAAGCTTTCTTCCTCACACCTCGTTAGTTTTTTCCTTCTTCTCCTTCTTTTCCCTCCTCCATTCGATTTTTGACACTCACAAGTCTCAGCCATTGAGTCATGAAGTCAATTTAGAAGTTGCTTGCACAGCCCGTGTTAGATCTCACATACATGAGAGCTAAAAAAGTGTGTAACACTACATGTGACTCATTTGGGGTCTCCGTAGATACACATGCCACCCACCACAACCTCGGCTTCAGGCAAGCAACTAAAAGGCCACAAACCCACATAAACATCCACGTCTCATTAGAAGCGAAAATGACAGGGAACATATCGACAATTATCTGATTGGCAGCTCATATCTCTGCGGTCATCTTTCACATTACCCCAGAAGATAAACACAAAGAGCCGCATTGAAACCTTCAGGTGTGAAATTCCTCTCCTCAAAACATGCTGTTTTCCCAACAATTCTTAAACCCCCAGAAAAGAAAATATAAGAGAAGGGCAAATGGTCTGTATAGCTCTGAGCTGTGGAGTGGAACACCTGAAATAGTTCTTATCTCTTAAGGGATGGGAGGAGGCGGAGGATGTTACAGTGCTGCCTGCCTGCCAGAGGCTAGATTGGCAAGCGATCGTGTAACAACAAGCCTTTTCCAGACGGACAGAGACTAAGAGAGAAACAAGAGGAGGAAATGTGTTGGAGAGTATGTCTATATATCTGTGTGAGAGAAAGATGGTAAATGGGAGGGAGTGGGGCTCTCTGGCGCTGGAGAGTTGGCTAGTAAAGGATTCCCAGTGGTCTCGGCTAGCAGCTCAGCTCCAGTCCAAACATGCCTGTCTGCTCTCGAGAGCCCAGCCAAGACAGCTAATGTAGCTGGCCACCGTTGATGTCAGGATCAACACTAGATAGGGTTTCTAGACATTAAAGGCAAACAAAAGAGAGTTTCGTAGCTGGATTTTCAGACTCTAACCATTCACCACCTTTCTTTTGGGCTCAATGTTTGCATTTGTTATGAAAGGTAAAAGGGTTTTTGGTCTATGAGCTATTATTTACGACTGAGGATATGGAGCCATTTACTGTAGCACCTTTCGTGTGTACCACCATGTATTAATTAATATCCACCAGGGGAAGGTGTTGTAGCCGATTTCCAATCTAGTAAATCTCTGTACTTCACTCTGTGTTCTTTAAGGAAATGTGGTTTTATGACTAAATAAATACAGGACCTCAATTTGAGTTGTTTTGATTTGATCTGGGGTTCTGATCGGTCATATATCATTAGAGTCAACTGGCAGTAATGGTAATCAGAACAAAAATAAACGGAAATAGTGTAGTATGAAGTTTACAGAAGTCATTTTACCCATCTATGACTGTTTACCTCTACTAATTAGGAAACAACATGGCTACAAACAAAAATAAACTGCAATGTAAAAGTTTGAAAACATAGCTATGAGATGAGCTACATGTTTACAGGTAATAACTGGAGGCAAGAAGTGCCACAATGTCTCAATGTGTACCGTTGGTTTAAATGGAGGTATGAATTGGCAAAGCACTAAAGTGACTTGGAGCCACCACAAAACAAGGAAGGTGGAGGGCCTCTCTGAGACAAAGAAGTCTGTCATTGTGTTCAAAAAGCTGCAGCCACAGAGGTGGTATGCAAAGAAATAAGGACCTGACCCCAGAGCCAGCCCCTTCAATTGCTCGGTTTTCGTCGTTGCCGACCAGGAGGTGGTATTTTGTTTAACAGGAGGCTTCGGTTGCCATGCAGTGAAGGGGAAGAATATGATAAGGGGCAGCTTGGAGCGATGAGTGGTGGAGACAAGATGGAGGAGAGGGAGAGAAGGAGAAAAGATGGTATGAGGGACAGAGGGAACCAGGATGGTGAAGAGGGGGATGGAGGATGCGGGCAATGGGGGTAGGGTGTCAGAGTGGTAGAGGGTGATGAAATATTCAGCGAGAGTGTGCCTCTGGCTCCCACCCCCTTTTTTTTCCCTTTCGACATCTCTGCCTGACAGTTTTATTTATTGGGGTCCCTGTGGTTCAAGGAACTCATTTGCAGTCGTTCTTCCTTTGCACACTAAGCGAAGTAAGGCAGAGAGATAAGGACTGAGGGAGGAAAAGAGAGGCTGAGAGTCTAAAAGAGGCTGGGAGGGAGGTGGTGGGGGATGGAGTGTGCTGGCAGCTCTGAGCTGACATTCATGAACAACTGAGCAGCTTTGTGTCAGAGAAAAGAGGATAGAGGATTGGGAGGCGGGACAGGAGGGGGTTGGAGGGAGGGCAGTTACAAGAGAAGGAAGCCGACTTCTCCAGCCATATTTCAGTTCCAATGCAGCTGCTCACCCGTCGAACGGCTAGGTGAAAGGTACGCTTCAAAAAGCTGCCTATTAACCAACCGATCGACCCAGATGTTTTGATCGCACCAGGACACTATTGATAGTGTCTGAGTAGACACACACAAGCCAAAGATGCAATAACAGGCTCTCCAAAAAGATGAGAAAAAAAAAAATCAATGAGTTGCACTATTCTTTAAATCCTAAAGGTAGCCGTGAGGGGGGCTCCTGAAAGGGCCTATTAGAAAGATAGCCCTTCGTAATATCGTCTGATAAGAAACAGACAGTGACGGGAGCAATAAGCGAGGACTAGCTGGCTTTCACAGAATGTGATCAGCTGGATCAAAAGAGTTCAAAACAATCAAGTTCATGCAAATAGTGCAACAATTCACCAGCAACAGTAAAGAGATTCTAATGCATTACAAATTCCTCTGCACCTTAAAGTTGGGTGTATTATCTCTCGTTTCCACTGAACGCTCCGGTTCGCCGTTTCCATTGTAAAAGCGGCCTATACAGTAGGTCCGTACCAGTCCATTAATGCACTTCAGATGTAGGTCCACAAGTAAATGGTCCGATACATCACCCCCACGACTACTTTACACACCGGTCGTATGTTCCGCATGGAGACTTTTATTACACACAGCGGTCGTATTTGTGTAAAGAAAAAAACAAAAAGCAAGAAAGATAACCATGAGCTGTGAATGAACCCCATTGTTGTTTCTTCTTCCTCTTCGTCTGTGTTTTTCGCACGTCATTTTAAATTAAAAAAAGAGATTCTTCGTTCTTCTTTGCTTCTCTTCCTATCAAAATACTTTTAAATCTAATTTATCTATACTTATCAGGACCACAGGGTTTAGCAAAAACCATATGACAGCAATTACTGTACTGAGGATGTGGACACGGGTAACAACATAACTGCAAATGAAGGTAAGACGAAAAGGTATCAGAGAAAAAGTGAATGGAGGAGGAGGTACAAGAGTCACAAAAGCCGTGCAGAAACAGCTGTGATGCGCGAGTGAAGAATGTTGATGTCCTTCCAAAAACGTTCTGTTACCTCCTCTTTGTGATAACCTGGGTCCCCTTGACCTCTGCCTGTCTGTCTCAGCTCGGAGCTTAAGATAAGAGTGGTGGCTATCAGACCTGATGTTCCTGACCCCCATCCTCCCACACAGTAGCCACACTAGTCACGATGTCTGCTACTCGAATCACAAAAGCACAGTCACAGAGGAATGGGAAAGAATGACAGTCACGACTCCAACATAGACAAATAAGACTCCCCTGGCCGCTCAACGAGGGAACACACAAAGATAAAGACATTAAAAATGGATGTTGGCACATGCGTACGCCCACATAAGCCCAGTGCGACCAGATGCGTGTGCACAATAGGACAATGAAATCCGCAGCAAAATCCACCTCTCTCTTGATTGCCCCACAACACACCTTGATTCCCTAAGCCCATTCCAACATCTCCCTTCCACTGTGTGTTTAAGCAACACAAAGGGGATTACACAGGTGCAAAAATACTGTGTGATCAGCTTATTAATGCAGTTTTCAAGGCCGGGATTTACATGAGCAGGGACTGAATGGGCCTTCAGATCAGCATTGTCTTTTCATCCGTACACAATTTGATTTAGACATTCAGTAACAAATTAATTTCTGTAGCTTTCATTGATAGAACAAAGAAGGCAAATTATCATTGTAAAGAGCAAAGACTCCCTCTCTTAAGCTGCATGCATGGAAAAGGCTTTTTTTTAACTTCAGTCGCAACAAAAGGACACAGGGATCTTGTCACACCAGCTGTTGGACTCACTTGGTCATTTCTAAATTTGTTTGAACTCAGAAATCCTTGATACAATTACCCTCCAATGATTTCCAGTAGTGCCAATAGGGTTGATTAACTAGCATGTAGATAAGGTGGTGCACAGGTAGCAAGACTGGAAAGAGAAACATATCGACCAACTGCATTGAGCTAGTTTACACACAGCCAGGAAACAAGACCGGTCAGTCACAGGTACACAGACCTTTCTGTGTTTGATGGCCTGAGTTGCTCAAAGGCATACATAGTCATCTTATCAACTATCCCCAAGTCACCAGGGTTTACCATACATAAACACAGCTGGATGTGTTACCGAATCCCTTGTTGAGGCCTCTCCCCTTCCGTCTCCTCTCCACCTGTCACATTGACTCTGGCGCTCCCTCAGAGAGGCACAGCACAGGAAATTAGGTAAGGGTGACTCAGAGGTGACTGCAGACAGATTGTTAGCTCCTTTTCAGTTTGCATCTGTCTGCTTGTGGGGACAATTGCAAAGCTGAGTTTCATCTGTGGTTGCTTGAGACAAAGACAGGGGGGTCATAAGGACAAGAGGTGCCTGTCGGTGGGCACGACGAAGGAAAAGTAGAGCAGATATGTAAGTGTATTCCACTGGGACATATGGAATGGCAGCACACAGCGTCCTCCCACAGCAATCTGTATATGTGTTCAAGACTAAATTTGTCAATTTGCAGCCAGCTGAGCATCGCTCCGGCAGGGGAGGGCATTGATTTTGAAAACGGGATGCACCACTCTTACTTGACTCGACTGTAGCAGCCAATGCATGCATGCAATACAAGCAAGGATTGTGGGGTTACAGCTCAGCTTAAAGAGAGACTCGAGCATTGCTGCTTTGTGAGCTGGGCAGTTTGGGGCTGATGCTTTAAGACAGGAACAAATAGATGACTAAATGGGGGGAAGTGCATTTGAAGGGGGATGGTGAGGGTGATGGCTGCCCGCCTGGTTGGCTTTTATTCCAGCATCAACAAGCATCAATGAGCAAATAGTCCCTGTGTGCTTAAAAACCAATACAATCTCTTTCTTTTTCTGTCAACTGCAATGATCAACAAAAGAGAAAATTATGTCACTGTCTGAATTCCCTTCGTATTACTTGACTGGCTGTCATACAAGTATACATTTGCATTATTATATGGTTCAGGTTTTATTAGAAAGATCAGAAATCCTCCTAAATACATCCTTTCAGTTCAAATCTGTGAGTATCTGGGAGTGTTAATATAAGCTGTACACACAACGTCTCCTTAACAGACAGATGGGGGAAGAAAGTATTGCAGGCGAGCGCATTTTGATGGGCTGTCAGGAGTCAGTGCCTTAATACAGCTTAGATGTCATGAAAAAAAGTCCCTGGTGAATGCCAGACGAGGAATTAAGGCAGCTGAAGAAGCCAGCCATCATGGCCAAACAGAGGCAGCTACAGCCAAACTTGCAAACCGCAGCACATTTAAATTATAGAGCCCTGAGAGAGCTGTTGACCAGGAACAAGAGAGGGAGAAGGAGAAAATGGGGGACGCTGGGGAGAAAAACGTAATTTCGATAATTACCAGATCTCGATTTCCATGTAACATTTTCCCTATAACTTGACACACACACACACATTCCTCAGACAAATCAGCGTGTTCTAGCAAGCTGCTTTCCTAGCTAGATAGCAGCTAGCCAGGGACATCTAATCCAGATGAATGAGAACACATGAGGTGATCCACTCAGCCCCGTCTTCCATGAATGCACACTTCCTGGAAAAACACTCAATCCTGAAACGAGACCTCACTTAACCAGAGAGACATTTAGAAAGATAAGTGCTTGAATGAGGGGGTCCAGCGGTTTATACCCACTTCATCTGCAACTACCAAAAACCACCCTGAATCACCCGGAGGCTATTTTTGGGTGTTTAGGGGTATCAGTTACCGTGTCACACTTTTAAAAAGCTAAGTGCATTGATTGATTTTTGATAGCCCCTCTGAGTTAGAGGGGAGAGAGGAAATGAGGAAGAGCTTTTGTACTCCTACTGTATTTCCTAATCTTACCCAAGATCACTAATCTCCCCACAATCTATATCATTCCATTTTGCTGCATGAATTATAAATTCAATTAATTTCTCTGGACATAAACACACAAAAGCCGCATTCAGCTTCTTTTTTTTTATTTTTACTTTTCCCTCATTAATATGATTCATACTCTGCCCTTTATTCTCACAGTCCCCTTATACAGGATGACAATCAGCATATGAATGGGGAAGTATGTAAACGGTTAGCAATTCTTGAGAAAAAGTGCATCTGACTCATAACGAATCTTAGTGAAACAAGGTTATGGGGCCCTAGACAGACATAAGACGAGAGGCAGAGTGAGAAATTCGCTAATCCGGGTTGGCGGTTAAATTATCTGCTTCTGGTAATAAAAAAAAAATTAAAAAATGACAGTCACTTTTGGCTGCCCAGCAATGGCGTACCACATGATGGGCAAGGCTTGCTTCCAGCCCACTAACACTGTGAGGTAACATGTCCACACACCTACACACATGCAGTCAACTGCTGTCAGCGCTACGAGGAGCATGCTGAGTTCACGCCCAGACGATGAGGCCAGGATTTCCACCATAAAATGACCAGGAAGGGCATGGAGAACCACAGCTTGCTATCTCCGAGCAGCCCGCATCCTCTGATAAAAATTCTGACTGAGTGCAGAGCAGCATCGCTCACAGGACAACATCTCACACAGCCGAGTGCTGAGTTTCACCATCGCTTTGACATCAGTCTGATGTAGTTCCGTACGTCTCGCCGTTGCCCAACACCACCAAAAGGAAGTGGATGTGAGTCAGTCAGTCAGCTGCATACAGCTTCATACGTCACAATGTTGTCTAAGTGCATTTGGTCTTATCGCCTCTCTTCTCGCTAAGTTTCTTTCTGCACCCGACACCAAGCTTTTTTTTTTTTTTTTTTTGCTTTTCCTTTGCTCTCACTATTGATCATTTTAGTGAGTCATGTCACAATGACTCAAATACATACTGTATTTAGTAAGGCCTAAAGAGCTGTTTCACTGTAAGTGCAGGGTGTGGGCCCATCTTAGGACATGTATGCATGCAAGGCTTCCAGGAACCCTATGCTAATACAAAGTGAGAAGGCTACCATCTGATGATCCAGCACTCTGTTTATGAGTGAGTTAGACTACACTACACTCGATTGCCATGCAGCCTCAGCATACTTCCTGGAAACTATCTAGTGTGTGTGTGTGTGTGTGTCTGTGTGCGTGTGTGTGTGTGTGCACGTACGCGTGCCCATGTGTGTCTGTTAGTCCGTGAAACACAGAAGAAGTGGAGAGAGAGATTGTAGAAATAGAAACATTAAAGTGAGCACCAGGCCCCTCATGAGCTCACAAATAAGTTTTTGTTCGTGTGTAGTTTACTCACTCATAGCCTCCTGCAGCAGCAGCATGCACGCACATACAAGTGCACAAAACACAGACACGCGCTATCGCAGACGTTACTAGGATACAGGAGGGTGTTGCTGCTTATTATATCCCAACAGCTCACACAGGATGCCTAGCTTGGCTTGTTTAAGAGGCCAAGATTAAACATTTGAAACATCCTTGTGCAGCTTATATCAAACAGGTCCTTTCTGAACAGAGCGTAGCAGCTAACTACAGTTAAAACTCTTTTTATTTTGTACCTAAGGGGCACAAGACATCCAGACGTTGAGCAAGATCATAGGCAGAGATAGAACAATAAATCAAAAAATGAAAACGATTCACTTGCAATGGTGTCGTAATTCAAAGCAAACAACTTCCTTACCTGAGTTTCTGTTAGACTCTCCAAGGCTTGCATTACTGACTGCTCTGGTCTTGATGCCTGAGACTGCACAGGAATAAAACAAAGACATTTGTTCTTTTGGACTCATGAATGTAAATACGTGTATTTTTGCATGTTTTAAATGAACTGAATGTGCTTTCTGTATTTTTTCTTCCAAACCAGAACAAAATGACAATAGACGAGTCTTACCATTAATCCTGCTTCAACTGTTGGTACAAGTGTTAACTTGCTCCCATCAGAGATGCCTAGATCCTGGAGTTTGCCTGAACTGAGTCGCCTGCAGGGTTACACAGATCGGGATAATTAGACTGTGCTGACAGTATCTTGTCTCTCTATAGACACACAAACACCCCTCAGCAAGGAGTGTTTGGGGGACATAGGGGGTGTTAGGCAGACTTCAAAACTCGTTTGGAAAAGAGCCGTGGGTGAAAAGCTTCATGAAAGAGATGTATTGATTGGGCTGTCATTTTTCAATTTCGACTATAGTGCAGCTTGACAAGTGCTCGCAGTGGATATTTGGCACTGCTGCCACTATAAGTGAAGGTAAGTACTTTCTACTGGCAGTGGCGAACAGCAAAAGCTGTGACAAGAAACAAATAGCTATGCAACACGCCTTTGCTGTCGGTGGCTTAAACAATTGTACTTGCTGTATATAAGATTTTAGATAACCCCATGTTGCAAAATGGATTTTCTTCATCCTGCACTTTTGTGTTTGTAGCAGAACATGAGCAGTCATACCTGCTACGAAATACTGTTCCCTTGTAGATCGCGACACTGTAAAAACACTCACGCCACCCATGTGTTGCTCTTCTTCTTCTTGCCTTAGGTTACGCAAAGGATGCTTGGGACAGCCCGCTGAACATGCATGACCCAAATCTTACCCTGTGCGGCTGAACAAAGGCCAGCAGTGCCGACTTTGCAGTAGGTCGACACTTCGAGGCGCAGTAGATTAAAAAGGGGGTGTTCGGGTTTTAAAGGGTGACGTGATTTATAGGGTGATTACAATGGGTAGGAGGGAAAACAGATCAAAAAACAATGCTGACTGTTTGCGTGTAAAGCCCCCCCCCCATTTCTGTTTTTGAATAACGCCACCTGCACTCCCTTTAGCTTGTTTAAGTTGCAGTGCGTTGGAGAGCTTTAGTCTTGATTTACAAAGGGGTTAACTATTCCTTCCCCCTTGCAGCCCTGCTTGAATACTGTTACAGCTGCGGTTCCTGGGTATTCGAGAAACCGGACAGCCGATGCCATACCAAATGATATACAATGGAACCAGTACAATATTTGCCCATGTAAGGTTGTTGTAAAACATCTTATCAAGGTATACGACCATATATGTGAGACTTTTCTTATGAATACCTGTCGTATTTGATTCATACTACAGAGCAATGCTTTTGCATTTAAATCAACTCAAGTCTGCAGATTGCTTCTCCCTCCAGTCCTCCTTTGGCTTCAGCTTGTTATTCCAATATTGTGCAACCACCCACCCAGCAGTTTAATGTAAAAGCTTTTAATGTCCGTCTATAGACCACCGCAGGCAAGCCTCCCCCCCCCCCCTCCTATTTATTTTCAGTGTGGACCGAAAAATATAACCTGAGCGCTAAAGGGTTAATGCAACAAATGTGCCCATCTTAAACTGCAGAATATTGTTACTGACGGTGATGTCAGCGCATGCAAAGAGAGGTTTCTCACAGGGAAATTTCACACAGAAATCGCGAGACCATCACCCTACAGCGCATCTGTCAAAGCACTATATCATCTATCTACCTCGCAAGATTTACTCACGTTTCTTTGTGCAGCAGAGCGAGTCTCTCTTTGGGTACTTTGAGTCTTTGCGAGAGCCTTCTCTTCAGTCCCTCCACGGTTTCCTCCTGGGGCAGGGAGAGCTCGAAGCATGTGCCGGTGGTGGAGTGGATGTACAGATTCATGGAGGGTTCAGCCGGGACGGCCTCGCAGGACGAAGTCCCGCGACTGGTGCAGCTCCGGGCGCTAGGATGCTGGTCCATTCGACAACCTGTGCTCAGAGACGGCGAGGAGGGGGGAGGGAGGGAATGGACGGGAAAAGGGGCAAGAGTCGGGACGAAGAAAGGGTTAGGAGGAGGAGGAGGAAGAAGAAGCGGAATTCGTCGCGTCGACTATCGTCCCTTGGAAGGCAGCATTCAGAGCTTTCTGCTTATTAACCCTTCGGTGTGTCCTCCGAGAGTCAGAAGAAAACCAAGTCCGCTCGTTTTCATGAGAACATCCCCGCAGGAAATCAACTACACTGCAGAATCGCTTTTCTCTTTGTGTCTTCGTCTTATTTAAATCTCTTTGCAGCGTGTTTTTTTTTCCTTCTTCCCAAGCTGCAAGCAAGTCTTCCGAAATGCTACATTGGGCAAAAGCCTGACAGAAACGGAATTATATTGTCAGCAAAAAAAAAAAAAAAAGAAGGGAAACCGTATGTAGTAACCTTTAAAAATACAAGGTTTGTTTAACAAAAAAACTCCTTCTGAATGTTAACTGAGGTTGCTTCAGTCTTCAGTAGAGCGGAGCTGCAAGCCCTGTTCGGCTTAGAAGCGAGAGGCTCTCCGCAGCGCTCTCAAACCTACAGCAGCCCCAGTGGATGTACCGACAATGAACATTGTCACAAAGTATCCCACTTCCACCATCGACGAAAATCCGCCCACAGACCTCGCATCAACCTGGCCAATCATGGCAGAGCTCTTCCAGGACGCTGCTGATGTCACCCAATAAAAATGTAGGATCTACACCCACGTGGAGGCCAGACGAGTTTAGGCCATTCATAATAAATTACAGCATAGAACAAAGTATGTGCCCACACCGCAGAAGCTCAAAGCTGCTTGCCCGTGTTTCTTTAAATCCACCATGGCAGAGGAGGATTTAAATAATAGGGTTTTTTTATATAAATGATTAACAGCTTAACTCACTAATAATTACACGTTCTATTATGTTTTATTATAATTTTGGCAACTTCAATTTGTCATTTCTGTCGAGATACAGCTCTAAAAAAAGGCTGCATAGGAGTGGGAACTGTGCGACACGCTCAAAATAGTAGGCTACCTCTCCTTAAAATAACATTACCCACCAGAGTGCAGGCTACTATTCTGATGCATCATACCGTAAAAGTGGCAGTAACCTACAAAAGATCTTTAAAAATGCTCTGACATTTTTCCCCCAGTAGCACTGTCTACTTTAAATAGCTACTGTAAGTCCTAAAGACCTGTTTTCTGTAAATATGTTATCAGATATACTGTGCGATAACATAGCCCAGAAGCACGCAGACGCGTAGCATTACTAAAACGATAGAGAATGCTATGCAAATGTCCGCACTGTAAACAGTCAGCTATTCCCTTAAGGAAGAAGGATACCAGGTAACTCATAATGTGTCCTGTATTTATCCCACGTGTTCCAGCGAAAAAAAAGAAACCGGAATATGGCAGCCAATTCAAATATGTTCGTGCGAGAAGTTACATCATGCACTGCTGCAATCAATTTTGTGGGATTCTCTAGTCATAGATTTAACAGAGAAGGGAAATAAACTAGAAAACACTTCGGGGTATATTACTTAAAGGATGTCTAATGCCTTCAGAGTAAAAAGATCTATAGGCAAAATGATATAAAATAAGATACTCAGTCGCCCCCTAGTGGTAAAATAACAGGGTTCCACAATAAAAACCTGCAGTCCAGTCATTCATTCTTTAGAAGCCTAATACTGTGGGAGGGTTTGGCGTTTGCAATGTATTGACTTGGCAATAAAATAATAACATTACACTGCTGCAAGAGCAGTCATTAAAAGCTCTGTAGTGTAGCAAACTTAGTTTTCACTACTGTATGATGCAAGAAGGCGACAATTATCATTGTAAGCATACATTAGAGTTGATAACGAATTTAAAGTTCAAAGTGAAGTTTGAGTTTATCGTTAAACGCCGAAAGAAAAAGTGTCGCTTTGTTAGAGCTTACACGAAGAACGGCGATCACAGTTGGGAACAATGCCCGAGTCAAACTTCTCTAAAAATGATCAACCTCACGCAAACTTTCTACAAAAGTAATAAAGGCGTACTTACCAATTACAGTGGCGAAAACTGTAAAGCTTCGCTGGGAATTGAGCTGTGTTCCAGTCTGCTCCCCCAGCTTTGGCATGTAAAATAAACCAAACTCTTAGATAAATCCACACAATTTGAATATCATCCACAACAGCTTTGCTTCTCTTAGCTGCTCCGTAGATGCCTTCGCTGGCTCGTGTGTGTGTGTGTGCGTAACAGCGCGCGCCACTTCAGGCGCTTTAATAGCAGTCCGGAGAGTCCTGACCAATAGCAGCGGATATGTCCCAATGCGTCCGGCTGTTCTCGGTACGCCGGAGTGTTTCTCGGTGATAACAACGTAGCCGGGGAAGGTGAGACTCCTCTTTAAACTGGCTCCGCTCGGATATGGGTGGAGATAAAAGTTCTTGTTGTGTCAACATATGATTTAAGGTGGAATTCCATCCTCGTGCCACAGCGGGGGTCCGCGTGATGGATAAGGGAGGAGGGTCCAGGCAAAACAGTAAAGCAGATAGAGATAGATATCCAACATCCACCTGCGTCAAACGGCACGAGTCTCACAGAGAGGGGGGGCGCCACGGGTTTAGATGCAGAGAAAGACAACTTTTCAATCATTCCCGTACCACCTTAAAAGAACGTCAATGAAAAGAAGCCTTCCAGTCAAGGGTGTTGCCAACCTCTGACGACATGAACGTGTCACCGGGCAACAGAACAGGTAAACAGCCTCCCCTGGATACTGGCCCTGTTCACCGATAAACAAAAAAAAAAAACTCTGCTGGCAGGGTGCACGGCTCTGTTTAAGGAAATAATATACGTGCTGTCAACGCTTCCTGAGCAAAAACAAAACAAACAAATCTTAAACAATCATTAATTAAACATAACCAGTAAATTACAATCTATTGAAATCATTATAGACCCAGGATCGAATTGGAATGTGCATGAATCTTTCTATATGACTGGAATAACTTGAGTAGGAATATTTATTTCTGGATATGAATTAAATCTGTCTTCTGCTTTGAGATGGCATTTGTTGTGAATTAGTACTATAGAATTAACCCATTTGAACAGAAACTAAAGGAGTGACGATGCTTGTGTTCTTTACCAGTCAGGCATAACATTACAACCCCTGACAGGTGAAACGAATAATACAAATTACCTCTTCATCATGCCATCTGCTAGTGAGTGGGATATATTAAGCAGCAAGTGAACATAGTGTTCTGAAGGTTGATGGGCTAGAAGCAGAAACAAAAGGCAAGCATAAGAATATGAGTAATTTGACAAAGGAGAACTGCTTCGTAACATTATTCTGCTCTTGTGGGGTAATCCTGGTCTCCAGATGTATTTACATGTATCTGTCAAAGGTGTAAAACCAAATTACAAAAATGTTTTAGTAATGGTTTGAGGAACTTCTGTAGGATGAGCTGGGCAAGCAGTTCTCATCTATGGAGGCTCCACCTCACAACTTACAGGGCTTAAATGATCCACAACTAACCATAACATCTCGGTGCTTGATACTACGCCATGGTTTGACATAATGTTACAGTATGTCCAATCAGTGTATCTACCTGTGCTCCATGAGCAGCAACCTCTTTATGAAGGTAATTGTAATCTGTGACTGAGTAACTCAAAGCTGACCTAAAGTTGTATGAGGCCCTAAGCAGAATTTCATTTTCATTCCCACCTCCTGTTAAGCCCACTAGCCTCACAGTCTCAATGACCCCTCTAATAACGTTTATGCTTAATCGTTCTGTTTTTGTTTGGGTTTTTTTCATCCAGAAATTAAAACAACTTGTTTTGCAAGCACCCAGTGTGTCAACAAAGAATCAGAATGTAAAAAAAGCACTTATGGGATGCGTATTTTAAAAATACTGTATGTTTTCAAAGTTTCATTTCCAAAGTAGTTCAGAAGAAAACATCAGATTGAAGAATCCTTCATCTTCCAATTCTTCTTCAGCTAAATAAATTAAAAGAATTGTTCGAGTTTTGAAATATATATTTGATGCATAGTTTGCCATAACTTCTACAGTTACGATAATAATTGTTGTAACTTTCAATAGCTCACCTACATTATACAGAATGTGACTCCCTATCAGTAACATGCTGTTTTACTCAAAAGTTACACATGAACTGTGCTACTTTGCAATATTTAAAAGCAGGAAGTAAAAGATCACTTCTTTTTTTTAAATCTCACATGACAACCACATTTAGTGATGCTGTTAATCAAAGGTTGAATTACGCGTTTTTATGTTTAATAACTCAGAGATTTAGAGCTTTAACATACTTCTTCATACCGTGACCTGAGTCATTTGGACCGCTCTAACAAGTACTCATCTGTATTCACACAATCTTTGGGTGCATTCAACCACAACGTTCCACTCAGAGATATACAGTTTTTACTATAACCTCATGGAGGGTGTTATTGCACTTTTTTGTACAAGTTCTCCTCACAACAGAAGAGGACAAAAAAGAACTGAACAGAAAATAGGAAATTAAGTACTTTCTCACCAAAATAGTACTGAGGTTTTGTTACCCTTGTGGTTTCAGAGAGATAAGTCATCTAAATGAGGGAAATTAGCCAGACTTTTTTATTGAAAACAATGCTTGTTGAATTTTCTTATTCAGTTTGTTCTGTTCAGAATTCTGATGGACCCTAGTGGATCGGTACAGATGATGAAATTCATGCCACAGAGACTCAGTCTAGCAGGTAGCTTTAGTCAGTGAGATCACTTATATATGTCAGGCCGGCATTGGATTTGCTAATTGTTACAAAACTTACAATTTTCTCATATAGTTCTATAGAAAGCTAAAAAATAACACAGTTTAAAAAATAGATATCTTCAAAATTAATTGTATCGAAACTGATAATATTTGAAAGTAAAGCTGCAGGTAAACTGAACCTTTATTTATTGTAAATGATGCATACGTTTACAAAATGAGAGCTGGGCTGTTTCTGCAACATAGTGTTGATACAAAATCAGCCTATTGTAATATTCCTTTGTAGCGATTACTTCTAGTCATTTTAAACTTGTGATAATCATCGTGATGAAGTTCACATCAAGGACACAAAAAACATGTTGTGCAATGTGTGATAGTAAAAAACAAGGACTTGACAAGAACTGTCCCTCCTTGCTGCCTCGGGCTCAAGAGCAGCACAGACTGTCTGTCTGATAACAGCGAGATACACTCCTCCCCACTTTGCAGGGGACACTGTGCCCCACCGGCATGTTATCACGCTGCCTAAGAACTGAATCATCCTTTTGTGCATCTGTGAGTGTGTGTGTTTGTGTGTGTATGAGTGAGTATGAGAGAGAACAAGACAAAAAAATGCAGTCTGTGTTCAAAAGAAGACACTGGCGTTATCTCACAGAGCCTACACAACCAGACAAAGGTGGTTGTCTTTTCGTAGCCCCGGCGGCTCCCTCTTGCTCCTTATCTGCCTCCATCTCTTTCTTCCTCTCTGGAAGATGCTGACTCAGTGAAAAAAAAGTGAAAGGAGTTGGTTGACCTCCTACTTGAAACATAACCCTGTTGTTCCAGTCGAATGCTGCACCTCATAGCTTGTTTCGACACTTGTCATGCTGGTTTGCAAGACTCTGGCCCAGAGAAGGAGCTAATTAGTTCGGATGTTTGTCACTCTGGGGGCTTGAGAGTCAGTTTCTTGTTTCACGCATAACATTTTTCTGGCCTAGCTCGTCAGCAGGTTTGGCTCAGGTTATACAGAACACTCTGACCTGGTTAGCCCAGATTAGACCCTGTAGTGTAGGTGAAAATCTCACAGGTTGTCTGACAAAGGCACAGCTCTCAACACATGCAATCTGAATCTTGGCTCGTCTGGTAGATTTCTCAGCCTTCGGTCAAGTAAAGATTCAGTGTTTTCTGGTATTTTGAGGAGAAATCTGCTTTCAGTGGTTCATTTGTTTCAATATACACCACCTGGCTGCAGTGTGCTTTCTCATTCTGTTGCTGCTAATGTGACAAATTAAGGTAAAAAAAACAAAGTTAATGCTCAGATTTGTCATCATGCAGTCTAAACACTAAATGGGTTTGATCATGTGCTGCATGTTGCACCAGGATGCACATGGTCAAGTCCGTGATGAAGAACACAGGCGCAACCCCCACAAGCAGCCATCTACATGATCATGCATCACACATACTTCTGGGAAGAAGTATATTGACAGAGGAGGAAGGCCATGTGGGCGTGTCGTAAACAATTCACACAGAAAGTCAGATCTGCTCGGCCCGGGCCCTGTGTGTGTGTGTCGGGTTGAGATCATGTGTCTGTCTGCGAGTTTGTGCATCCGAGCGTTGTTGTGTGAGTGTGTGGGACATGTGTGGGCGTGTGAGTGTGTGTGGGTGAGCAACATTCCTATCCATCAAAGTCAGCTATGGGCCTCCCAGTGCCCCAGGAGAAAAATGAACCGTGCTCGGCGCTACTCAACCCGTTGCTGTTGTATTACCGCTGCCACCATTTCCTCCTGATTCATCCTGAGTAGCTGTGAGTGGGAAGGCCACACCTCGTTAACTCAAAGCATGGCCACAGGAATCTGACACATACAGTAAGGATGCTCACATATCATGCATGTTGATGCAGACTGAATGATAAGATGGATCATACAAGGTGTGTCCATCTCTGACCGATCATTTAATAAGAAACAAATGCACATTATGCTAATTAAAAAAGAGAAACAAAGTTTTGAATTTGAACACAGATCACGGATTTAAAAAATGTACCTTTGTATATTGAGATGAAGAATATTTGTATATTTAATTTGATGCTTTTACCAAAGATTTTAAATTGGGGGAAAAAAAATGTTTTCAAAGGAATAGGCAAATTTGCTTTTTAAAAGTTCAAAGAAAAACTTTCTTTGTTTAATTATTGTGTTTTCATAGTTATAATCTAATGCTGAGGTCGGTTTGATCACATATATGTCTCAGCAAATAATAACCAATTATCAAAGGTTGATTTTAATCTCAGCCATCTCTCTTCACAGCTGTCATCACAATCCAGTTTTATGGATGCAAAGGAACCCCTCTATCCCTCCATCACAACATTACTAGTAGGTTTTCCTTGGTAGCAGAACCATAAAACACTTGCACTGTTTCTTTTATAAATGTATCTGATTTTTCCCCAACGGTAAATATAACTAAGTCATAAATATTTCTAAATGACTGGATTACTGGTAAGTAATTGAGCATATGTAAAACAGGTGTACAAAAAATTTAAAATGAAGCATAAGTTGAACCAATATAAAGCGAATAATCAAACATAGAAAGATTTATGTTTACCAACCTCGTTCTTTACTGAACACTGCACAAAGCTATAGAGAATAATAACTGCAGTTTATCAATATAAACATTATGAAAAGTAATACGCTTGGTTAAGATTTAAGTAACTTTGATGGGTACTATTCTTTAAATTATTTCAAAATCATGAATTAAGAGCTGATAAAGCTATCCACAGGTGTTCCACAAGGTTCTATCCGCAGACCATATTATTTGCAGTAGATGTTTGTTTGCAAAAATCTTGTATTTGTATGTTCTAATTGTACCATTCTAATGTACAGTACTGTTCAAAAGTTTAAGGCAGGTGTGAAAAAAGTGAACAAAGAATGCTTTCATAAATATAAATAATTATTGTTCATTATTATCCATTTACAAAATGCAAAGTGAAACAAAAAGTAACACTTAAATCTAATCAATATTTTGTGTTACTACCTTATGCCTTCAAACCAGCATCCATTGTTATTAGTACACTTGCGCAAAGTCAGGGATTTTGTAGGATTATAAACATGTGTATGATTAACCAATTATACCACACAGCTGCTAATGATTATCAATGTCACACGTAAGTTGAAACACACTCATTAACTGAAATAGAAACAGGTGTGTAGAAGGCTTAAAACTGGGTAAGGAATAGCCTAACGCTGCTACCAAGGTGAGGTTGTGGAAGATAGTTTCATGTCATGGCAGGATTGAGCACAGCAACAAGACATAAGGTAGGTATACGGAAATCCGGTAATGTCTGGCCAGAAGTGGTTTTCATGGAAGACTTGCAGCAAAAAAGCCATACCTCCAATGCGGAAACAACTCCAAGCAACTTAAGTATGCACGAAAATAAAAGAACTGGGGTGCAGAAAAATGGCACCCGGTGCTCTGGACTGGTGAGTCAAAATTTGAACTATTTGGCTGTAGCAGAAGGCCGTTTGTTCATCGAAGGGCTGGAGAGCGGTACAATAATGAGTGTCTGCAGGCAGCAGTGAAGCACGGTGGAGGTTCCTTGAATGTTTGGGAGCTGCATTTCTGCAAATGGAGTTGGAGATTTAGTCACGATTAATGGTGTTCTAAATGCTGAGAAATACAGGCAGATACGTGTCCATCATGCAATACCATCAGGGAGGCATATGATTGGCCCCAAATGTATTCTGCAGCAGGACTATGACCACAAACATACAGCCAAAGTCATTAACAACTATCTTCAGAGCAACAAAGAACAAGAGGTCATGAAAGTGATGGTATGTTCCTCGCAGAGCCCCAATCTTAACATCATGGAGTGTGTCTAGAATTACATGAAGAGACAGATAGATGTGAGGAAGCCTATATCCACAGAAGATCTGAGGTTAGTTCTCCAAGATGTTTGGATCAACCTACCAGCCAAGTTCCTTCAGAAACTGTGTGCAAGTGTACCTTGAAGAACTGATGCTGTTTTGAAGTCAAAGGGTGGCCACACCAAATATTTATTTGATTTAGATTTATTTTTTGTCCATTCACTTTTCTTTTTGATTGATGAAAATAAATGATTAACACATTTTTAAAACCATTCTTTGTTTACAGCTCTTTTTGTTTACACCTTCCTAAAATATTTGCACAGTGCTGTATACACATGATACCTTAGCTTATTCAGATGGTACCAGTATGACAGAGGTTGCAAATAAACTAATAAAGTCCATGGCTCATGATACAGTGTGGCTGTAACTTGCAAATTAATATTGTCAAAACCGTTTGTATGTTTCTAATCAGAGTCATAAAGATCCTTGGTGGAGAAAGATGTTTTTGTACCAGATGAGGGGCTACAAGTTGTATCTTAAACTTATAATGGATTCTAACCTTTCATTTTGAGGGAAATTAAAAGACAAAGTTGGCACTAGGGTCAGATTTAATCGTTTGAGCTTCAGGCTCATCAGGAATGACATGTAAATAGAAGCTGGTCAGATGTGCATGCACTATATGATGCTTTCTCACATTATTTACTGGCTAACCACATGGTTAGAAGCAAGTCTTTATTGAAACAAACACCGAAATTTATGGGGTTTTTTTAACCTCTCATTCAAAAACGTGATTGAACTTAGCCAACTTTGTCAATGCTATTGTCACATTTAGTATTGTGCCAACTTTTTATTGCTTCTCCATACTTGTGGGCTTTTCAGCTTTTTATCAACATAATTCTTATTAAAAATACTTCTTTTGGCAGTTACAGTCATATTCAAAAAACTATACTAATATTAGTGACAATAAATTGTATTTCAGTAATTCAATACACTAATTCACACATTATTTAGATTAATTACACGGACTGATGTTTTCGAGCCTTCATTTCAATTGATTATGATGATTTTCTGCTTATAGGTAATGAAAACATGACATTTAAGATTAAAAAATTACATCAGACCAATTTTTAATACAGAAATGTGGACTTAGTTGAAATTCTTTTTAAAATACCTGCTTAAAGGTTATTACTTGTAAAATGTACTTTTAATCTGACAAACAAGCCTCAGTTAAACCCAAATTCTTATTTATTGAAAATGAATATATAGTATTGGTTGTATTTTTTGTTGTTTTAAAGTACTGATAGGGTTTCATTAATGGGAAAGGCATACTCCCTTCTTTAATGTTTGACTATCAAAAAAAGTCGTTACTGCATTTGAAAAGCAACTGAGTAAAAAAGCTTTTCAAGACTCTGCACACAATAAATTATTTAAATTGTTTTCTTAGTTAGCTTTGAGATTAAAGATCACTTACCACTTAATGCAAAACACACAATGTGGGATATCTAGAATGCACAAAGTGGCAAATATGCAATGAAAGGGATAACAGGGGAGTAAACACACCCTCACTGATGAGTAATGTCAAAAGTAGTCAATAAGAAACTGCTGGTCCTATAAAAGCAGTGTTTTAGTTACATTATATTGTTATACTCAGCCCTCTTAATGTTTGTTTATGTTTTTTTCTCCCATCGGATTATCTCTGTTTTGTCCTTTTCAACTTGAGATATGAGAACAAAGCAGAAATGGACAGGAGATGATATTCTTGTTTCAGAGCTGTGATTTTAAATCAATACAAAATGTTTCTTAGCATAAGTGCATTAGCAATCCCTTGCTCTGTTTTATGACAATGTGGACATTTTCCAGTACTTTAACCCAGTGGTTCCCTAACCTGGGCTCCAAGACACCAAGGAGGTCCCTAAAGATCGCAGGGCTCCACACAATTATTTGTGCTGAGGTTATGAGGTTACCAAACTTTTAATTACATAATTACATTTATGAAAACCCAAAATACAAATAGACAAGTATCTATATAGCTTACAATGTAAAACAAGAAGAGTTAGAATAAAAAAATCTAATTGCTGTTAAATTTTTGCAAATAAAAGTTTGTAATTAATGGCTTTTAATGCGTGTATGAGAGTAGGAGTTGGGGGGGGGTTCTTTATTCATCAAACTAACAATCCCATAAAAAAAGTTTGAAAAAGCAATTTATGAAAAAATTTATGGTCTAATAATATTCACTGTTCAGGGGTTATCTTGGCACACTTTCATGTCTTCTTGCAAGAAGTTATGGGATTCGACGCTGCTGGTTAACTGATTCGCTTCTCTGTTTTTTATATCGGTGCTTCTTTCGAATTAACAGGAAGACTGTGTTATTTCAAAAGGCACTTACTCAGCACCAAATCATTGTTGAATGAAAACAAAAAGTGCAGAGATTGTCATGCACTCAGCTCACCCTTTTGGACAAACCCTCCCACGCTCTTACATGTATATGATGTGCATGTACTGACTTGTGATGACGCACAACCTTTTTATGTGTACATGATTCAGAGAAATTCCCAAAAGTTTAGCACTGCATTATTTACAGTGATGAATTTTAATCTACCAATTAAATCAAATTCATTGCTTAGTATTAAGTGCATTTGTTAAGGCTTTTGTTCACTTTTTTGGATATTGCACGTATTTTATTTGGTCTAATTTTTATTGGAATTTCCACCTTTGGTAAGTCAAAGGGGATATCATTCCAGGTAAGCATCTCTATATCAAATCAAATCAAACTTTATTTATTGAGCGCTTTTCATACAAGAATTGCATCACAAAGTGCTTTACAGATTAAAAGGACCCCACATAAAACTACATTCCTATCCCTCCCCCACAGATTTAAAAGCATGGTCACTGTTATACCCTCCTCCCCCCAACCCAACTCCTATGCACACACACAGTTAAAAGCAACAGTAAAAAAGGACATTGGGCCAAGTGCAGATGAAGCATGCAAGGAAATACCATCAGGGGAGCCATCTGCACCAGCAGCAGTACATCAACAGCAGCAATCGAGGCACAGTCACAGGGCGCCCAGTGGAGGCAAGGCCAAGACCCCCACCTCCACCCAAGCTCCACCTGGAGAGCACCCAGGCAGCTACAGCCGACCACCGCTCCCGGGGCAGAGGGCTCCCACAGAGGAAAAACTGGAACGGGCATTATGATAACAAATTAAAATCTAAAAATAAGCAGTGAATAAATGTGATAAGATTAAATAATAAAACACTGATAAAATATAATCATGTAAATCATGCAGAGCAATTAAACAGACAATAATAAATAATAATCAGTTAAAAGCTAGGCTAAAAAGGTGAGTCTTGACCTGCTCTTAAAAAGATATATAGGAATTTTCAGATTCAGTTTTTTGGATCAGCGTCCCCATCATGGGGTTGTTAAGTTATTGTTGTTGTAGTTTCTGATAAAACTCAATTTCCAATGCCTGTTGTTGGTCTACTGTCTTTGATTTTGTCACTGGTGCCCCCAGCAAGTTTGCATTTAGAGCATTATTAGTAATCTCAACGTATTGTGTGTACACAGCTTTTAAAATTGCGCTTTAAGCAGGACACACTATTGCTGCTGTGACTCCCTGCCTTTCAGTGTCAGGTGACCTGTTCTCCACACTGTACTCAGATATCCTCAGACCAAATTCACAAAATGCCATTCAAAGCAAAGTTCTAAGTTTATAAAGGCAAACCACTTTTTCTGTCAGTATTTTCTGCACACAATAAACTACAACCACACTGACAGATGTTACAAGCCAAGTAATCAATGAGTCCAAGGCCGTATCTTCCATTGAGGACACCGAGGTCTAGAGCTCGGTAATTTTTGAGTACAATTTCAGTGTATTTCAGTGACTATTAAAAACTATTCAGTGACAATTAAAAGAATGCTTTTGAACTGCCTGTGAGGTTTTATGGGGTAACAGACGTGGGGTACACGTGAGAAACGTCATCCACCCTTCCTGTGACGGTGCCCTCTGCTTTTTTGTCATTACAGCCTTTTGGTCCATTATAATGCAGTAACGTACTTTTCTGAGCCGTCTTTAAACACACCTCAAGCATACACATGTGCAGGCATCAGTGGATCGCTGACAGGTGCTGCTGAGCTGAGCATAGCATAGCAGAGTATAGCAGAAAGTCCAGCAAACCAGCCAGAGCCAGCAAAAGGCAAAAAAGCAAAAACAAAAAACTTTACAGTTTATTTCAAACAAGATGTAAGTTGAGTTATGTTGTTGCATGCAGATAATATTGGATATTATTAACAGATAATATTAGCTAAATGAAGCCTAGTTCCATCCATCCATCCATTTTCTATACCCACCCATCCTCTGTAGGGTGGAGGGGGGCTGGTGCCTAGAGGCAGGGTACATCCTGGACAGGTCGCCAGTTCATTGCAGGAAGCCTAGTTAATACATGCCAATATATCATGTTAAGCTGGTTAATAATACTAATGTTACCTATATTACATCGCTTGCCAGTTAGTTCATGCGAGGAATAATCCCATTTCTGTGCAGAAGTTTGCTGCTTTCCACATATTTGAAAGAAATATTTATTGCCACGATAAACAAAGCAGGGTCAGAAAATAAAATGGCATTAGAGGGACTTTGAGGTCAATTTCCACAGTAATATCACTGCTACTCATCCTTGTTCTATTTCAAAATTTTGCTTTCTACATTTTTTTAATCTTTAATGCCACAGTAGTAAAGACCAGAGTCAGGGAGGAGACATAAGACCAGAGGTCAGCTGCAGGGACGATGATTCAGGGTCTTCACAGGTAAGGAGAGATCAGAACTTGCTGAAAAAAGGAGATGGGAGAAACCAGGCAGGTATAATGACAGGTATTCACAGAAAATTTCAGAATTACTGTCATTCCCACTCTAAAATATGTTTTGCCTATATTTTAATAGGTAGCCCAGCAGATCAATCATCCTGAGCCTTCTTTTGTTTATCATTTTTTAGAAACTTAAGCCATCTCCCTTCGCACCAGATATGTTGTAGATAGTAAATCTAGCAAAGTAAATTATAGCGCTTGTTCTGGTAATTCGATTGATGTCAGTGAGTTTGATAACCTGTAAAAAAAGCCAGTGCATTAACTCGAACCTTCATTCTTTAACCTGTTCTTGATAGGTCTTTCCAGATTGGCTCCAACAGTCAATTGAGACTGACATTTGAGCTAAGTTATTTGTTTCTCGTGAGCAGGTGGCGCTCTGGTAACTATTCATTTCATTAATAGTTATAATGATAATTAATAACGGTCTTTGAACAACTATTAATATTGCTGATAACTATGCCAGCACACTGTGCAACAGTGATTAAAATGGTTCTTTAGCCACTGAGGAAGGGTGTGATTGAATGCGAGAGAATGATAAATCACTCAATTAATCCCTGAAAAATTTGTCCCCTTCACTTTTGCGATGATGGTTATGCTCCTGCATGGACCTCGGTAATTTTGGAACTCTGGATACGGTCTTGAATGAGTCGTATCAAAACAGAGAGTACATGTCCTAACATTGGCATAGGACTTCAACAGAATGCTCAGAATCAGCTTTATTCGCCAAGTTTGTGCACAAAAACAAGGAATTTGACTTTGGTTCTCCATTTAAATAAAAAAAGATCAAGTAAAAGCGAGAAGTTGTTTCTATATTATAAATATGTATACATACAATGATTTAACAAAAAAAGACAAGGTTGAATTAGTAAAATATGTTTAGTATCAATCTGGGCAGTCTGACTGTTAAGTGTTTATCAGAGAGACAGCCTGGGGAAAAGAAAAACTGTTTATGTGAGGGCTTGTTTTTGCAAATAGCTTTCAGTGGCTCAGACCTGAGGATAAGAGACTAAACAGTTCAAGTCCAAGATGTGTGGGGTGTAGAGATGTTAGCTGCCCTTTTCCTGACACTAGACCTCTATAAGTCCTGGATGGGGGGAAGGTCAGCCCTGATAATCCTCTCTGCAAACCTAAATGTTAGTTGCAGTTTACACCTTTCCTGTTGTGGATCAGCTAAAGCACACAGTGGATGACAAACAGGACAGACCAAATAGCGACCATGTAGAAGATGACCAGCTGTTCCGGTGGAAGTTTGTACTTCTTAAGTTGCCACAGGAAATACAGTTGATGCTGGGCCTTAATTCAAACAGTGTATATGTGTGAGGACCATCTTACCTCCCAAAAAAGGGTGGTTCCAAGGATACAGAAGTGATGTTGAATATGGTGAAGGGAGCCAGTGCAGGAGTTTTTGTCTGGATTTTCCTAATTCTTAGTTGAATCCATCATGTCCCATACCCACTATACAAAATGTTGTTATGATAATTCAAACAGATAAACAGATAAACAGATAAATTTGTGTAAACAGATAAATTTGCCCAGAGAGCTGTTTTCTTGATCTTTTAAAATCCATCTTCAATTCCTTTTAAAGGTAATTCCAGGAAGATGGAGCAATAAGTTGAAAACTCTTACCCAATTCTGTTCTGATTCCAGGGATTTAAATTAGGAGGGCACCACTAGAACACAGACCATGACGGTTTTGACCATTTAGAAAAATTCTCTTCAGTAGTTTTAATCATTTTGGGACTGCAATAGTCACTAAAAGCTTGTAATATTTTTTATGTATTTAATACGGCTTTCAAATGATTAAAATTGTTAATCTGATTAATCACAGGGTATATGTGAATTAATTACGATAAATCATGATTAATTAACATTCCTAAATATGACTAAAAATGTGTTATTTTCGGTGTAAATAAAGGACAAAACCGGATGCCGTTTATCTGTTTTGTTACAGGAGAGATGCTTAGAACATCTGTTTTGACTTCCACTTTCACATTTACACGCGGCCCTTTTGACCTACTCATCTTTTAGCTAGTTGCCAAGGCAAATCGCTTTGATACAAACAACAACACGTATAAGTTCTATAGAATTCCGACTTGCATCCCTTTCCAGGCAAACAAAGGCCCAGTCCTAAAACCTATACTGCACCCTACGGTCCGCTACGAAGTGCACTTGATCTAAGTGCACGTAAGGGTTTGAGTGCGTAGTAAACAAGTGTGGAAGCATTAGCAGAATTGGGACAGTGAGGATTGCGTGATCGGCCTGTGCCACTCTGTCGTATCTCCATGACAATCAAAATGGCAGCGCGGATCGCTGTTTGTGCTGTTTCCATGCTTGAAATATTAAAACTTCAACAAATAATCATTTCAGGACAATAAAGCGCAGGAACCGAAGGAGGCGTATACGACAGACTCTCACCACCGCAAGGTAGTTTAAGTTGGCTTTTTATGACTTGCTGTGTACAAAAAGTGATTACATTGTTAGCATAACATGTCCGAAAACACCAGTTATCAATATAACTATTTTTCATCAGATATGTATTGGATCTTTTCAACAGAGAAGCATTCGATTGTAATTACACATGCAGACAAAACTTAAATATTAAATATTATATCATCTTTAAATCCATCCATCCATCCATTTTCTTCCGCTTATCCGGGGTCGGGTCGCAGGGGCAGCAGCCTAAGCAAAGAGACCCAGACGTCCCTCTCCCCAGCCACTTGTTCCAGCTCCTCGGGAGGAACCCCAAGGTGCTCCCAAGCCAGCCGAGAAACATAGTCCCTCCAGCGTGTCCTGGGCCTTCCCCTGGGCCTCCTCCCGGTGAGACGTGCCTGGAACACCTCACCAGGGAGGCGTCCAGGAGGCATCCTGACCAGATGCCCGAGCCACCTCAACTGACTCCTCTCGATGTGGAGAAACAGCGGCTCTACTCTGAGCCCCCTCCGGATGACTGAGCTTCTCACCCTATCTCTAAGGGAGAGCCCAGACACTCTGCGGAGGAAACTCATTTCAGCCGCTTGTATCCGTGATCTCGTTCTTTCGGTCACCACCCAGAGTTCGTGACCATAGATGAGGGTAGGAACGTAGATCGACCGGTAAATCGAGAGCTTCACCTTTCGGCTCAGCTATCTCTTCACCACGACAGACCAGTAAAGCGCACGCATAACTGCAGATGCCCTACCAATCAGTCTATCGATCTCCCGCTCCATTTTTCCCTCATTCGTGAACAAGACCCCCAGATACTTAAACTCCTCCACTTGGGAAAGGACCTCATCCCCGACCTGGAGAAGGCACCCCACCCTTTTCCGGCTCAAGACCATGGCCTCGGATTTGGAGGTGCTGATTCTCATCCCACCCGCTTCACACTCGGCTGCGAACCGCTCCAGCGAAAGCTGTAGATCACGTTCCGATGAAGCCAACAGGACCACGTCATCTGCAAAAAGCAGAGACCCGATCCTGAGGCCACCAAAACGGATCCCCTCAATGCCTTGGCTGCGCCTAGAGATCCTGTCCATAAAAGTTAGGAACAGGATCGGTGACAAAGGGCAACCTTGGCGGAGCCCAACTCTCACTGGAAACAAGCCCGACTTACTGCCGGCAATGCAAACCAAACTCTGGCACCGGTCGTACAGGGACCTAACAGCCCGTATCAAGGGGCCCAGTACCCCATACTCCCGGAGCACCCCCCACAGGGCCCCCCGAGGGACAATATTCATATCAACTAAAATATTATAAAATATTAAATATTTTAATACTTACACTTGAAAACAAATTTTTTCGGAACGGGTACTTCAGCCATTTTCTGCCTACTTGTCTCAGTTCACACACAGCAATGCATTGTGGGCAATACCCTTCGCTGAAGTCTGCACCGATGCGAGATTCAGCAAAGTGCAGACTGAGGGTGCAAAAGAGGAGGAGCCTAGGTCTGGATTCTCCCCTCTAAAGAATCGGGACACCCTACGCACTCGTTCCCCTCGACAGGGACGCGCAATTGAGGGGCACAAGGGTGGAAGTGCGAGTATTGGGACTGGGCCAAAATACATCTTTGGTTGTAAGCTATTAGAGGAATCTATTGGAACGAGCACTGTACATAGAATAGAGCGATTTGTGTAACCAACAGCACAACAAGACATGATTGCATGTCTTTATGCAGACGACATGCGCAGTAGAGCAGGGTGTAACATTATTCTATAATGCAACTGTTTTTTGCTACAAACTCAGGATTACATAACCCAAAGATGACTGGTCATAATAGTAGCAAGTAGTAACAAATGTGGTGTGAGAGGAGTGTTACATTTTCAAACAGAGCACAAAAGAACACAAGGTACTGTGTTGTTATTTAAAAAGGTGTCATATGAGCACAGAGCTGAGAGTAGTCGAATGGAAATGGTTTCAGTGCGGACAGGCCCTGTGATCCCACACCTGTAGAATGGCGCCCTGTTTGAAGTGCAGCCTGCTGGCCTTCCCGGCTCACAGCACAGATGATTGATGACACATCTATCTCAGAGCTTTGTGGCCTCATACACTGAAGCAGACACCGTGCCAGGGTGAGCGTCAGAGAAAGAAAGGGAGAGAAACCGTGCAGAACATGCGGTAACAGTGGACAAGAAAATAAATTGTCACTTTTTAGACTATGATTTAGTCACAGTCACAGTTTACAGTAACTACTGAACATCCAGGCCAGGAACATTCTCCACCAGAGCCCCTATTTCCAGCAATGCGAGTCACGACATTTCTTCTTGGAAACTTTTCTTTTTTGTGTGTGTGTTAAAACTTCAAAGGAGACTGACACATCAACTTCAATTCAAAACAGAGAGTTCCTCATGGATATGGTAGAATAAAGTGCAACTTTTTCAATTGCTTCTGACTGAGTGAATAGTGACTGAACCCGAAAAAATGTGTGAACTGAGTAGCTCCCATGAGTGCGCTGGATGCTGTTCAAATGTTTCGCAGTTGTCCTAACTGTATCCATTCTTCACAGATGGTACAGTCATCATATGGTATGGTATGGAGTGTTTAAATGTCCCTACGCTGTTATGAGTAACAATATATACTGCCTGTATTTTGTTTCTATAAAAGACTGAGAGTTAGTCACTCCTTCCTTAGTCAACACATTCCCAAGTGGAAGGTAAAGTGATGAGACACAGCATGTAAGCCAAGTGAGTAATGAGAATGCCGTTCCTCATAGCTTGGCTCGGGGTTTTGCAGCATTCTAAGTATGCTCTGACTATATAATTTATTCACTGGTTCTGGCTAAACTTAAAAAGAAAGGGATATTTATTTGTCAGTCATAAAAAAACAATAAGAGGATGATTCGCTTGCCATGAGGCGTGGAACACATTCTTAGAAATACAGGCCCTTGCAAAACTATTCATTCCCCTAAAAATTTTTTTTAACATTACAATCAATCTAAAATGTATTTTACTATAAAAAGTGGCGATAAAATAGAGCATAA
This sequence comes from Valencia hispanica, assembly GCA_963556495.2. Taxonomy (NCBI): domain Eukaryota; kingdom Metazoa; phylum Chordata; class Actinopteri; order Cyprinodontiformes; family Valenciidae; genus Valencia; species Valencia hispanica. The sequence continues at coordinate 19,745,922 of OY747705.1, forward strand.
CTGTGACACAGACGAAAAACATTACATGGTTTAAATTTGTGTTACATTTTAAGGAGGTGTGTATTTATATTTTGCTCTGTTATATTCATAAAAAACAAATTAAGAAACTGAATTAAGAAGTCAGAAAATCACTTTATTGGGGTTACCTGCTTGTATTTTAATCTCACTTTATATAGAGCTGTTTTATTGTGGCCTCAGAGGTTTTTTAAAGAAGATAATGAACAAACAGCATCATGAGGACAAAGGAAGACACCAAACTGGTCAGGGACAGGGTTTTGTAGATGTTTACAGTGGGGTTAGGTTCATAACAACTCTCCAAGCTTTGAAGACTTAAAAAATGGAAAGATTATGGAACAACTGCAGACCTGCCAAGACATTGCTGTCCAGCTATGCTGACAGGTCAGGCAACGAGTACATTAATCAGAAAAGCAGCCAAGAGGCCCATAGTAACTTTAGAGAAGCTGCAGAGACCCACAGTTAAGGTGGGTTAAACTGTTGACAGTAAAGTTGCGCATTCCACATGTATTGCCTTTATGGCAGAGTGGCCTTGCCAGACACAGGGAGGGAAGCTCACCTTTTAACCGTATACTAACACTAAACCTACAAAGAGAGCTAAAATGCAATGGCTTAGAATGGTTTGTGGTTGTAATGTTACCCAATATAAAAAAGATAAAGAGGAATAGGCTAAACACTTTTGCACTATTTATTACGATACTTAGAAGACTTGCATTCAGGATGTAGCTTTATTATGAGTAGTTACACCCCCCCCAAGACACACACACGGACTAGTTGCAGTAACGTAAAAGTCATCTTCCACATGTATCTTGGGAGAATATAAAGTCCTGCAATGACTTGGCCTATCACGTCTGTAGCACGATGCTTCACACTGCTCTGCATACCCTGTGCATGTGCAGCGAGACATTTGTCCCGTTCACAGTCTTTGTGTCGTGATTCCACGCAGTCCCGAAACCCTGATCTGGGCCTGCAAACCTCTCACTGCACAGCCTATTCCGAGTGGTGTAACTACAGCAACCCCCGCAAAATCGACCTGATAATTGCTGCTTTTTACAGAGCCGGTCTGGTCTCACTAAAAAGGCCCACAATAGGACAGCCTGGAACTGGACTGAATGTGTTAAATGAGCTAATGAAATCCACCCACAGGACACAAGCCGTCCATGATAAGAACCTTTTTAGCTGTGAAACTCGACCAAGCTGGGAGGGTGTTAGCTCTGCGTATTTGTTTATTTGTCTGTTCGGCAGCCCACAGCTTGGTGCTGGAGGGACTCGTGGTCCGACAAAGGTTAGGTGTCAGCGTGGAGAGGAGAAAATAGAACAGAGCAGAACAAAGCAGAGAGATAGGATGGAGAGAACAGGAGTAAAACAGGGAGGAGGAGGAGGAGGAGGAGAGACTCAGGGCAGGAAGTGTGGGTGGCTGGGTAGGTGGTTTTGGCAACACAGAATGGACTTCTTGCATATTCTTTCTGGTAAAACAAAGATATGAACTTTCGCAATGGCTCTACCCATTCACTAACCAGTATTAGTTGTAAATGTTCATCTCTCGGGGGTCAACGTGAAATGAGGGGGACACCAATTCAGCTCACCAGCTCTGTTTTATGTGCACTACTACTCCCAGAAGTTGAGAACTGAAAAACAACTGATAGCAGATAATAGCAATGAATGTATGTGTGTGTGTGTGTGTGTGTGTGTGTGTTTGTGTATTTATACAGTACACAGTGGTGATGAATACCAGACTCAGGCATTTCCTTTGTTAGTGCAAGCAAGTTCAGAACTTGCCAAATTGCCCTGCTCTCCACCCACACAGCTGAAAACTTCCACACACTCCCACTCCCACACACACACACATGCACACACATAAACACACACTCACTCTCTCTCTCCCAAATCCTAGCCCACTAATCCTCCTCCGTCCCAGGCTTAGGGGTAGCCAAAGCTGCAGGCTAATTCAATCTTGGCTGGTGCTCCTCTACTCTGTGCGTCTCCTGTTGTCTCTCTGTTCTCCACCCTTGAACTCATGCTCTTTCTAATTAGTTTTCACTCTTCTGCTTCAGTACCCCACTTTATTGTGAAAAAGGTCTCTTTAGGTTTTTGTTTTGCTTTCTTCGTTTTTCCCTGCTGTTTTTACCAGGGCTTAAGCCTGTAGCAACTCTTGGCTCTGCAGCTGACACAGAGTAATTTAATCATGGATTGCGAAGGTCACTTCAGGTCACATGATCGAGGCGTCAGATCATACTGAGTTGATCTCATCCGTGACGTCAGCCCAGAGGAGTACGCAGCAGCCCCCCCCCCCATAACATTCAGAAAATAGCGCTCCTCCCCACTGACAACGTCATCCATTCCTGTTTCCCTCTGGCTCCACCACCCCCTTCCCCTCTTATCTTTCTGCATTTCTCTCTCTCTACTTCTCTGCTACTCCCAAACTTTCCAACCTTCTGTCCCACCCACCACTTCTCATGCACTTTCCCTGCCCCATTAGTCCCCCCCCCCCCCCCCCATTGCCATCACTCTGTGTGTGTCTGTTACGATAACAGCAGTAATTCCATAAAAGAGAGTTCACTGGACTTTGGGTTAATTGCTCTTTGGCAGCGACAGCTGTTTTCATAACACTCTAAATTGGGGAAACCTTCTAGGGTTCCCTTCTAAAAAATGCTGACAATTTCATACTTGTCAACACAGCCTTCTACTACCTGCCACTTTTTCTACCACTTAAAAAAAAAATCTAGTCTTATTGTTGAAATCAATGAAATGACACAGAATTCTGAACTGAGAATGCCACCAATGATGTGGAGTTAAATATTTACTTTGTATGGGTGGACGACAGGGAAGCCAAAGTGAGTCACAGTGGAAAGGCTGAACTGACCTGTGCGTCTGTATAACTAATGATCAAAGACAAGGCTTCACTTTAATCTAACACATGACGAAAGCAGCATTTCCTGTGCTGTTTCCACTGTAATGCCCACTTAATGGCTCCTAGCCTAAAATATTTTAATAGAAACCCGTTTACAAACATTAAGATATGGCGTAGGGATGTGCATTGGCAAGAATCTGGTGATACGATATGTATCACAATAGAAGGGGGACGTTACGATATATTGTAATATATTGTGATACTATGAGTAACACTATTTATTGTGATTTTAAAAACTTAATTTAACTCTAGAAAACTGTCACAGCATCCTAAACACTCCAATCTGTTTTATACTTAACACATCCAATTTTATTACTGGATCTAGTTGATCCACTGGAATGGAGAAGGTGAAAACAGCCACCAACCATCAGTCATTTTTTAAACTTGACTACAAAAAAAGGACTGTCATCATTAATGGTTACATTCAAATTAAAAAAAAATAAAAAATAAAAAATTTGATTGCTTTTGAATATCGATACAATATTGTGACATAAAATGTCGCGATATATCAGTGTATCCATATTTCCTTATATCCCTAATATGGCAATTCATTAATGATTTAACACACATGATACATCAATACATTCACTATTGGCTCTAATTACCAATAGTACCATAACAAAATATTCATATGCTTCATTTTCATTTGCTAATAATCTGAGAAGTGCGTCGTGCATGTGTTTTCAGCCCCCTTTATTCTGATAACCCTGAAGAAAATATTGTGCACCAATGGACGTCAGAAGTCACAGTTATAGCTGTCTTGTAAAGGCCTGGGCATCATGAAGACCAACGAACGGACCAGACCAGTCAGTGGAAAAGTCCTAAAAAGTTTAAAGGATTGTTAGGTCAAACAGGGCAGTTCATCATTCAGAAATGGAAAGAATATGGCACAACTGCAAGCCTACTGAGATATGGCTGTCTGTCTAGACTGAATGGCCAGGCAAAGAAAAAATTAATCTGATAATAAACCCGGTTTACCAGAGGTGTGCGTACCCTTTAGAAAGCAAATTGTTATCACAGATTTTGGCTGAGCATTTCTGTGTGTTTCTGTGGAGTTTCCAACTTCTCATTCTGATGTGTGGGCTGTTTCCATATACTTTGATTTTATCCGCCAAATATATGTATGCTAGGCTAACTCTAACTTAGCTCTCAATGTATACACATGGTTTTTCCCTTGAGAATAAGGTATAAAAAGTGGGCAAAATAATCATGTTTCAATTATGATTAGGTTTGTTTCATTTGTTGGATTGTTCTCATCAACTAATGTGTGTTTTATAAAGCAATAGGCTCCATCAACATACCAGGAGTGAAAGCTAATCTACTAAACTCACTTTCTGCAACCAGACTTTGGACTTGTCTATGTTTAGCCATGTCTACTCTTTCTTCTAAATGTTACTTGATATAGCCAGGGAGCCAAAAAGAAGTTCACAGTTAATTAGTCAGTTGTGTCTATTTCTGCCGCACCAGATGACGTGTCTGGAGTTGACTGCTTGTAAAGGATGTGTTTATCGGGCCTCCACTAGTGTTTGTCACACAATAGCAAGAACGTGGAGGAGAATTTTATATAATCAGACACATTGCATGGTGGGCTGGCTGTGATGTGCCAAGTTCAGTGCCAGTTTAAAGGGTAAATTGAGACTACAAATGGGGGCGGAGGCAAGAATTGACTGGTACACAGTGTGTTATAAACTGAATATGCAGCAATATTACAGGCAGGTCAGGTTAATTTGGGCTTCTGCTCTCCGTGGGTGTAAAATATCTGGTAGTCAACACAGTTTATGAAAAACACTGGGGGATGTATCCGCTTGAAATGCTCAGCATTCAAATCAAAGTTGGGAAAAACAATTAAAGGCCTAGACCACTTCCATTTTATTGAGGTAATCAATGTTTTTATGATTTTTTGTTTGAAGAGGTCATGACTTTGACATCTGGCTGATCATATTTCCTCAGCTATTTGCCACTAAAAGAACAAACATTTAGTAAAGTCAATGACTTGATGCAATCTGCTGGGTTTTCTTAGATGGAAAACATTTAAACTGATTGGAATAATTAATTTAAGGATTAATTTGAATGTATGTACCATTAAATTGAAATGAAATTTCTTGTAAAGCACCTTGAGATGACATGGGTTGTGAGTTGGCGCTATTTAAATAATGTGAATTGAATTGAATATGGAAGCAACAATCAGTGTTGAATTCATCATTTGCTTCATTGTCAATAACAGATGTACATCAGCATAAATGTTGTTTTAGTGTCGTATATGTAACATAATGCATTACAGAAAAATATTTTAACTGAGATATCCACTCACTTGCCTTTTTTTTGGTACACCTGTCCAAAGGCTTGCTAACACACATTGCAAATCAGCCAAAATCTGCAAATCAGCCAAAAACTCAGTTCTGGAATTGCGCCGCTCAAGGTGGCAGCATGTTGGAGTAGCTCTGTTACATTTGTTCTGATTTTTTTATTTATTTTACTTTTATTCCTCCATTTCTAGTAGAAACATTATTTTTGTGGACAACCGTTCTCTCTGGTTTTGAATGCTGTGCAGCTGGAAGGACTTTTGCTACTTTTTATTTTATTTTATTTTTGGACATTTGTTATGATGCATAACCATGGCAACAAGGTAGTTTACAACTGGGAGCAGCTGATTAACATCACAAAAGCTCAAGTAATACCTCAACTGCAGCCACAAAACCCTGATGACTTGAAAATGAGATGCCATGGATCCAGAGCAGGGGCGAAGAGGAGAGAGAAAGGAGGAATTTCAAACCATCTCCATCAATAATAGTGGGCAATGTGAGATTGTTGGCAAACAGGTTAGATGCTGAGGACCCTCTGGAGTTTAGTGTGCAAAAAAGGATTATTCATAAAATGAACATTATGGACAACCCTGAGAATCCTCTAGCCTACATCAGACTGTCATACAACTACAGAGCGTCTTCAGTCAGAGGCTTCTTCAGATCTGCAGAGAGCTACAGGAGATCATCCCTACCCACAGCCATCAGCATCTGCAACAAATCTATGAAGAAACTTTGATAATGAGTTACAACAACATTTAATTTCCCTTTGGGATTAATAAAGTAATTTTGAATTGAATTGAATTGAATATTGGAGCAATTTAATGCATTTAGACTTCTAAACATAATCAGTGTGAGAAACAAAGAGCATTTAAGTGAATTTGAATCTGACGTGGTTGCTGGTGGCAGATGAGCTGGTCTGAGTATTTCAGAAACTGGTGATCAGCTAGGATTTTCAGACATAACCTTCCCTTGAGAATGGTCCAAAAAAGAGAACAATATCCAGTGATGGGTAGCTATGTGGATGTCAAGGTTCAGAGGTGGATAGGCTGACTGGTTTGTATTGACAGAAAGGCAACAGAAGCTAAAATAACGACTTGTTACAACCTAGGTATTTAGGATTTTAGTAGAGTTACAGCAGCATTAGACCACACTGGGTGCCACTCCTGCCAGTTAAAACAAGAAACTGAAAATATAAATTGCACAGGCTTACCAGAGTTGGACAATAACAAATTGGAAAAGTATTAATGTCACCTGCAACATTAAGATAGAGTAAGAATTTTGTGTAAACTACACGACAGCATGGATCCATTCTGCCTTGCAGGTGGTGTGATGATGTGGGGGTATTTTCTTGCCACACTTTGGGCACCTTAGTACCTGTGTGGCATTGCTTAAACACCACAGTCTACCTGAGTGTTGACCATGTTTATACCTTTATGACCACAGTGCACAAATGCTATGATGGCTGCTTCCAGCAGGAGAATACACCAAGTCAGAAAGATTCCAAGAGCACAGTGAATATTTGACTGTTCTCCAGGGACCTACCTGGTCAAAAGATCTCAATCCAATAGAGCACCTTTAGGATGTATTGGGCATGTGAGTCGCATGTCAAGTTATTTGGCCCCTGCAAATTTCTTTTTGGCGTGACCTTGTGTATGCATGGTTGTGTGTGCTGTGTGTTGCCCTGTGATGGACCCGCAACCTGTGGATTATGCAGCATTGGAAATGGATGGGCAAACGGAATGGAATATTTTTATACAACTGTATGACTGTATGTCAACATGAACCAGCCCAGGGTCCAGACCAGGAAGCAGAGTCGTAGTTTAACCCACCTCTCTGCTGCTTCTGTACTGTTACCCACCCATTACCCTATAGAAACAGTGTCTTGCCCACGGCCAAAATTAAATGGATTAAAAGTTAAGCCAACAAAAGCAAATTATGGAAATCTCATAAAAATAAATACAACTTTGACTGAACAGAAAAATAAATATATTAAATGTGGTTTATTAAACATAAGATCTCTCTCCTCAAAGACTTTGTTAGTAAATGGCTTGATTTGTGATAATCACATTGATTTCCTTTGTCTCACAGAAACCTGGTTGCAGCAGGAGGATTACGTCAGAATAAATGAGTCAACTCCTTCCAGTCATTTAAATTTTCACATTCCTAGAAATACTGGGCGAGGGGGAGGAGTTGCAACCATTTTTCGTTCTGATTTACTAATTAGTCCCAGACCAAATGATAGCTACAGTTCTTTTGAACATCTAACCCTTAATTTTCCTCATCCAAGTTGCAAAACATTAAGACCATTGTTGTTTGTGTTTTTGTATCGTCCACCAGGCCCTTACTCTCAATTCTTGGATCAGATCTCAATTTTTTTATCTGATTTAGTATTAAATACTGATAGGGTTATTATAGTGGGGGACTTTAATATTCATGTGGATACTGAAAGTGATAGCCTAAATGCAGCCTTTAATGCTATTTTAGACTCAATTGGCCATCTTAAATCTGAAAGAAAATTTCATTATAGTAGAGCTTTATCAGACAATGCTGTAACAATTTTTAAAGAATCTGTTCCATTCTTACTTTCCTTAGTGTCTCAGTGTAACACAGTGGATGGCAGCAATTCTATCTCTAACCCTTCAGAAATTGATGGTCTGGTTCACAGCCTTACGTCCTCATTGCGTTTGGCATTAGATAGTGTAGCCCCCTTAAAAAAGAAAGTGGCTAGCCATAGGAGGCTGACTCTTTGGTTCAACGCAGAGTTGCGTACTTTAAAGCAGAATACTAGGAAGTTGGAGAGAAAATGGCACTCTACACACCTAGAGGATTCCTATTTAACCTGGAATAACAGTCTACTGCTGTATAAAAATACCCTTCGACAAGCTAGAACAGCATATTTTTCATCATTAATAGAAGCGAATAAAAACAATCCGAGGTATCTTTATAGTACAGTTGCCAAACTTACACAGCGTCATAGCTCTGTTGAGCCAACTATTCCCCCAGCTCTTAGCAGTGATGATTTTATGAGATTCTTCATAAATAAAATAAATTTTATTAAAAATAAAATCATTGGCATCCTCCCAAACAGGATTACTTCTTCCTCAGTAAATGAGGCAGTATCGGAAAGAACTGTAGAACCTCAGTTGTGCTTAGGCTGTTTTGATTCAGTCGAGCTTTCGGAATTATCAAAAATTTTAGCCTCATCTAAACCTTCAACTTGTATGTTGGACCCAATCCCAACCAAATTATTTAAAGAGGTGTTCCATTTGGTTCCTGGCCCCATTTTGGATATGATGAATCTATCCTTAGTAAACGGATACGTACCACAGGAATTTAAAATAGCTGTAATTAAACCTTTACTCAAGAAACCTTCCCTTGATCAAGATGACTTAGTGAATTACAGACCTATATCTAACCTTCCTTTCTTATCCAAAATCCTTGAGAAAATTGTAGCTAATCAAGTCTGTGAGCATCTAAACAGTAACGAGCTGTTTGAAGAGTTTCAGTCTGGTTTTAGAGCTCATCATAGCACTGAAACAGCACTGGAGAAGGTTACTAATGATATTCTCATGGCCTCAGATAATGGACTTGTGTCTGTTCTGGGTTTTGTTAGATCTCAGTGCTGCTTTTGACACAGTCGATCATAATATTCTCTTAGAAAGGCTTGAACATGTTGCAGGGATCCGGAATATTGCTAAAATTAGAAACATCCTGTCCAGGAGTGATGCTGAGAAACTAGTCCATGCATTTGTTACCTTAAGGCTGGACTACTGTAATTCTTTACTATCAGGAAGTCCACAAAATGGCATTAAAAGCCTTCAGTTGATCCAAAATGCGGCAGCAAGAGTTCTGATGAATATTAAAAAGAGAGATCACATTTCTCCTGTTTTAGCTTCCCTTCATTGGCTCCCTGTTAAATCCAGAATAGAATTTAAGATCCTTCTTCTTACATACAAAGCCCTTAATAATCAAGCTCCATCATACATCAGAGATCTAATTGTTCCATATGTTCCTAACAGAGCCTTTCGCTCTCAGACTGCAGGTTTACTTGTAGTTCCTAGGATTTCTCAAAGTAGAATGGGAGGCAGATCTTTTAGTCATCAGGCTCCTCTCCTGTGGAACCAGCTCCCAGCTTTAGTCCGTGAGGCAGACACTCTGTTTACTTTTAAGGCCAGGCTTAAAACTTTCCTTTTTGATAAAGCTTATAGTTAGAGTGGCTAAGGTCATCCTGAGCTATCTCTGTAGTTATGCTGTTATAGGCTTAGACTGCTGGAGGACAGACTTACCAATTTTCTTCACTCTGCTACTTCCTTTTCTCCTACAACTCTCCAGTTGTATTACAGTACATTCTGTTATTTCGACTGTTAACTTTGTTTTCTCTCAGTGTTTTTCTCTCCATAGAAGATATACCTGGTCTGGTATCCTGCTTGGCTGCAATGCCCTGTTGGACGGGGGACATCGACTGGGATGATCCTCCCAGTAACTGAACATCCACTGTGTCCTGTTATCAACTTTTTACTTTCTGTAACATAGAAAGTTCTCTTATATCAGATCTTCTGTTCCTTCTGTGTTTCTGCTCTGTCTTCTCAAACCCCCAGACGGTCGTGGCAGATAGCCGCTCCTACTGAGCCTGGTTCTGTTGGAGGTTTCTTCCTGTTAAAGGGGAGTTTTTCCTCTCCACCATCACTACATGCTTGCTCAGTATGAGGGATTGCTGAAGGATTGCTGTGGTGGGAAAGTCTGCATCAACGGGGCCCAACCTCATGCCAATGACTGACGCAATCTGCTGGGATTCCTTAAATAGGAAACTTTTTAACTGATTGGAATGTTTGCATAAATGTATTGAAATGACTTCTTGTTAAGTGCCTTGAGATGACATCTGTTGTGAATTGGTACTATATAAATAAACTGAATTGAATTGAATTGAATTGAACCATAATCTCTAAGAGTGTTTTTTTTTTACATATTGTTGAATATATGTCATAAAGAAATAAAGCAGTACATGAAGGCAAAACAGGAACAAACATGGTAACAAAAGGTGTACCTAATAAAGAGGTGAATGAGTGTAAATAAATAAATAAATGAATAAAATTTGAAATTGAATTTTTTTGGATGCCTCTAAGAATCAAACGTTTATTTGACATAATGAAAATATATAATATTAAGGTAAATACTTCTGTCAGCTCAGGCCATATAATGCTTTACCTCAGACCAATTGTCTGATTTTCTGTATTTAAATGACACATGCTCTTACAGGATCAGCACATGAATAGTTTTGATATGCAGAAGTGATTCTACTCTGAAATTTATCTATCTGACCTTTTCAGAGGTGTTTACAGTAACTTTGGCTTGCTATTTGGAGTTATGGAACAGACACATCTGGCAACTCTTTGCTAGAGAAAACTGTCAGTAGCTGCATTCAGAGCATGTCTGACCAGAGCTGAAATGATGTAAAACATGCAATATCAGCTATTTGTTACACAGACTGTAAGATGCAACATAGCAGCACCCTGCCTTATAAAGTGCAAAAGAAGTAGTCATACCCAATTAATTTTTTCACAATTTTGGAACACAACGAGCACATAAGTATGAAGAGGAAGGAAACTGAGGTATGGTTTTTGAAATATCTCACAAGATGTCTTACAAATGAAAACTAAAAATGTCTCCTAAATTACAAAAAGACTCTGAAGTGTTGTTTAATCCATTATCTGACATGTAAAGATAAGGAATTTCTCATTAAATAATTAGCTATACAAAGGGAACCTTATTCATGGAAGCAGCCTAGTGGCCCATTGTAACTCTGGAGGAATTGCATACATCATCCTGTATAAACCGGAAACATTCCAGCTAACGTATGTATGTGGCCCTCATATGGACTTTCTTCAAGCTGAATGGGTGCTAAACTGACCTAGGCTTAAAAATTTTTTTTATATATATATTGGGCTACCCTGGGTAACCAACAAGGTTTAACCCAATTGGGCATCCTATTAACACATTAAGGCTTTAGCTGTGTCTTATTTGTTTAGCATAAAACCTCTTTGAGACAGAGGCAGAGATTCACAATCCATTAGGACAACAACCCTAAACATAGTTTAAACCAAAGCATATCCATTAGTTAGAATGGCCCAGTCAAAGTCCAGACTGAGGTTCAATGCAAAATCCATCAAATCTGTCTGAGCTTGTCCTTTTTCTGAACAGAAAAGAACAGAAAAATATAGATTTTCAAAACTGTAACACTATGAAAACCACATATAATTTTTCTTCCACTTCACAATTTTGCACTGACGTTAGTGATCATTACACGAAAAAATGTGAAATGTTTGAGATGTCTGAATAGTTTTGCAAGGTGGTCAGTAAGTTAGAGTGGGAAAATGAGTGCTGGATTTCAGAGGGGTAAATTACTCTACACTTAATCATATAATGTTAGCTATTTAAGCCTCGGTCAGAGCTGAGACGCTGGAAAATCCGAGTTGGGAAGGAACCTTTTAGAGGTTTCACACAGAGAGACGGTAGAGGTAGGCGGAGCTGAAAGAGGAACACAGCTGGGGAGTGGTTGGAATCTACTCGGCTATTTCCTCATTTGAAAGAAAAATGTCAGAAATATTCTAAAAGTATTAGAGAAAATTACACCATCGAAAGAAATTACCACATCTTTAAAAATATTTATTTTAACATAAAGGTTTTTCATTTGATTAGTTGCAAATGTGTAAAAATATCTTAATAACAGGATTTTTAGGCTTTTTGAAGTTACAGTGTTCTTCTCATTACTGATTTGCCCTTCTAATTATATCCATCAGGAGGGACGGCAGTGGAATCCAGGCCAGAGGCAAAGAAACTATTTCCGCCGGCTTTGGGCGTCCTGTGTGGAAACTAGCTTGTTGGCATATTTTCCAGCGCTGCCCCACCAAAAAGGCTTGTGACCATGAAGCCACGGAGAGTTCTCAGTCACATCGGGTGCGAGTACAAACGTCACCCGGCACAAAAAGGATTAACTGAAATGGCAAAGGTGAAAAGGGGTGTCACACTTTCAAGTCACAGTCCAAAGCATATAACTTGTCACATGGTCTGCTTCTGTAAAACTGTAAAGTATGTGAACATGAAATTCATGACATATCTTTCTGGAAAATACTTCACAAAAAGAAAGAAAATGAGACAAAAATTCTGAATGTTTTCTGTGAGATTTGCTTCGATATTTATAAATTGTACAATCTGCAAAATGTTAAGAATTTTCTAGTCAATTGAAGGGTTTCAAAATAAAACCAGGTGGCAGACGATATTTAATGATACAGAGATTTCAACATAAAAGGATGGAAGGGAGGCCGGAGGTGCTGTCCCAGTTCCCCTTTTTTGACTGGGTGCATGTGTGTGAGTACAGCGGAGCGCAGGAGAGGGCCCTCACCTGCATTAAGCATGCAATTAAAAAGGGACAAATAAAAGACAGCTTCTGCACAGTGGGTGTGTGCTCTTTCGCACTCATGCGTGAATGTGTCATCTCGTGCCCAGGCACATTCACTATGTGTTTTGGAAAAAAGGAAGGGGGCCAGATCAGCTAAAGACAGGCTGTTGGAAAAGGTGCGTGAATCAGCCCCAGGAGGCAGGGGGGAAAAAAAAAACTGGCCCGGGGCCTGATGGAAAGATCACATAGGACTGAGGGATCTGAGATCTGGGAAGAGGGGGGAAAGAGTGTGCATACTCTCAGAGAGGAAAACTACATTCACTGCAGAGTTGACTTATCCGGAGCAAACAGATGTTTGCCTTGTTTGGACAGAGCCAAGAATCTGAACCAGGATCAGTTGTATTTATCTGGTTGTGTTTGCTTTGCTTCACAAGGACTCATCCCCCTTCCTGCAGGGGCTGCATTGTGACACTTACATAAACCATGACACACGTGGCAAATGTTCCTCCTATGTGTGTTGGCAATCAGTCACTGTGCGGTGACAAGGCTGCCAGATCATGTAAAGCATTGTCTCCAGGTCCTTCTTGATCTACCTAAATCCTGCTTTGCTGACAGAGCTAACAATCTCTCTCACTTAGTGTACAATCTGCCTGTGTTAATCTAAGTAATTTAAAATGTCAATGAAAAGTGAATCTGTTTCAGTAATTGAACAGACAGACATATATTGTTTTTGTGAGTTTTAAGGATTAGGGGTTACAGCTAATGAAAACCCAAAATTTAGCTTCTCTTGTGTTTCTAATATAGCACAAGACTTAAGGAGGGTTTTTAAATACAAAAATGGTAAGTTGTGGCCTTATACATCATGGAGAAGAGTGCTGACTTGACAGTTTTTCAACAGCAGTCATTGACACCACTGTGGAGGATAAGCCACAAAAGGTCATACTAAAGAATTTAGCTGTTCATAGAGTGCTGTATCCAAGCAAATTAATGGAAAGTTGAGTTGAAGGAAAAGTGTGTCAGGAAAAAGTGTAAAAGTAGTCTTGAGAGAACTGCATAATTCAGTGCAAAAGGTGAAACTCAAATTACACAGATTGCTTAAACACAGAGTGATCATATTTCAAGGGGTAATTTTGATAATTATGGTTGTCAGCTAATGAAAACAAATGCAAACATTCAGTTTAAAAGAAAATTATTGGTGAACCTAAATGTTAAGACCAACAACAAATTGATTATTTAGCTCTTGAATGAGATTCTTCACACTTTTTCCTTCCACTCAACTTTCCATTAATACGCTTGGATACAGCACTCTGTGAACAGTCGACTTCTTTAGCAGTGATCATTTCTGACTTACAGATTTAGGATGAGGAGGATGTCAGACTTTATTCTGGACAACTGTAGGGTCATCAATCTTCCCTTTGAATATGTAGGTCATAAAATAAAATTTCTGTCTAAAAAATCCCGTTTTGTCGATCTTATATAATATTCCAATTTTCTTAAAAACTGAGTTTTGAGTTTTAATTGGGTATAATTCATGATCATCAAAATTAACAAAAAAATCCTTAAAAACATGTAATATTGTGACATTGTAATGAGTCCAAACACATTCCTATTTTTGACTGAATTGCTGAAATATAAACATTTTTGATTATATTCTGATTAAAAGAGATGCATCTATACTACTCAATGATTGAAATTGTTTCTGCATGTTATCAACCTTTCTGCACAAAAATGGCTACAATGATACCTTGTGAATTGCACCAACATGGGCTTTCTGCTTTGTTGACGAATTTGGATTAATAATGAGAAGCATAAAGCCCGAATAGAACCCCTCATTGGCCTCATAGCTAAATATAGATCTTTGAATAGTGTTGCTGAGGTCATAAAAGGCCAAGCTTCTCCCTTCTCATTTCCTGGAACAGAACCAATATCCAACACGTGTTTTTTTGAACCTTTGACACAGTTTCACAGAGCTCTCCATCTTTACCTTTAGGACCTGGCTCAAATATTCACACCTCCTAAATTGGCACTGTACATACTGTACACAGATGATAGGTCCCACCCCACTAATGCACACCGCTCCACCTCTAGCTGGAATGTCAAACAGCCTCAATGCTCATAGTCAGGAACCTCCAGAAAAATAACATTTTACACATTTGTGCTGACCAAAGATAACTTCATCAGTTCAACATACCCTGGACAGATTTAACACATGCAAGGATGCAATATTAAAGTACCTAGCCAAACTAGTCACCTCCATTTAGCTATTTTTTGTCACATTTCAACCACATTATACATATTGTATTGGGATTTCAACACAAAGTAGTGTATAATTGTAAAGTGGAAGGAAAATGTTATACTGTTCTAGAAATGTGCAACAAACTAAAATCTAAAAAGAGTAGTATGAATATGTATTCAGCCAATATGAGGCAATGCTTCATAGAACCAACTTTTACTGTAATTACAGTTACAAGTTTTTTGGTTTATCTCTCTTATATTTTTGCACATCAAGTTCATCCACCCTATGGAGAGGATCAGTGTGAAGCATTTTCAAGTCCTGCCAAAGATTCTCAGTTGGTTTAAATGTATTAATGAGTTAGATTGGATCATTCCAGTCTAACACATTAATTCATTTCTGCTTCACATAACTCTTTACATGAACACTAAAAAATGCAGTGTCCCCTACAGTGGGGCAATAGTATTTGGCAGCAACTGATTCTGCAAATTGTCCCACCTAAAAAGACAAGAGAGGTCTGTAATTTTCATCATAGGTGCACTTCAACTGTGAGAGACAGAATATTAAAAAAATCCAGGAAATCACATTGTATGATATTTAAATAAATTATCTGTATAATTGTGCAAAAAAAAGTATTTAGCATCTACAACAGACCTGTTTCTTCTTCTTTAAGAAGCTCTTCTATCATCCACTTGTTATTTGTATTAATGGCACCTGTTTTAAGTCGTTATCTGTATAAAAGACACCTGTCTTCACCATCGCCAAGACCAGAGAGCGAGGACACCAGGGACAAGATTGTAGACCTGCACAAGACTGGGATGAGCCAATCTACAATAGGCAAGCCGCTTGTTGTGAAGAGATCAACTGTTGGAGCAATTATTAGAAAATGGAATAAATACAAGATCACTAAGCATCTTACTCCATGCATGATCTCACCGTGTGGGGTACAAATAATCTTGGGAACGGTGAGGAAACATCCCAGAACTACACGGAGGGAACTGGTTAATGACCCGAAGAGAGCTGGGACCACAGTAACAAAAGTTACTATATAACACACTACATCATCATGGATTAAAATCCTGCAGTCCCTCTGCTTAAGCCAACACATGTCTTAAGTTTGCCAAAAACATCTGGATGATCCAGATGAGGATTGTGAGAATGTCATGTGGTCAGATGAGACCAAAATAGAAATCTTTGGCATAAATGCTGATACAGTTTAAATTTTTGGAGGGGGAAGAATGCTGAGTTACATCCCAAGAACACCATATCCACTGTGGAGCATGGGGGTGGAAACATTATGCTTTGGGGCTGCTTTATGCAAATGGGACAGGGTGACTGATCTGTATTAAGGAAAGGATGAATGGGGCCATGTATTGTGAGTTTTGGGCAAACACCTCTTTCCATCAGTGAGAACATTGAAGATGAAACGTGGCTAGATCTTCCAGCATGACAATGATCCAAACACATCGCCCGGGGAACGAAGGCGTGGCTACGTGAAAAGCATTTCAAGGTTCTGGAGTGGCCTAGCCAGTCTCCAGATCTCAATCCGAGAGAGAATTTGTGGAGGGAGTTGAAAGTGTTGCCCAGCAACAGCCCCAAAACATCCAAGCTCTAGGGAAGATCTGCATGGAAGAATGGGCCAAAATACCAGCTAGTGTGTGCAAACCTGGTGATGACCTACAGGAAACGTTTGACCTCTGTCATTGCCAACCAAGGTTACATTACAAGGTATTGAGGAGAACTTTTGTTTTTGACCAAATACTTATTTTCTGCACCATTATGCAAATACATTCTTTAAAACTCATACAATGTGATTTTTTTTACATTCTGTCTCTCACAGTTGATGTGTACCTATGATGAAAATTACAGACCTCTCATCTTTTTAAGTGGGACAACTTGGACAATTGGTGGGTACCATATACTTTTTTGCCCCACTGTATATAGTCGCTTACTTTAACCTAGACTTTTTATAGCCTTCTTCCATAATGACCTTCTTCTTGCCACTCTTCCACAAAGACCAGATTTCCAGAGTGTGCTGATATGTGATGTACTGATATTTGCCTTGTCCACAGGTATTCCTACTAGAGCCGTGTATATCTGCAGCTCCTCCAAAGCTGCACTGGCCTTTTTGGGCACTTATTTGTTTAAAGTTCTGCTTACCTGGCCTGTCAAGGCAGTTGCTTTTGTGCGGCACTGGTCTGCAAAATGTCCAAAGCTTGGGCTTTGGGCTTTTAAGAATCTCCACAACTTTCTCCCTGATCTATCCACTGTCTTCCTTCCGTTTTTATGATGCTGGTTGTTCTCTAATTTTATTCAGACTTATCAGACTGCAAGAGAGTGAATAAAAATGTACATCACCTTTTTTGTATTTGTAAAAAAAATATGTATATATACATGTAACATTTTCTAAATATAGCTAATTTTTGTTGGTCATAAAATCCCGATACAATAGTCTGAACTTGTCGTTATGATGTGACAAAACAAAACATTTTCCAAAGTCTGATTATATTTGAAAGACCCTGTATGGATCACATGGCATGAACTTTTGCAGATTTTACTCAAGTCTTGTAGTAAAGTCTACACAACGTCAAGCTGACTTTATGGGATGCTGCTGCAGAGTTAATGAGGGAATATGACTGGGTACATACAGCTATACTGACAAAACCATCATACCTTTTGCTTCAGTGACATTTCTTAAAGTGAAGAATGTGTTGGATTTGCAATTACTTTTTTGACAGCTATTTAGCCATTAATTCATGTTGTAGAAAAGCTGTGTGTAAAAAGTATCCTGCTTGATAATTGGAGCCTTGAATTAAAAAGACAAGGAATAAAAAGTGTGTGTTTTAAATCAGTAATGAGTAACCCAGTTGAGATCATTATGGCACTGGTTAATAAGAAACAAGGATATGGAAAAAATCTGAGGTCATTTCAAGCAGATGTGTAGCTTTTTTTCTCCTTTCATGTAAATGTACCAGACCTGGGCTGCTTTTGGGAAACATGAAATTGCTTTTGAAGACTCCGGAGTTATTCGTTCTCCGTCTTTTGCTGTTTCATGGTTAAACAAATGTATTCTGTGGATAATTTCTTTTACTTTTGATGCCGACAGCTTCTGTGCTAGCACTGCAACCAGCTACCCATTTGGAGTTCTTTTATAACCGCACGCATTTGAGTTGGCTGCTCATTTCGGAGCGAATATGCCTAGACACTCACATGGAAAGGACGGAAAAAGCACTTTCCTCCTCTCCCACAGAAGCACTCAGTGCAGTGATTACCTGCCTTGCCACTCAGGGGGCCATTTGCTGTTACCACAAAGCTGATTATCTCACCCCTACAGCAGGCTGTTTGCGGCTTTGCGATTTTTCTCCCAAATGCCCACACTGCTATTTGTAGAGAAATGTTACCTAGCTGGCACAGGTTAAAATCTGTTTGTGTTTTGTGTGGATGTTTGCGTCTGGCTGAGTGGTTTGCGGCGCTGCCTGGCTCTTCGTCTTTGGCAGGTGGATGGGTGGGTGTTAATGTGGAATGGAAGGCTGGAAGAATGCAGAGATGGATGACACAAACAGGGCAGAGTGGTGGGAGGCTGGTGTCAGGGCCCCTACTCCCACTACCAGGCTGGATGCAGTATCTGACAGCTGACTGAGAGTCTGCAGGCCCCCTCTTTGCATGGTCCCACCAAAAGGTCAGCACTTCAATCAGCTCCGTTCCCTGGATGCCTCTCTTTCTCTCTAAAACCTCCTTTTATGCAAACTTGGATGCGCTTGACCGTTTCTCGCAGGTGAAAGATTTCTGCACATAAGAAAGCCATCTGAGGAATGTGTTTATGCAGCTAAACCACATGACATCTACAGGATAATAAAATTTCCAAGGCAGATAATTATGCACGATGGATCCTATGTGTAATTTTGGAACACTCTGGCTTGTGGAAAATTGCAGTCCTCAAAGTCATAACTGGCTCATCACTGAGAGCATTTAAATTTTCCAGACCTTTAATTTCCTCTTCGTTCCCCTCTCAGGTCTCTTATTTGCCTTCACACATCAGGCACTCCTAATATCCTGTAGCTTGCCACCTGCCATGGGAAAAAAAGTACCTTGCAAAAGTATTCACATCCTTTGACTTTTTTCCCATTTTGTCATGTTACTACAACAAACTTTTAGTATTTTAGTATTTTGTTTTTGTAATTGTGTCCTTATTGTACATATATAATTCTTCAGTTTTTTTATATGTTTGTCTTGTGTGAATCTAAATGCTTCAGTTACTCGTCACTGTGCTGCTGTTACAGCTAAATTTCCCCTTCTTTTCTATTCTATTCTATTTGGAGTTTGTGTAATAGAACTCCACATAATTATAAAGTGGAAGGAAAAAGACATGTTTTTGTCGCATCCATTTGTATTCAACCCTCCAGAGTCAGCATTGAATAAAGCCACCTTTCACTGAGGTTAATGCTACAAACTATTCAAGGGTATGTCTCCGTCAGATCTACAAATCTCGATTTGTTGATCGGTGGAGGTAATTTTTTCGTGCCCCATCTGTCTGTCTGTTTATCTGTCTATTAGCAACATAACTCAAAAAGTTATGGACAGATTCCGATGACATTTTCAGGAAATTTCCACAATGGGAGCAGGAACAAATGATTACATTTTTGGGTTGCTCCAACATTAAGTGCATATCCACCCACCGGGAAGACAAAGCGACAGCACAAACACAGCCATGCGTCTCATTAACAGACATCTTATTGGAAAAGTACTGAAAGTTAGAATTAGATAACAACATGGGGATGGGGTTGGGGGTTTGTTTGGAGGGAGGTTAGTGGCCCTGGCGGAGGTCTGTGCTCTCTGAGTGCTTTTATAGTTTTACCAGTTTGTTTGCCAAACAGCCCAAACTCATTTAGATTAGATGCGAGATATGTGTAAACAAAAACTTTTTCTAGTCTCGTCATAGTTAGATTTCTTCTGAGGCCAAGACCTGGGCAGATGAGGCTGAGACCTGGGCCGTTCTAACGCATAAATGTAATTTAACTGAATTTGATGCTAAGCTTTTCACAGTAGCACTGGCTGTATGTTTGGGGTTGATATCCTGCTGAAAGGTGAACTTCTGAAACCATTCTCAAGTCTTCTAGCTTCTAACTTCTTGGACTGCCCTGTATTTAGCCCCATCTTTCCAACTAACTCTGACTTCTCTGTCCCTAGTCATGAAAGGAAGGCATCCCCACAGCGGGATGCTGCTACACCCATGTGTCACCATTGGGATGGTATTATTAGTTTTGAAAGCAATCAGTTGCACTGGTTTTATTTAGGGGTATCAGGGTAAAGAGAACTGAGAACTGAAAACAAATACATGCCACGTTTTTTTAGATTTTTGTTTGTAAAGGATCTGACAATTATATGGTACTTTTTGTCACATAATCCCAATAAAATGCAATGAAGTTTCTGTTCCCAACTTGACGATGGGGGAAAAATCGAAAGGGTATGATTACTGGTGAGAATACTGGTGAGAATTAAAACAAGATTCTAGAAAAAAGCACATTTCTCCAATTTTAGCTGCTCTTTATTGGCTAGTGGTTAAATCTAACCTAGAATTCAAAATCTACCTTATATTTAAAGCTCTTAATAATCAAGCTCCAATCAAATATCATAGATTTGATTGTTCAATATATTCCCAACAGAAAACTCTATGGTTGTTCATAGATTTTGTACCTGTAGAATGGGAGGCAGATATATTAATGATCAGCCACCTCACCTGCGGAACAAGCTCCCAGTTCTAGTCTGTTAGGCAGGCACCCTGTCTACTTTTAAGACGAGGCTTAAGCTTTCCATGTTTGTTAGAGCTCATAGATAGAGTGGGTTCGATTATTCTGACCAATCTCTGTAGCAACGCTGCTATAACCTTACACTGCTGAAGGATATACTTCACCATTCAGGGTATATTCTGCACCGCATTACTTCCAGTTAATGCTGCCAGCAACTCTCCCAGTTTTTTCTGTCCCTTGAAGTTATACCTGATCTGGTGCTTCAGTGCCATGTTTTGCTGTGTTTAACTCCATCTCTCTCCATTGATGAACCAAATACTGCCACTGACTACATCTACTTTGTTTTTTATCTCATGGATTGTTCTACTGGCTCAGGGATCCTTTGTTTATCTCAGTTTTCCTCCCAGAAAACGCAGCTAAAGTGCAATCAAAGCAGTTAACTCTGATTACTCTTTTTACTTTCGGTAGATAGTACCCTTAACACTGGTATAATAAACTGACTTAGACTATATTGTATTTTAAATATATATGATTTGAATATATACTTCTGGATCTGTTCATTTTAAACTGTCTTGAGATTACGTTTATTGTAATTTGGCACTTTATTTGGCACTAAATACTTTTCCAAGAGGCCTTTTTTTTATGTAGAAGGTCAAATATGTAATTCAAATATTCTTTAGGATGTCAAGACTGCACTGATGTCTTCAGAGCACAGTCTCAAAACAGGACGAGCCAGAAAAACAGATTAATCAGCTCATTGTTCTGTGTCCTGCTCATACACCCCATCAAATACATTAGACTTCCAGTAAATAGGAATCTGGATGTGCCGTTTTGTTTGTTTTGTTTGTTTTTTATGGTATCCACATCTAATACTTTTTCATGAGTCACAGCATGTCAGTTAATGTGTCATCTGTTCCTCCCTAATTTTCTGTTTTACATTGATACCCCGCTATTCAATTGTTAGACTATTTTATTTGTCCCAACTGTGACTGATAAATTAACGAGTCACCGACTGCTGTCAGATGCTTGAATTATCATTAACACCAAGAGTGAAATGTCAATGTGATTGCACATGAAGCGTGTCCTGTGATGTTCAGGAGCACAATAAGAGCACTGATATAAAAGCGGTGAAGTGGGATTTTGGTTCAAGTATCCACTCTGATCTACATTTTAAGGCTGAGGAGGTTAAAGTCAGTCTGTATTCCCCAGATCTAGTGACTAAGCCTGCATGAAAATGCCCCAAAGATAAAACCCCACAGGAAAATATCACACTGTCTCACAACGAGAATGTGTCAGATTGGAGCCTTTGCCAACATATAAGTATAATGTCACGCCTTAGTTCCATCGGCTTTGTGATTAATTTTATTGCCGTTTTCATCGCTGCTGTGACACGCTTGGGCAAAAAGCTCAAGCACGATGGTTTCAACACCATCTAATTTTTTGTTCTCTGCTTCAGAGGATGCCATTTCCATGAGCGCGCTGAAAACTGTTTATCAAAGCCAAATGTCAATTCCACATGCTGTTTGTTAGTTTTTGAAGGTATTGCTTCATTTGTTCATAGTTGTTACGAACTGGCTGACAGAGACATTGCTTATCAGAGGGTTACACATATGTATTCACAGTGGTATAATGATACACAAGCATCAGGGTCAATTGAATTCCAAAAATCAGTTGTCAAATGATGATTTCATTTGTTGATGGGAAAAAATATTCGTACATACCCGTCTCTATAGACGCCATTTCATTTTCTGATACAGTTTCAATAGCAATCCCCATGCCTGATTAACAAGTCACATAAATTGAGCCTGTCTGAATACATGAAGTAGGTTAAAAGATCTCAAAAGTAACACATTATGACCTACTGCAAATAAATTTAAGAATAAAGTTACTGATTTCTACTAGTCTATAAATGGTTACAGAACCATTACTTTCTTCATTAGCCACAAATAAACCTTCCCAGAAGTGCCTGGCTTACCCAATTTATTCCAAGAATGCATCAGCAGTTCCTCCAGAAAGCCTTAAGAATAACCCAAACAAGATGTAAAACACTGGTTACCTCACTTGTTTCAGTAAAGGTCGGTGTTCATGATTCAACCATAAGAAAAGACTGAGTGAAAATGGCATCTAAGGTAGCATTCCAATGTATAAATCATTGCTGATTCAAAAAAAAAACTCTTGACCCCCCCAAGAGTTTTGGAAAATATTATTTGGACTGGTTAAAGTTGAACCATTTCCTGTTACATCTGGAATTAAACTACCAAAGCATTTCTGAAAAATAACATTGTACATACAATCAATCATGTTGGAGGGAGTGAGATGGTCTGGTGCAGCTTTTCCTGCTTCAGAATCAGGACAACTTGACATAGTTGGTGGAACCACAAATTCTGCTCTAGAAGAAGATCCTGAAGGAAAAGCTCAAACACCCTTATGTTATGTAGCAAGAAAAGGTTTCCAGATGAATCTAGTCTACAAAACTTTGTTGAGAAACTAGGGGGGCACGGTGGCGCAGCTGGTAGCCTGGCTCACCTCACAGCTAGAAGGTCCCGTGTTCGATTAGCACCGGGGACGCTGTGGGTGCTGAGGGTGTGTTTGTTCCCCCTGGGTGGGGTTGGCGAAAGGGCCTTTCTGTGTGGAGTTTGCATGTTCTCCCCGTGTTCCCTTGAGCAGCTAATGTGAGCTACTCCCACAAAAACATGCACTAGTCCTGGGGCTGTATACTGCCTCCTCCTGGCAGGCCGGGGCGCCCGCAGGGTTGGGGAAGATCTGGCTGGAATAACGGGATCCTTCCACGCGCTACGTCCAACCGGAGAAACCCCGCCCCGTCGGGTGAAAAGAAGGGCCTGCCCACTCCCCAAGCACGAAGGAGGCTTGGGTTTCAGTGAAAGGCCCCTCCTGGGGCCGGCACAGAGGGAGAGCGGAACCCCAGAACCCAAACTGAGGAGCACTGGGGTGATAAATAATGGGAAAATATAAATAAATATAAATAAAAAAATAAATTATAAAAAAAAAAAACTTTGTTGAGAAACTCAAAGCCTTGAATGAAATGGAGATTTTATTTTTTAAATCCATATGGAGATTTGGGTGTAAGATGTAATTTAAACAATTAAAATAAGATTACACATATTTTTGATCAAACACACAAAATAAAAAGAAAGAAAAGCATGTTTTTTGCTATTCCAGTTTTAAGGCCCATCCTTCCATTATCTGTACCCGTCCATCCTATGCAGCAGTCACGGGCGAGAGGCAGGGTACACCCTGGACAGGTCACCAGTCCATTGCAGGGCAACAGTTTTGAGGCTAAAACGTTTAAATATAGCAATGATATTATAGTGCAAATTCTAAACTAATATTTGACTCAAAGCATGTCAAATATCACAACAGCAAGCTTTAAGTCAATGCTTCACACTTTATATTTAGTGTTTCCATGTGACTATTACATTAACCTACAGTGGAACAAAAATGTATTTGGCAGCCACCGATTGTGCAAGGGGTCTCACTTGAAAATATGAGAGAGGTCTGTAATTTTCATCATAGGTACACTTTAACTGTGAGAGACAGAACGTAAAAAATATTCCAAGAAATCACATTGTATGATTTTTTAAAGAATGTATTTATATAATGGTGCAGAAAATAGTGTAGGTATTTGGCCAATAACAAAAGTTAACTTCAATCCTTTGTAATGTACCCTTGGTTGGCAATGACAGGTCAAACATTTCCTGTAGGTTTTCTCCAGGTTTGCCCACGCTATAGCTGGTATTTTGGCTCTTCCATGCAGATCTTCCCTAGAGTTTGGATGTTTTGGGGCTGTCGATTTGCAACGCAGACTTTCAACTCCCTCCACAGATTCTCTATTGGATTGAGGTCTGGAGACTGGCTAGGTCACTCCAGAACCTTGAAATGCTTTTTACGTAGTCACTCCTTCGTTGCCCAGGCGGTGTGTTTGGGATCATTGTCATGCTGGAAGAATCGGCCCCGTTTCATCTTCAATGCTCTCACTGACAGAAGGTTTTTGCCAAAAATCTCACCATACATGGCCCATCCATTCATCCTCTCCTTAATACAGATCAGTCATCCTGTCCCTTTTGTATAAAGCAGCCCCAAAGCATAATGTTTCCACCCCCATGCTCCACAGTGGGTATGGTGTTCTTGCAACTCAGTATTCTTCCCCTTCCAAACACAGCGAGTGGCGTTTATACCAAAGATTTCTATTTTGGTCTCATCTGGCCACATGACCTTCTACCAATCCTCCTCTGGATCGTCCACGTGGTCTCTGGCAAGCCTTAGACAGGCCTGAACACGTGCTGCCTAAAGCAGGGGCGCAGCAGGATTTTAATCCACGACGATGTAGTGTGTTACTAATAGCAACCTTTGTTACTGTGGTACCAGCTCTCTTCAGGTAATTGACCAATTCCCCCTGTGTAGTTCTGGGCTGTTTCCTCACCGTTCTCAAGATCATGTGTACCCCACGAGGTGAGCTCTTGCATGGAGCCCCAGATCAAGGGAGACTATCAATTATCCATTTTCTAATAATTGCTCCAACATTTGATCTCTTTTCACCAAGCTGCTTGCCTATTGTAGATTGGCTCATCTCAGTCTTGTGCAGGTCTACAATCCTGTCCCTGGTGTCCTTAGACACCTCTCTGGTCTTGGCCATGGTGAAGGTTGGAGTCTGACTGTTTGACGGTGTGAACAGGTGTCTTTTATACAGATAACGACTTCAATCAGGTGCCATTAACACAAGTAACAAGTGGATGATAGAAGAGCTTCTTAAAGAAGTAGTAACAGGTCTGTGAGGGTCAGAACTTTTGCTTGGTTGTAGGTGATAAACACTTATTTTCTCCACCATTATACAAATAAATTCATTTAAAAAATCAATGCAATTTTCTGGATTGTTCTTTTACATTTTGTCTGTCACAGTTGAAGTGTACCTAAGATGAAACTTACAGACCTGTCTCATCTTTTTAAGGGGGGCAACTTGCACAAACGGTGGCTGCCAAATACGTTTTTTTGCCCCATGTATTTACAGTAGACCTAGCAAAGATGTGATAGCACTTTTGGTCACTTTTTTGTTTGGATGAAGACATTTCTAGAAATTATGACAAATACAATTGTTTTGGAAAACAGTTTTTATGTTGACAAAGCCTAGAAACACTAACTTTGCATCTGTTTTTTAACACATAAACCATAGTTTTGTGGTTTGGACACAAGCTCTACCTCCTGGGCCCACATCCTCCTAACACTAGCCCTGCTTTCACTATGCAGTCTTTGCAGCAATCCCACTAAAATTAGTCAGCTATAGGTTGTCACTAAGAACAATACATGCCTTTAATACAATCCTGATCTTTTCACTTTACTCTAAGATGACTTCATGCATTTGATTTATTCATATTGGGTGTGAATAAAATTGGCTGCACTTCTTTTGAATGAATTTCGACAAATTTCGGTTCAATATTGGATATGAATTGGACTTGTCTTTTAAAGTTGAGCTTGCAATATGGTTCTGTATATGAATAAAAAGGAATAGTCAGCTATATATCATGAATTATGTTTTTTAAGTTAGCATTTATTCTACTGGCTGATACAAACATTGTATGTTTCTAAACTGTAGAGAGAAATAAACAATTCAAGAAGTTGATCATTTGTCATCTATTAAACCTAGGATGTTTGCAATCGCAAATTGGTGTATAACTGCTTAAGCGGTATTGCGATTTTTGAAAGCATTGTTGATCCCAGTATTTCAGACACACAACTAACATTCTCATATGGACAGATGGTCATTTCTTTACAACACTAATTCAGTTCTTTTTTTTATTCTGTAAGCTTTGTGTTTTCTTCCTAGCTGGAAGCAAGCCATCTGTCCATTAAGCTATTGCTATAACATGTGCAACACAAGCTATGGCTGTTTTGGTTTACTAGCTCCACATTATAGTATAATTACCTGTATTTTTGCCGTGTAAATAGTTGATACCAATAATTTTCTATGATTACCACTGCTGTATCACTGCTTTCAATAAGCACAAACCACTTTTCAAAACACATTTTTAGGCCCAAGGGTAAAAAAAATAAAATCTTTCATGTCTTTTTGGTTGAGGTGACATCATCCTTAACACAATGACTCACATGGGCTGGTCTCTTTTATTCCCCATATGGTTTATTTAATAAACATGCCACACTACGCTTTCCCAAGGCTGTTACTCGCTTTCTGTTACAAAACCACTCAAAGATGACTCTGTGGATCATCATAGCCCGTATGATGTTATTCACTCCCGGGTGCAGAAGGTAGTCTTTTAATTACAGTTCATGGGGTATAGACAGTGACTTATTATCCCAGGCCCTTACTCAACACCAAATGGCTCTTCAGTAAGGGCTCTCACTCAATACTCATCCCCTTTTATCAATGTGCAACAGTTATAAAGCGGGATGCTTTTTGCTGCCGTGGAGCACTCAGACACTCCGGTCTGAAAGCCCATTTATGAGACATTCATTTCATCCAGGTGCATGCCTGAGGAATACCAAAAATAAATAAAAAATTCAAAAAAAATCTCAGTGCCCTCACCTCACATCTTTCTTCTGGACTAAAAACATACCAATAGGCAGTCTGAACTAGAAACACAATACAAAAAAATTTAAAAAGAACAGCTTCCTCAATTACAGGATATTATTTTCCACAAATATCTAGCAGAGTTTTACACACAAAACGAGAGCCGGTCACTCTGCTGGAAAACACACGGTCATCTTTGGTTGGCTTCTCCATAAGAGCACCAAATAAAAACATCCCTCGTAATAAATCTGGAGTGGGGTGCTTTCCCCTCCAACCATAAAAATCAACCATTTTTCTCTTAAATGTTACGTGTCCATTCTCTGTGAGAACTGATACGTGAGCATGAGTGTGCATTCTTTGTTAATGCTTTCAGTTGGAACAAGGCTTTGCAAACAGATTAGAAAGAAGAACAGAGAGAAGGATATGAAAGGTGTCAGTCACTGCGTTTTTTTTTCCATCCGAATGAGGTTACATACAGTGGCTTGCAAAAATATTCGGCCCCCTTGAACTTTTCCACATTTTGTCACATTACAGCCACAAACATGAATCAATTTTATTGGAATTCCACGTGAAAGACCAATACAAAGTGTTGTACACGTGAGAAGTGGAACGAAAATCATACATGATTCCAAACATTTTTCACAAATAAATAACTGAAAAGTGGGGTGTGCGTAATTATTCAGCCCCCTGAGTCAATACTTTGCAGAACCACCTTATGCTGCAATTACAGCTGCCAGTCTTTTATGGTATGTCTCTACCAGCTTTGCACATCTAGAGACTGATATTCTTGCCCATTCTTCTTTGCAAAACAGCTCCAGCTCAGTCAGATTAGATGGACAGTGTTTGTGAACAGCAGTTTTCAGATCTTGCCACAGATTCTCGATTGGATTTAGATCTGGACTTTGACTGGGCCATTCTAACACATGGATATGTTTTGTTTTAACCATTCCATTGTTGCCCTGGCTTTATGTTTAGGGTCGTTGTCCTGCTGGAAGGTGAACCTCCGCCCCAGTCTCAAGTCTTTTGCAGACTCCAAGAGGTTTTCTTCCAAGATTGCCCTGTATTTGGCTCCATCCATCTTCCCATCAACTCTGACCAGCTTCCCTGTCCCTGCTGAAGAGAAGCACCCCCAGAGCATGATGCTGCCACCACCATATTTGACAGTGGGGATGGTGTGTTCAGAGTGATGTGCAGTGTTAGTTTTCCGCCACACATAGCGTTTTGCATTTTGGTCTCATCTGACCAGAGCACCTTCTTCC
Organism: Valencia hispanica; assembly: GCA_963556495.2. NCBI lineage: Eukaryota > Metazoa > Chordata > Actinopteri > Cyprinodontiformes > Valenciidae > Valencia > Valencia hispanica. Next base: position 19,774,327 of record OY747705.1, read on the forward strand.
ACATGTTTGCTGTGTCCCCCACATGGCTTGTGGCAAACTGCAAACAGGACTTCTTATGGTTTTCCTTTAACAATGGCTTTCTTCTTGCCACTCTTCCATAAAGGGCAACTTTGTGCAGTGCACGACTAATAGTTGTCCTATGGACAGATTCCCCCACCTGAGCTGTAGATCTCTGCAACTCGTCCAAAGTCACCATGGGCCTCTTGGCTGCATTTCTGATCAGCGCTCTCCTTGTTCGGCCTGTGAGTTTAGGTGGACGGCCTTGTCTTGGTAGGTTTACAGTTGTGCCATACTCCTTCCATTTCTGAATGATCGCTTGAACAGTGCTCCGTGGTATCATCAAGGAAATCTTTTTGTAGCCTAAGCCTGCTTTAAATTTCTCGACAACTTTATCCCTGACCTGTCTGGTGTGTTCTTTGGACTTCATGGTGTTGTTGCTCCCAACATTCTCTTAGACAACCTCTGAGGCCGTCACAGGGCAGCTGTATTTGTACTGACATTAGATTACACACAGGTGCACTCTATTTAGTCATTAGCACTCATCAGACAATCTCTATGGGCAACTGACTGCACTCAGACCATAGGGGGCTGAATAATTACGCACACCCCACTTTTCAGTTATTTATTTGTAAAAAAAAATGTTTGGAATCATGTATGATTTTCGTTCCACTTCTCACGTGTACACCACTTTGTATTGGTCTTTCACGTGGAATTCCAATAAAATGGATTCATGTTTGTGGCTGTAATGTGACAAAATGTGGAAAGGTTCAAGGGGGGTGAATACTTTTGCAAGCCACTGTACTTGGATTTCCTTCTGTGAATCACCTTTTCTAATTAAAAAGAATGACTTTATAGTGAAAAATCTTAGATCAGATTTAAATGTCCAGCAATCCACTGTAGTGTTTCACAAGAGTTTTTGTACTCTTTAAACTTATCTACATTTTGTCTATTAGAATGCTATGTGATAGACCAACACATGACTTAATTTTTGTCCTTTTTTAATATTCCACCTCCTTTACTGACACCAGTCAGTAAAATCCAGCACAACGAAATGCAAAGTGTAATTCAATCTCAGCATAAACAGTTTTCCTGTTGAGTTTTTAAAAAGCTTTGTGGTTAATGTTCTAAGCGCAAAAATTCGGCACGTGAATGAGGTCACAGCCTCAGAGTGAATGAGAGCTGAACACTGTGGTTACAAAGCAAGCGTCAGGCCCCGTTTTCCACAGGACGGACAGTGGAGTTACTTTCCTGGCCTCATCACTGATACTTCTGGTCATCACTCATTGTAAGTGGGCACTGCCAATACAATTTGTTGTGACACAGGATTCTAAGCAATTCTAACCCACACATCTGCCTACTGCGGTACGTGATGAGGGTTTAACCTAGAAAAGTTGATACTGGGTGCCCCAAATGAAAAATGAAAAAACTCCCAAGTTTTGGGATTAATGAAGGTGTGAAGGATTGATATTATCATAAACTTAGTGAGGGGTCTTTCTGTGAATTTGTTTGCCAAGACAGGATAGAAAATGGCATGGCTTCAATATGGTTAATTACTCTCTGCTGCCATCAAGTGGTGTTAATTGGTGCTGCAAAGAAAACTGTAGTTTTATAGAAACAGTCTGCAAGTGATAAATGATTCTATTAGAACATTACAGAATATTATAACTATATATGGGAGTCAATCTGAAACACCAGCGCACTTTGAGCATCACTATAACATAGATTAAAAATAAAAATTCCATAGAGTAACTCCAAATAAATTTATTGTTAACTTCATCCACTGTACAAAGAAAGAATGGTATTTTCCGGACACTGACAGGTCTGAGCTGGAATCCCAAGAGGACAGATCTTTTTCATCCATTTAACACATCATCTGAAACCAAAAGGAGAACAAAGAAAACCACAATAATGCTACAAATGTTCAGCTTTTTCACTCAAAATTGAGAAAAGAGTTGAGAGGTCGTACCGCCAGTCTACTCCAGAGCCTTGACGATGGCCTCGTTGGCTTCTATGTTGATCTGAACTTCTGCCCTTGCTGCCTCATCAGTTGCACCAGCCAATTCAGACTGAGCCTTTTCAAGGTTGGCCTTAGCTGCCTGAAAGTGAACAGAAGAGAAAAAGAGGGAGAGAGACGGAGCAATTAAAGAAAAAGTAAAGACAAGCATTGCAATCTGGACCATGCTAGCAAAGTAGGAAATTAATTTATAGTTCCTGCAGCTCTACATGTCTGGGTATTTTTTGCGTTTTTTTAATTTTTATTTCATTTAATATTGCATACTTTTCCAGACCCAAATTTCCAGAGTTTTGTACTTTTTTCTTTGTCAGTTTTTACCATATGAATACAAACTCCAAAAACAGAGTATAAAGCACATTTCCACAAAGGTCAGGCTTTAAACTGCAAAACACTGAGTCCTTCAACACTGCCCGGTTGAGGGACTTAAAGGACGGATGAACGGACAGATGGAGGGCTCATTGATGACAGAGGGTTCAACATTTTTACCGCTGTACAAGTTATAAACTTATCTAGAAATGTGTTTTTCTTCCATACTCCACTCTCCTTTTCCATCTGTGTCTAGAACTGGAAATTACTTACTGCATACATTTCCAGAATGCATAAGCATCGTGTTTCCCCCTACAGGGATGTCCAAGTTGAAAAAGCCAGACTGAGCAAGAGTGGAAAGTGAGGACAAAGACGAGTGGAGAAAATCCCCACTGTCTCTTTGCTCTGAAAGCTCCATTTGTCACAGTCGCGATTAGAAACGAGAAATGCCAAACATAGCTGGAAGTTAAAGGTCTCCCAGTAGGGACTTGGCACATCTGCTATAACTCGACAGTGACTGACCTTTCCCGCCTTATTAACAGTGTGTGCCCATGTGCATTGTTACTATGGAGTGAAAGACAACCAGGAAGAAAAGAAAATAACTCATTTACTGTGACAGAGTCAAGCTGACAGACTGCAGCTCCGCCCAGAGCGAGAGACACAACTCTATGATGAGTGGATCATAACGCAGCCCATCGTTATTATGGCCGACATTTAATCTAGGCTTCACCTCCAGACTGGTCAGATAGATAATCATCAGGTTGGAAAAGCTAACCATACAAACTAATCAGAGTTGGAGGGACATAGAGCCAATTGTTATCGCTTAAAGAACAACCTGGAAGAGTAAAACATAAGAGATACAACATCCAAAGCTCCCCTCCTTGTAGAGTTTGTGGCTGAACGTACCGGACGTATACTTTAAAGGGAAGCTGACGGCTTCGACAGCTTGAACTGATAAACTATGACATCGGCCCCAGAGCTGGGAGCCTCCTCCACAGACACACACTATCACATTAATATCAAAAGGAAATTTGGTCATCTGTGAAAGTCAAAATCCAAAGTCAGCCAGACGACACCTCCCTCAGAGGAAAAACCCTGCAACCATCTGATTAAACTGAATTTAAAATGGGCACTTTCTTCAAAAACAACAAACTCTGAAAAAAAAGTTGAGCTGAAAAAGTGATTCCATTACCATTAGCACATGTCTGGCTTCACCACATTGAGGGCTTTTAAACATGTTTTACTTATATTGTTCCTTTTATGTGAATGAATCCAGTGTGCTAGGGAGTGGCATGCTAACAAGATTCACAGAGGATTGTAAAAGTGATGGCTTCAAAACCACTAAAATATAACGTTCTACTGTTCCTATGGCTTAGACAGACAAAACGGCAGTGGCAGTGAATGAACTACTAACCACTGATCCTGGCTCCATGTAAGCGCTACCTCCTGCTCTCTGTCGGCTGCATATCTCCATCTTCGTCAAATAGATCGACAAACCAGATGGATGCTACTGGTTTTACAAAATACACATTTCTTTGTCCTCTCATGCTAGGTACGAAACAGACTAAAGTTCTTCTACAAATACCCAAAAGCAGCATCAGAGCGGGCAGAGAGTAGCACAGTTATATTATATTTTTACCCCATTTAGTTTTGTTTTTTTTAATCATTCCTTCCATGAATACTTTCTACTCTTAAATCCATCCAGTTTTCATTAATTGAAGTATCCAAACCAATAGATGTCCCGTCTTATTTATTTGAAACCACAAATATCGAGGTCATATTTTCAATGAAAGCTAAAGGAAATGTGTTGGCAATTTAAATACATAGGGTGACCCTATTTTGATTTCCATAAAAGAAGAAACTTGATCCAATCCTTAAACACATCAATAATGCTCTGTTTATTTAAAGAAGACTTTTGACTTACATATTTAATGTGTTACTCCTCTATGTGGTTGGAAAGAATAATTAAATAAACTTTAGATCAGCTTTTACAAGTCAACCATTAAAGAAATGACTAATAATTAATCTTCTGTGTTAGAAAATAAATGTGTAAAAATAATAGCTCCCTTTTTATTCTGGACAAAAATCTGAAATTATATTCTGAGAAAATAAGTATTATTTTTCTATTCAAAGTAATAGAAAATAAAAAGCTGCATTCTCCCACAGACAGTTAACTCCAGTCTTTGTTTTTTTTGCTGTCAATTTAATACAGAACTCTAATTTTGCACAGCGTTTTCATAGTTGTTGCGTCAGTTTGACTAATGGGATGTTTGCCACTTGTCATACACAGAAACAAATCTGACCGCTATGACTACGGTGCTCCCTGCCACACATTAGTCGCCACCGGGATGGAATGATGGACATTTCCTTCGTGTTTGATACCTACACTTGGGCTGACGTCTGGTAAACATGAGCTGCGCATGGGGAGGGCGCCCTGGACAGCACCGAAAAAGTGACATGTCCGGGGAAAAGAAGATGTTGCTGCTGATGATACATAACAAAGACGCTTCTTTCACAACTAAAGAACAAAATATTAGCTATATTTTGTAAATTTTCCGCTGCATGGCTGAAACACTAGCTGCAGCATACCGTTTCTGCTGGTCCATCCCCTAAAAATGTCCGTGCGGCACGCCGCACTTAAATGTTTTTCTTATTTAACTATAATTTAGAATAATTGGGATATGAAACCATAAAGATCTGGGTCTTCCAAAGAGCACAGACACCACTTCTCTTTGGGCAAAACTTTCACTACTTCATCTGGTGCTAGGTACCATCCACTCCATCGTATGCAGAGCTGGCTCCAAGCACCACAAACACCAATCACACTGGCACAAACCTTATGAAGCCAATAGAGAACTCCTGTAAGAGCAGAAGGCACATGATCGGAGACTGTAGGGACAGACAACCTTTCAGAAAGAGCTCCTCAAGATCTTAAAATTTGGTGTTTTCTATTTAACAGAAAAGAAAGCTGTTGAACGCAACGCATTTTTAGTTCGAATATGTGCAGCTTTATTTTTGTGCAATATAAAATTTATAAACAAGTAATCAGGAAAGCAGAAAGAAATATCTCTCTCTTTACATTTTGCACGTCAGTTTAAACAATTTTGAGCTTTGTTTTTCTAACATTTAGCTTTTATTTTATTTAAAATATCTTCCTCCTTTTTTATGTTTTGAGAATTTATGTGTATTTTTTTAATGCATTTTGCACAATAAATGTTCATAAAATGGCATTCTGTAGTTGCTCTGCTGCAACGTTTCTAGTGTGTGAATGCTCAAAAACAGAATTTTACATATATAAACAGAATAAAAGAATATATCGCAATGAATATCGTTACTACACATGTTTTAGATTAG